>CAUYUJ010022448.1:468989-556489 GCA_963575745.1 Prorocentrum cordatum
CCGGGTCAGAAGATCCCCGACCGACCGCCCTCTGGTGGCCGGTGCCCGCGAGGCCGCCGCCGCCCGCCTCCGTCGTTGGCCAGTCGGCCGGCCGGTACCGTTATGTCGGGCCTGTCCCCCTGCAGGGGGATTTTCGACGAAAAATAGAAATTATTCACTGCGTGGAGCTCCCCATATGTGCATCTATTCGCATGGACCTGTCCGCCGTGAATGTCTAGGCGCAAGAGCTTTCGAATATACACGGGCTTCAGTTGTGACGGTCTGGACATAAATCTAACTGCGAATGAATTGGAGTGTGAATGAGCCTCAGTAGTACGAGCGCGTCTTTGTGCATGAGCCTGGGGCCTCCTGGGGCCTCCTGAAACCTACTGGGGCTTCCTGGGGTCTCCAGGAGCCTCTTGGGGCCTCCTGGGACCTCCTAGGGAGGTTTCGTGCCCCAGGAGAGGCGCAATCTATAGCAACAGACGTACATAAAACATTGCGGATTAGAGCCACAGGAGAAGGGCAATCTATAGGAACACGCGTAAAACACCAAGGACTCGTGCCCCAGGAGAGGCCCAATATATAGGAACATGAGTAAAACATTTAGGATTGTGTACACAGGAGAAGGACATCTATAGAAACATACGTATAACATCAAAGAATCGTGCTCCAGGTGAGGCCCAATCGATAGGAGCATACGTAAAACACATGGGATTGGAGCCACTCCTGTTGCCTTCTGAGGCCTCCTGCTCCTGGGGCCTCTCGGGGCCTCCTGTTGCCTTCCGAGGCCTCCTGGCGCTTCCTGTTGCCTCCTGGGGCCTCCTGTGGTTTCCTGAGGCCTTCTGGAGCTTCCTGGGGCCTCCTGGAGCCTCTTGGGACATCCTGTAGCCTCTTGAGTCTTTCTGTGGCCTCCTGATGCCTCCTGGGACCTCATGTGGTCTCCTGGGGCCTCCTGGAGCCTGTGGGAGCCTCCTGTGGCATCCTGAGAAGAATCTGCGCCCACGAGCCTGGCCACCAAAACAAGCAAACCGCTCGAGACATCCTCAAAATCTGGCCCACCTGGGAGGTCAAAATGAGCGCCTCGCTCGAGACATCCTCCAAATCTGCTCCGAAACGAAAGATGCTGGCACAGAAAACAAGCAAACCGCTCGAGACATCCCCACAAAATTCCGCGAACGGGACCCCGTGAAATACCCCCCCGCCGCCCCCCTTAGAGTGCTGAGACGAGCGAATCGCCTGAGACATCCTCCAAATCTGCTCCGAAAACGAAACATGTTGGATCAGAAAATGGCCAAACCGCCTGAGACATCCCCACAAAATTCCGCGAACGGGACCCCGTGAAATACCCCCCCGCCGCCCCCCTTAGATTGCTGAGACGAGCGAATCGCCTGAGTCTGAGTGATGACTGAGTCTGAGTGATGAGAGAGCATGAGTGAGTCTGAGTGATGAGTGAATCTGAGTGGTGAGTCTGAGTGATGAGTGGTGAGTGATGGGTGTGGTGTTCTGTCCTGTTCTGTGTCCTTCCGGCGCGGTCCGCCAATAACAAGAACCCCATCTTTGGATATGGGGAAATACCCCCAAAATATACCAAAAATAATCCAATCATAGTCTGGGGACTATTTTTGGAGTATTTTTTACCTTTTTGGGGTATTTCTGAGGTATTTCATATTTCTCGTCGAGAATCCCCCTGTAGGGGGACACGCCCGACATAACGGTACCGTGCGACCTCCGCCCCCAGGAGCACGATGGCACACACACACACACACACACACACACACGGCCGACGACGGGCCGACGTCCGAGGACCTCGTCCGCCGTCTTCCTGATGGTCGCGCTTGGGAGGACGGCAAGCCAGGGAGTCAGACGGAATGGTCACGGGTGTCCGTTTTTGTTTCGCCACCCGTGTCCTCGTGCGAGGGCCCAAGGGGTGTTGATCGGGCTTGTGTGTCTGAGCGCCTGCACTCCTGCGGTGGCAGCTTATATCAGCCACTTAGATGCAGGCTAGCTCAGCCTGATTGCAAGCTCCACCGAGCGTGAAACGACGACCGACGACTGACGACCGACCGACGGAGGACCGTCGACCGACGGCGGAAACCCGACGACCGACGGCCTCGTCCGAATCTTCCTGCTAGGACTCGTGACGCGTTCGCGTCCTCTATTGCCGACACTACGACGGCCCAAAAACTCACGACTGGCGACCGACCGACGACGACGGACGACCGATGGCGGAAGACCGACGACGACGACCCACGATTTCGTGTGCCTTCCCTCCTGCTGGGGTCACCTTGGAGTAGCGCTACCGCTGATAGCCCCTGGCCTGCGCACTCCTCTCCGGAGGGTTTTGTGGAGGAGGCGGAAAAGGAGGCGGAGAAGAAAGGTGGAAGTCTATTTCCCCTTCTCTCACGGGAAGAAACGGTTCCCCGTACCGCTACATTTTGTCCGTTTCCCCTTGTCTTGGGTGTCCTGGAAGGCACTCGTCGCCATCGCTGGATTCGCCTCGAAATTCGGGTCAGAACGCATCCCAGGAGGGGTCCCAGGGAGCAGCGGTATGGGCTACCCTTGGGACTCCCCATTCTCGCCCTGGCCTCGCTGCCGTCTCGCCGCTTCTCCTCGCCTGTCTCCCGCTTGTCCAACGCTCCGTGCCGCCTACTGCGACGACGACGACGACGGAAGACGACGACGACGACGACGACGACGACGACGACGGCGGAAGACGACGACGACGACGGAAGACGACGACGACGACGACGACGACGACGACGACGACGACGACGACGACGACGACGACGACGACGACGACGACGACGACGGGGGTCGGAGCGCCTTCGGCGCGTTCCCTCCTCCTCGGAGAGGCGTGGGGGGCCCCTTGCGCGGGCGGTTGGGGCCCCTTGCGCGGGCGCCGCCGCGCGCGCGGCAGGTGGTGCGAGCACTCGCGGAGGCGGGCGCAGACCTGGAGGCCTCGTGCGGCGTCGGCCGTCGGACGCCGTTGGCGTCGCCGTCTCTCGGCGGCGTCGGCATCGCCGTCTTCGGAGTCGGCGTCTGCGGCGTCCGCGCCGTCGACTGCATCGTCGGCGTCCTGGGCGTCGGCGACGTCGGCGTCGTCGTCGTCGTCCTCGCTCTCCTCGTCGAGATTGGGGAAGGGGGGGGAGCGAGAGGCTGCAGCATGAGGAGGAGAAGAACACGGCTGATGATAGGGAGGGAGGAGGGGGGAGAGGAGGAGGAGGAGGAGGAGGAGGAGGAGGAGGAGGAGGAGGAGGAGGAGGAGGAGGAGGAGGAGGAGGAGGAGGAGAGGAGGAGGAGGAGGTAGGAGGAGGAGGAGGAGGAGGAGCAGCAGCAGCAGCAGCAGCAGCAGCAGCAGCAGCAGCAGCAGCAGCAGCAGCAGCAGCAGCAGCAGCAGCAGCAGCAGAAGGAGAGCGATGAGCAGGAGAAGGAGCAGGAGCAGGAGCAAGAGCAGGAGCGAAGCAGGAGCAGGTAAAGGAAGGGTTGGAGCAGGAAGGAAGGGGGAAGGGGGAGGAGGAGGAGGAGGAGGAGGGAGGAGGAGGAGGAGGAGGAGGGAGGAGGAGCAGGGGGAGCCAGGAGGAGGAGGAGGAGCAGAGGAGCAGGGGGAGCAAGGAGGAGGAGGAGGGGCAGGAGCGGGAGACAAGGGCAGCATCCCGTCGTCGCCGCTGTCTTTCTCCTCTCCCTCCTCCTCCTCCTCTCCTCCTTCTCCTATGCTCTGGCCTCCTCCTCCTCCTCCTCCTCCTCCTCCTCCTCCTCCTCCGCCGCCTTGCCCCCATCCCCCGCCTGCGCCCGGTCCTACGCCCCCTGCCACTACTGCTCCTCATCCGTTTTTCTTCTCCTGCTCCAGCGGGATTGCCGACGATCTGTGCTGGCGCAGGCGGTGGCGGCGACGACGGCCACAGCGCGCGGCGGCGGCGGCGACAGCCGCGGCGGCGGCGACGAACTCCACAGGCCAGGGACGGCCGCGGCGCGGCCCCGATCGACGCCGCTGCGGCGGCGTTCCGTCTGGGAGCCGTGCGCGCGCTGATGGAGGCCCTCTGCCTCATTCCGTCGTCCTCCTGCGGTTGCTCATTCTTCCTCCCCTTGTCCCGCCTCCGCCTTTACCTTCCTCCTCCTCTTGCTCCTCCTCCTCCTCCTCCGTGGATTTCTCTTCCGTCCTCCTCCTCCTCCTTCTTCTCGAGCCTCCGCCCTCCTACCTCCCTCCTCTTGCTTCACCTCGTCCGTTGCCTCCTCCTCCGTCCTCCTCCCCCTCTCTCCCCCGTCCTCCTCTCAGAAGCCTCCCCGTCGGTGGCCGTTGCGGCTCCAGGGGTCTGGCCTCCCCTGCGGAAGCGGAAGCGGAAGCGGAAGCGGAAGCGGAGGAGGAGGCGGAGGAGGAAGCGGAGGAGGAGGAGGAGGAGGAGGAGGATGAGGCGGAGGAGGAGGAGGAGGCGGAGGAGGAGGAGGAGGAGGAGGGGGGGGAGGAGGAGGTGGCGCGCCCCCCCCCCGGGCGCTGTCTCGTCACGGCGGGGCCCCGCGCCCTCGCGAAGCAGCGGGCCCGGGCCCCGCGTGGCGCAGGCCGCCTCCGGCACGGCCTCAGCGGCGCCTGCCCGCCAGGGCCGTGCGGAGGCGACGGCCAGGGCGGCCAGGGCAACGGCATGCACTTTATTTTACGAGCTCGAGCGGGCGCCCTGTGGCTTAGGAGAGGAGAGGAGCAGCAGCAGAGAGGAGAGGACAGCAGCAGGGCAACGACATACACATGCAATCTCGGAGGTCCGCGCGGATTTCTCGGATCAGCGCTGGACCCCCCAGCGGGCGCCTCTGGCGCCCCCCCTGGCGCCGCCCCCACGCGCGCTCCGGCACCTCCAGCGCGCGGAGCGCGCCAGGGGCGGCGCCGGAGGCGCCGCCTGGGGGGTCCTGCGCCGATCCGAGAAATCCGCGTGGACCTCCGAGTTTTTGCGGTCGGCAGGGAAACGAGCATCGACATACACATAAAATCTCGGAGGCCCGCGCGGATTTCTCGGATCAGCGCTGGACCCCCCTCCCTGGCGCGCGGAGCGCGCCAGGGGCGGGAAGCGCCGGAGGCGCCGCCCTGGGGTCCAGCGCGGATCCGAGAAATCCGCGCGGACCTCCGAGTTTGTATGTTGGTGTCATTCTTCGTTCCCCTAACCGCGGGGGGGAGTGGCCGCAGGCTGCGGCGGCGGCGCCGAGAGCAGCCAGGGCAGCACGAGGGCGCGGCCGCCACGGGCGGCTTGCCTGGACGAGGCCTGGGGCAGGGAGCAGTCCCTGATGCGCTCCGACGTCTGCGCCCCCTCCCCCACCCTGCCAGCTGCCTGGCGAGCCCAGCCCTTGCCGAAGCGGGCAGTGCTGCGATGCCCGGAAGAGCCCCTAAAGGGTTGTCACTCGACGGGTTCCCAGGGCACCCGTTCGCGCTAGCAGATGCGGGGCCCAGAAGGAGGCCAAGCAGTTGGCTGCGAGGCCAGGGGCGGTGGGAGCACCGCCACCGCACCGTGGCAGGCCCTCGCCGGCGCGCGCACGTGAAATGCTCGTGCGCGCCCGGCGCACGCCACCCGCCTGGCGGCCTGGGCGGACGGGTGGAGCTGGACAGCCTAGAACACCCCCGATCCCTATGATTGGCATCGTCCTGTCCCGATGCCGATCCTGAGGGCCCCCTCGGTTTCCGAGGGCGCGGCCCTGAGATCGTCACCGCGCTTTGGCCTGTCAATCTCCTGGAGAGGGATGCGTCCGAGGCTGGTCAGGAGAGCCTGCAGGGGGCGAGGGCGCGGAGTCCGACGCGACGATGCGCGCGGCGACGGCCGCGTGCCGGGCCCAGGTGCCGCGCCGGGCGCGCGTCGTGCGCGAGGCGCCGCGGCGTCTCGCTTCCGCCATGCGCGGCAGCGGGGCGGTGGCGGAGGGCGGCGCCGAGCAGGCGCTCGACGAGCGGCGGGAGGCTCAGGCCGATGTGGCCGAGGCCGCGGCGGCTCGCGCGATCAGCGGGGCGGCCGCGACGGCTCACGCCGAGGCCGAGGTCCAAGGCAGAGGCGTGGCGGCCTGCCCAGATGGCGGCCGCCGCCGACACAGGTGCAGCGCGGCGCGCGGGTGCAGCGCGGCGGGGAGAAGCGCGCATCGGAGGCCGAGGGAGACCGTGCGCACAGCCGAGCCGGGGACCAGGATCGATCCGCAGAGCAGGAGCTTCGCGCGGCTCTTGCCTTGTCTTCTTCTAGCCAGTGAGCGTGGTCTCAAGCCCTGGCGGTCATTACTCACCGGCCAGGAGCAAGCTGGGTATCACCTGCCAATGCCAACGAAACTCCTTCCCGCTCTCCCCTCGCTCGATCCTTCCCCTCCCCCTCCCCCCCCCTCCTGCCCTCCCCCCCCCTCTTCCAGCCTCCCCCCGCCTCGCCCGCCGCGCCAAGGCGGGGGCGAGCGCGTCCGACTCCATCGGCCTGCTCTCGCAGCACCCGGACGCGCCCCGGCCGCCGCCGTCGGAGGCGGTCTGTTTTTTCTCCTCCTCCCTCCTCCTCCTCGTCCTTCTCTCGACCCTCCGCCTCCTTTCGGAAGCTGGGCGAGGGCTGGCAAATCCGTGGCTGCTAAAACAGTCTTCCTGGAAGAAAGAAACAATTCCTCGAATAAAGTTCATGGTTGTTGAATAGTAAACGGGCTGCTTCCCGGGGACAAAAAAACATTTTGCCGGAACTCCGTTTCAGCAGCCACGGGTTTGCCAGCTTTCGCCTGGCTTCTGATCCCCGGGCCCCCCCAGGGCTTGGCTCGCCTCTCTTAGCAATCTGGCCATCGCGCAAGGCTTGACCTGGATGGGGATGTCGACGCCCCCCGGCGAGGTGCGCAGGGGGGGAAGGGTCCGCGCGGTAAAGACAGCCTCCTCCCTCCTCTTCCTCCACCTTCCCCAGATGTCCCCCCAGAGGCTTCTGGGGATTCCTGGCGGCGTCTGACGGCCCGCAGGAGCCCCAGAGACTCCCCCCCCTGACCGTCCATACCCTCCTCCTCCTCTTTTTCCTCCTCCTCCTCCTCCTCCTCCTTTTCCTCCTCCACCTCCTCCTCCCTCCTCCTGCTCCTCCTCCTCCTCCTCTCCTCTTCCTCCTCCTCCTCCTCTTCCTCCTCCCCCTCCTCCTCCTCCGCCTCCTCCTCCTCCTCTTCGTCATGCTCGCGATCGCGCTCCTACTCTTCTGTCCGCTGGGGGCATGTCAGAGGTCTCGCCCAGGTCTTCCTCACCTGCCCCCCCGTCCCACCGTCCCAGTGTTGGAGCCTCTGGCTCGCGAGCCGCCCGCGACGGTGTTCGTACAACTGGGCACCCAGACGGTTTCGGAACAACTGGGCCCCCAGGCGGCGCTGAGGGGACACCAGGGCAGGCAACGGTCCAGGATCGAGCGTGGTGGCCTCCCGCCTGGTGGCTCGCAGGCGGAACGGGCCCGCTCTCTCGTCGCAGCGGCTGCATCGCGGGAGTCCGACCCCCTCGAACCGTCGCAGGAGTTGGCTGGTGCGGTGGGGACGCAGGGTGTTGCGGCAGGCGCTGGCGGAGGCTTGGCTGTGGCCCCTGCGGCGCCGCTGCCGCGGCCCCTCCCGCCCAGCTCTGTTGGCACTGGCTCGCGTCATCATCTGGCTGGTCGCTGGCGCGATGGAGGACCTGATCCCGACGGTGCCGCTCATGTCCCTGAGGATGCGGCGGCTTCGGGCGCTGGAGGCAGTGGTCCTGGTGCCCCACGACTCGATCCGCGGGCGGGTTCGTTGCTCAATTCGGAGCACGACGCCGTCAAGAAGCAGCTGCTTGATGAGGTCCAGAGCACCGCCGAGAAGGCCGTGGACTCTCTCGTCAGTCGTCGGCTTCCTGGCGTCACCGAGCCACTTCTCAACAAGTTCGACGAGTCCTTGCAGCGGCGCTTCGCCGCCATTGACCGACAGATGCGGTCCCTTGATCAGCGGTGTGATGCCAGTGATCGAGCTCTCGCGCAGCTCGAGGAGCGGATGGCAAGGCTTGAGCAGGAGCTGGACCTGGCCCGCGCCGCCTCCAGGACCCCCACCGCGCGGGCAGCCGACCGGGCTCGCGCCACGGATCCTCGCGCGGGCAGCCGGCTGGGACGCGCCACGGCTTCTGCTCGGGAGGACGCGGCTCGGACCGCCGTGGAAGCCGCGCGTCGGGACTGGCCGAGGACTGCAACATCGAAGGGGAACCGCTGGCGCAGCGCTTCGTGGTCATGTTCGCGTGCCTCGCAGCCACGGCGGCGCCGCGTGCCCGGCGGGCTCGCGCTCTTCTCCGAAACCCGACTGGTACCTGGAAGCAGTTCTGGCGGAGATGCTTGGCCAGCTGCATGTCGGGCTCGACCGCGACCGCAGCGAGATCGCCGTCGACCGCGCGGTCAGGAAGCTGCGGGCGGGTCTCGCCGAGCACCTAGGGCGGCGGGCATTCATGGATCGGGACTGGGTCCCGGGGCTGCCCCGGGCCCGCTTCCTGTCCGGGCCAACCGGGCCAGTTAATTGGTCCTTCTTTTGGCATTTCAAGAAGCCGTTGACCTCGCCGCAGTGGCGCGAGTTGCGCGCCGACCCCCGCTTCGCGGCAGGCAACGTCACCTGCTGGAGGCATCCGCCCTCCCCAGATTGCGCCCGAGGCCCGTTCCGAGTCGGCGTGGGCGGGGAAGGCTTGACGTGGCATGCAACGCTGTGCTTCCCCCTCCTCCTGCATGACTGCATGGCGGACGAGCTTTTGTTGGCCTCGCACGAGATGGCCCGCGATTTCATCGGGATCCGCGGCGGCCAAGAACGCTTGACCCACCCAGTCTCGTTCCAGCGCTGGCCGAACGAAGTGCGAGTCCGAGCTGCTGAACTCGATCGTGCTGATGTCCAGGGTCGCATCGAACAGCTTCAGGCCCCAGCGTCTCGATCTCGATCTCGTCTTCGACAGCAACTCCAGGCCATCGATCGTTGAGCTCGATTGCGGGTGCCGCTTTCGAGACGGTTGATTCTTCGGACTGTGATTGTGGACGGGGAGAGAGTTGCTGAGCGCGCTGATCGTGCTCGTGCTCTTTCGACGCATTTGGGACCGATCTTCGCTCGCAAACCGTGGCTTGCTGCTACGGCAGCCGCCTACGTCGACCGCTACGTGTCTCCCGTCAGTTTCGCTGACTGCCCGGTGCCGACGTTCGCAACTATGAAGAAGGTTGCACTTCGCGTCGGCGATTCAGCGCCAGGGTGCGACCGTCTCTGCAACGCAGACTGGCTGGCTCACCCGTTTGGACTGGTTTCGTTGAATGATGTATTGTTATGGACGCTTGCGGGCAATGGCCTTCTCCTGTCCGAGAGTCTCGCCTTGCAGGCGTTCTTGCCGAAAGGCGGGCTGAGTTCCGATTTGGCTGATGGCGGGTGTGAACGGGATGCGAACTCTGTTCGTGTCTTTGGGCTTCGAAGCAACAGCATCAAACTGTTGACGGCCGCCGTCAACTACTCGACCCACCGACCGCTCGAACGTTTCGTTCCTGGGAACCAGAGGCTTCACGCGAGACCGCAACTTCTGCCATTATATCGTGGAGGCGGATGCGCCTTCCCGCGCGCACTCAGCTAGGCCCGAAGTTCATGATGACTGTCCGCTGCTGTATGGTCGGCCCCTGCCATCGATCCCACAATCGACTGCACGATCCCACTCAACATCGATATCACGATTGGTCACACGATCGATGCCACGATCAATTTCAGTGTCGATCTCACTACCGATTTTGCGATCTATTCGATTATCGATCTCGCTATCGACTTCACTGTCGATCTCACAATCGAAATCACTATCGGTCGCACCATCTAGCACACTATCGATTTCACGGTCGATCTCACTATCCATCTCACTGTTGATCTCGTGATCGATCTCACCATCGATATGATTCTCGATGTCAATATCGTTCTCACTACCGATTTCACGTCCCACGCTCGATACCATCATCGATATCACTTTCGATCGCGCCATCGATCTCACGATGGTCATCCCATAATCGACTTCACGATGGGGCAACGACGGGATACCGACGGGACACCGACGGGACACCACGGGACACCACCAGGACACAACGGCGGGACGCGATTCTTGCACGCCCTCGCGAATTTGCCCCCCCCCACCCCCCCCCGAACGCACGACACGATCACGGAACCGAAACCGATTTCCTCATGGGGGGCTCTCCGTTTCATTGCGATCTCCCCCCCTTCATTTCCGACGATGCTCGTACCAAGCGGACGAGGGGCGGGAGAAGTTGAGGACCGTGGTCGTCAGAACCATCCCAACCCCGACTGGAGTAGAGTCAGTGAGCTCACCTAGCGCACCCTCTGTAGGTGGGGATTCGTGATGCGAAACCCGAAGGAGACGCCCCCCCGTCAATACCTAGCGGGCCAATGTTTCGGTGGAGGCGGTTGGGCTGCGTTCACTGGTCCAGCAGAGAAGAGGCCCTTCTCCCCTCCTCGTGCCCCTCGGAGGCCCTCGTCGTCCTCGTCCTCGCCGTGGTCGCCGTCCTCGTCCTCGTCCTCGTCGTCCTCGTCCTCGTCTTGGTCGCCGCCCTCGTCGTCGTCTTCCTCGTCCTCCTCGTCTTTCTCGTCGTCCTCCTCCTCCTCCTCCTCCTCCTCCTCCGCCTCCCTCCTCCTCCGCCAGCCACGCGTAAGAGTGTAAACCTTTCGCCAGAGCATGCCTTCGTTGCCCGGCACTCGGCAAGCCCAGGGGAGGCCCGACCCGAGCACGCAGCAACGCTGCCGTCGCAGCGCGCGCAGTGGCCGGCAAGCCACGCTTCGACTGTCAATTCTTGCTTGGCATCGTTCGGACACGTGCAGTTTTTCTAGGGAGGAAGATGCACCCAGACACCGGCGTTGACTAAACAACCCCACCGTGTTCGATTCTTTCTTTGGGTGCGTTTACTAAACGGCTCCGCTTGTCGGGGTGCTTATTATCGGGGTGGGTGTTCTGCCTTCTATTCTTCCCGACGAGGACCATCGAGGAGCACTTCGGGCCATCCTGCGACAAAACAGACGCAGGAAACCGAGAAGTGCACGGGGAAGGGGCGTCCGAGCGATGGCGAGCTTCCCTTGTGTGATTATCATGTCCTTCAGCCCTGGCCACGAGGAATAATGTCGAGCACCGAGCAGATACCGAAACTCGAGGGTGTTTGTCCCGTGCCGTACCTTTTGGGAGGCGATGCGCTCGTTCGCCTTTCCGCCAGCCGGTCGGACAGACACTGCTTCGATATCGTGCCGGGTGCTCGAGATGGCTTCTGCTCTGTGGTCTCCGAGCACGGTGGCACCAGCCTAACCCTAAGTTGGTTGTGTCCCTCTACAGGGGGAATATTCAAAAAGAGTCAAACAATAGTCTGAGGGCGATGTTTTGATTTTTGTTTGACCATTTCGGGGTATTTCTTGATTTGTTTTTTTTCGCCCAACATCCCCCTGTAGGAGGACACGCCCGACCTAAGCCTAACTCTTGCCCATGGCCTCTCCTTGCGTGTGGCCGGCTCCTCTCGCCGCCGGGGCTCGCCGCCCCCGCCACCCCCCTCGTCGTTGCTCGCCCCCCTGCGCCCAGGTCGCTTGCCACTGCAGCCTGGTGCCCGTCCCTGGGAGGCGATACGCTCGCTCGACTCCTCCGCCTCCTCCTCCTCCTCCTTGCTTTTCCTCCTCCTCCTCCCTTCTCCTCCTTCGCCTGTTGCTGATGCTGCTCCCCCTCCTCTCATGTGGCCGGCTCCGCCGTACTAGCCTGCCCAGCCAGCTCCGCGCGCCTGGCGGGGGGATTGGCAGACCGTCGTCTGGGGCAGGCCGCCGCGCAGCCCGAGCTCAGCCCGGAGGAGAAGGAGATGCTCGAGGCCGCCGCGGTTCTCGAGCGTCGCGTCGCTGCCGCCACCAGCGCCGTTGCCGCCGCGAGCGGTCGTCGTCATCGTCGTCGTGGTGTTTCTTTTTCCTCGCGCTCTGTCTCCCATCATCATCATTATTAATTGTGTTCACTTTCTTCTTCACATACCATCCTTTTCCCTCCTCCTTATCCTCCTAGTCCTCCCTTCTCCTCATCCTCCTTTTCTCCTCCTCCTCCTCCTCCTCCTGCTCTAATCTCCCTTCTCATCCTCTGCCTTCAGCGGGCATCCCACGGGGTGCAGCGGGGAAGGGAGAGCAGAGGAGGACATGGAAAGCACGTCTCGTTTCTTCTCGTATGCTATTCACCCCTCATCTCTCATTGTCTGTCTCTTCATGTTCATCGATGTGTGTGTAGCTGTAGGCGTGTGTAAGTCTTTCACGCACACGCACACACTCTATCGCTCTCCTTCTCTCTGTGTATATACCAACCAAGCCTACGTAAGGAGACATGTACTTTCGTTTTCTGTGCATACATGATCGCCATTCCCTGTGTAATGATATCATGGCTGCAGATATGTATGAGACAAATCTCCATACACAAAGAATTGTGCTTGCACACATGTTAAGTAGTATCAGCATGCTGGGCATATCCATACGACCGAGAATATTATGAGTTTACGCTTGAAGACGGGAAGGATGAGAAGAAGGGGGGACATGAGAAAAAGATAACGGAGGAAAAGGAGTCGGAGGGGAGGGAGGAAGGGAGGGATGGGGGAGGAAGAGGACGCGGAGGTGGGTGAGGAGGAGGCGATGGAGGAGAACGATGAGAAGGGCGAAGGAAGAGGAGGAGATTTAGGGCGAGGAGAGGGCGATGAGAGGGCGAGGAGCAGGCGGAGAAGGAGGCGGAGGAGGGCAAGGACGAGGACGACGCGGAGGAGGATGACGAATGACGAGGGGGATGGGGAGCAGCAGGAGGATATCCGTTCTCACTCGGGACAGGGGTTCCGGGGAACTTGACGCAATTCCTGCACGCCGCTGCCTTCCTACTTCATCCTCCCTGATCCCTTGTCCTACCTCTCCTCCTTCCTATCCAGATCTTATTTCCCTCCTCCTCCTCCTTCTCCTCCTCTTACTACCCTTGCCGTTATTCCCACCATGGTTGCATTTGTCGTATTGTTAGCTTCGTCGATACCATGGACCATCATCATCGTAATCATCTTGTCGGCATTATCGGGCTCCTGCTTGAGGACCATACCATCCACAGCCACAAGGAACTAATCCAACGCAATCTCGGGCGGATCATGCCCGCCTTCAAAGCACCAGGACAACTTCTTTAGTATTTTCTTTCGTGGCCATCTTACAGCGGGCCCCCCTTTATCCTTGTTGTCCCTTTCCTTCTCATCCTTTTCATTCCTTTCCTGTTCTTATATCCCTATTGTGCCTATTCCTCATCCTTCCGCATCTCCCCTTCTCTTTCTCCTCCTCCTCTTCCTCTTCCGCACAACCGCTTCCTCATCTTCCTTCCTCCTCCCCCCCCCCCACTCCCTTCCACCTTCCCCCCCCCCCCCCCCTGCCCCCCTCCCCCTGCCCCCCTCCCCCCGGCCCCCCTGCCCCCCCTGCCCACCGCCCCTTTCTATTTTCCCTCTGCCCCCCTTCTCCGTGCTGCTCCTACTGCTCCTCCCGCGGTCCCTCCACGTTGCCCGCGTCGGGAGCCGCCCGCGCCGTGTGGCAGGCGGACATCGAGATCCGAGCGGCGGCGCTCAGGAACGGCGTGGTGCTCGGCAGTGGCTCGGAGCAGTGAGCCCGCCTCCCTTGCGGGCAGCACGGGTTCTGCGCCCGGCGGCGGGGAGGCGGGCAGAGGAGGGGCCTGATGATCGTCACGGTCCGCCGTGTTGCCGCTCAGAGATCGCGGTCCGACGCTCAGAGCAGTGGGACGTCCTGGCCCCAGTACCGTTGTGATAAGTATGCTGATTCTTTCGCCAAGCGGGGTGCTAGGATGCACTCGCGAGACGAAGAATGGGCCCATCGGAGGAGTCTCGCCTGCTGGGCCAGCCGTCACGTTGCTTACTACACAGGTAGAATACTGCGCCATCTTGCGCGTGCTGGTTTTCTCGACGCCGATCACCCGAGGGTCCCTCGCGTTCGGTTTGATCACTTGGACGCGGTTGCGGACCCCAGGGGCCATCTGCTCAAGCGGGTCCGAGGCCGCTGGGTGTGTGTGTGTGTGTGTGTGTTCCGGTGGCAGGTCGGCCAATGCGCGGTGCAAAAGCATTGTTGTCGGCCTTGCCCAGGAGTTCCTGACGTCCTTTCCCGTGCTCACCCCTCACATCGGCTTTGTTGGGCAGGCGACTCCGTGTCAGGTGTTGTTTGGTGCTCGGCTCATGGGGCCCACGGGGCCCAGCAGGTCCTCAAGATAGGTCGACCGTGCTCGCAGCCAACAGCTTGGGGCCTGCGTTCACTTCGAGCCCCCAAGAGGGGCAAGGACCCCTCCTTTGGATCTCTCCTCCCTGGTTCGTTCCCCGTCTCCCGCTCCTCGGGGGCTTCGGGCGTTGGACGGGGTGGTGGGCCTCTGCTCCGTCCTCCGCGATGTTGAGGATCCCGAGGTGTTTGCCCGCCCCATCGGCGCCGCGTACCCCGCGGCCGCCGCGTTGGCAGGGGGGGGCTGGCGCGGTGGCAGAAGTGGCAATCGCGTCACCCGCTGTCCGTCCCCCCTGCGTGTCTCTGCTCGTGGCTGGATCGCGTTGAGGTGGTTCCCTTGGGGGCGCGGGAGGAGACTGGTGGAGGTGGGGGAAGGGGGAGGGGGAGGAGGAGGAGGAGGAGGAGGAGGAGGAGGAGGAGGAGGAGGAGGAGGAGATGAGGGGCAGGAGGAGGAGGAGAGGCGGAGCAGGAGGTGAGGTAAGGTAAGGCGCTTGGGGAGATAAGTCCGAACGGCCGAACACCGATTGGCTCTTCTGGCCTCCCTGCGAAGGGACAGTTGGGCAGGGCCCCCTTCTCGGCCTGCACGTAGGAGCGGGCGGAGAGTCTCGGCCCTCGCCCCGCTGCTGCCACGCGGGGGGGCACCCCCTACAGGGTGCAACAAAATCGAAGGGGGGAGGGGGGAGGGGGAAGCCGTCGCCCCACTTGGTGGGGGCCAGTATCCCCCGACCGATGGCAGGGCAGAAAAGAAGTGGGAGAAGGCGGAAAGGGCGGCGGCCGCGGGGGTCCTTGTATTTGTCGGGCGCGCGCGGGCCGTGCAGCGGCCGCGCACGCTCCGCTGTCTCTCTCTCCCCCCGCCCCCCCCTCGCCCCCCCCCCCCCCTCCCCGCCACTCACCTACTAAAAACTGGCTCGGTGGACCCCGTGGCCGAATTCAGCATGTTGGCTTGCTCATTGGCTCTCGTTGCTCATCTCTGAAGGCACTGTTTTGTTTTATTTGTAGATTAGCAGTCTCCCCCAGCTCCCTTGTGCTGTGCAGTAGTAGTGTAGCTGCCCGTGTTTGCCCAGGCAGAATGATTGTGTCGGTGTCTGCGCAGCATAGAGAAATCAACCGATCGTAACGTGAGCAACTGAGCTGACGCTGTTCCTCTAGCTGCGAGCTGCGAGATGTCCTTTCAGGTCCTGTTCGTGGTAGGCGCCTTCGGGGGGGGGGGGGGGGAAATTGTCGTTGTTCTTCTTCTTGCCCTCCTCCAGCTGCTGCTCGAGCTCGTTGATCCTTGCCCTCAGCGCAGTCGTCTGAGGCGTGCTTGGGGTGCTGCTCGCACTCGTGCCAGACGCTCCTCCTCCGTACGTGCGCTGGTACCCCTCTGGCTCGATCCATTTGGACGGGTCTTTCTGCTGCCAGCCGTAGTGCCCATGTACTCGGATCAGTGTGCTTCCACGGCGGCTCGCAGGGGGGCACCGCTCGTCTGAAGTATCAGAACCTCCTTCCCGTTCTCTTGCACGAGCTGGGCCTCTTCATCACTCCGCGGCTCCGCGTAGTCCCTGTCCGCATAATACGCGATCTCCTCGTGAATATGCTCGTGCAGCGTGCTGAGTGTCTCCGTCACCGTCTGGATCGCGATCTCTGTCGTGTTGGCCTGGTTCTTCAGATGGTAGGCTCACCCCTCTTTGGCACTGTCCTCGGCCACCGCGTTCGTCTTCCCAAGCGCTGTCCTTACCATGGAGATCGCCAGCATGCGCGTGTGGTCCTTCATCGCTTCCATGTTACGCTAGATGCCTCTCGCCGCAGTCCGAAGGACGTGTGAAGTGTTCTTCAAGCTGACCTCCGCGCGGTTCAGCACGTGACCGGTCGTCCCCACCTCCGTGGCTCCCTCGCCTTGGCAGCGGGTGCCCCTCGCCCCGCCGGGCGACACGACTCCTCAGTGGTAGTAGCTCGTAGCTCTCCCCTCGTTCTGGGATCAGAAGCTTGTCGCTGTCCTGGTTTGAGCATGCATAGCTGGAGTCGGATCACACTGTTTGGGGCAGTTGTTGGCCGCAGTAGCAGACATCGTTTCTCTGGGGCTTCGAATCTTGCGGGGTCCTAACATGATGCCGTTGGAGTCCCAGGGTGTCCCTTACGTTTCACCCTTGACCGTTTTCTGCACATGGTCAGATTCCTCCTCAGTTTGTAGTGGTAGCATTCGTCATACATGTTGGGCAATATCTGCCTTGGCTCATACGGGGTCCCTCAAGCTGTTCTGCAGCGTTGTTTCCCCGACTCCTAGGCTGCTTGTGTCCTGGACCTGCGCGAACGACGGCTCCTAGTTAGCATCCTCACTCTCGTTCTGCTGCCTCCTTCTCTTCCGGCGCGAGGCTTTCTTGCGTAATCCCCCAGGGGCATTTGATCCGCCCGCTTTCTGCTGATCTGATATTTAACAGCCTCTCAATATTCAACATGATCGTCCGAATGAGCTGGATATGTTGCCACATTGAGCCAATGACGCGGCTGCAGAGGCGAATGATCGTCAGGCTGGCAAGCTGGGTCGGGATCGTATTTCGTGCGATGAGTCGCTGTCTCTTCCTCCGCAAGATCTGCTCTGCTGGTACAGGGTCACATGCACAAACTTGGATAATGCGACCGCCCCGTCCAACACGAGAACTGTGCGGTGGAGATCTGCTGTGCGCACAAGAACCCGATCGAGGTCATCATTTGGCCAGGCATCCTCTTTTTCTGCCCCTCCTTCCATCCTAGTGGGTTGCATTCCTCGGCCGTTCCTTCTGTAGTGTCGGTGCTAGCGTGCTGCCAAAATCACTTCTGAGTCCCTTAAGAGGCTCATCCCCGTTCCGTCAACGCTCTGGCAACATATTAGTGATCAGCTGTTCCCTAGAGTCGTAATTCTAGATAGTACCTCGCAAACCTAGCCCCAGCACCTCCAGGAGTAGTTATCGCTGTACGCCACCCTTGCCCATGCAGTCTGGCAGGGATGACTGTTCGCTTGCTCTCCTGGCGCGGTCGTAGTTTGCTGACTCTACTCGTGCTTGCATGTTGCTGCTGTTGGGGGCTAGCTCTCTGAGCTTTGTCGGCCTCATGAGGTCTCTGCTCAAGACCCCAGCAGCTGCTTCGTCTCTCGTCCTCGGTGAGACTGCAGGCGGTGGTTCTGGGCCCCTCCATGCCGTGTGCGCGCCCCTGGGCCCTCGGGCTTTCCTGGATCCGTGTCCGCGTCGCGTGTGTCGACATCGCTGCTCGCGCCGCTCTGCGCTGCCCAGCGCCCCGGGGACGCCTGCACGATCCTCTCGCGCGCCCTCTCGAGCCCCGCCTTCGGCCCGCAGCTCGCCGCCTTCCTGCCCCCCCAGGGGGAGCAGCCCGTGGTCGATCGCCGCCTCGAGCCTCGACGCGTGGACCTTGCCGATCTCGTCGGCGTGCTCTGGGCGGGCTTGCGTGCCGATCATCGTCCGTCGTCGTCGTTCTTCGTCGTCGTTCCCTCCCCCCCTGCCACTGGGCGATCTCTGGATGGTAATAACAGAAAAAGTGCCGATCATCGCCAGGCGGACGCGCGGCACCGGGGCCACTGCGAAGCTCACCCTGCCAAGCCGATCTTCGTCGTCCGTGTCGTTGCGCCCGCGCGTGTCCGCGGCCATGCAGTGCGGGGTCGTCTCCGCCAAGAGCTGGGGCCCCCCGCTCCGTTTCCACCACCTCCAGGTGCCCCTCGAGCAGTGCCATCGCGTCCTTGCCCTCCTTGCTCGGGCCCTGCATGTTCTCGAGTGTTTTCACGATGCCATGCAGCAGGCTGCATGCGGGGTGGATGCGCGGAGAGCCGAGCCGGTGCCCTTTTCCCTTATCTCTGGTTTGCTGGGCGTAGTCTCTTCCTGCTTTGGTCATGGCGATGCATGCTGCGCAAGGAAGCAGCACCAGCCAGAAACTCGTTGCAGGGTGCACTAGCTCGCGCGTCCGCTGCGCCGTCCTCAGCGATAGCTTGTGCAAGGCCAGGAAGGGGGGTCCGATGAGCTTTGCGATCCCGATCCGCCGCTTCCCCCTCCGCCTCCTCCCGCTGCAGCCTCGCCCTTCGCCTGCCTCTTGCTGGCCTGGCTGGCATCGACCTCTTGTCCTCCTCGCTTGATTTTGATGCCCGCGCGCCACATCTCGCGCGCCTGCTTCTTGAGCGCATCGTACTGAGCGCGGTCCCACGTGATGCGGCCGCACGTGGTGTTGCAGCTCTAGGAGATTGATGGTTACAGATGGCACATACTCGCGATTCGGGCTGCTGCACTTCGTGTCAACACTTATTGTAGTCGATGTGGCATACCCCGAACAGGTCTGCAGTTCTTGTCGCGTGGCCAATCGCTGCGCGCCGGTTGCTGAACGCGCTGGGGCACCACGGGCATTGATTGATAACTACAGGTTGTGCCACCAGCGGTCTGATATTATGTATCTCCCGTCTGTTCCTTGCCAGTGCCTGGGCCGTTGCGTTTTTTGCTGTGCCTGTATATGTCTCCTTCCTCCCTCATGCGCATGCGATTACACCAGCAAGGTTTGTTGACGATTTCTTGTAACTCCTCCTCTTCGTCCTCCCCCTCCTTCTGATTTCATATTGTAGCTGCGCTGCACAATATGGCTGGGTCCGTATGTGTCCAATAGTCGCGCTCCTGTGTCCCAGGTGTCAGCCGGCTGTGAGTAGTGTACCAAGCATTCATGTCTTCGCTCGTCGCCGCCAGGGAGCTTGGCCCACGGGGTAGAGGCGCCCGTGACCCACCCATCCTGCATCCTGCTCTGTCCTTCCACACCCTCTAATACTGATGTTCCGAATGCTGCTGCTACAGCTGCTCCGTGATCCGTCGGGTATTTTGCCCATCTTATATGCCACCTGATCCTTCTCACCCACAGCGCTACCGCGCAATGCTCCATCTTCCATTATTTGGATACTCGATCTGTGTTTTGACAGACACTTCCGTCCTCTCTTGTCCAGCTCGTACATCCCCCTGCAGAGCTCTCAAGTACGTTGCCAAGATACCGCCCAATGCATCAGCGCATCTCTTTGGCACCACGAACGCTGTCAGTCCACTCAGAGCAGTTCCCGACACATCCAGAAGGCACCCCATTGTCCCTTGTCTCCATGCTAGTCGTGCCGCTTCTCCCGTGCTCCTTATCTCTCCTCCACTGCCTCGTTCGCTTGATATGTGTGGCCCAAATACCCTCATCTCTCGCATGGTCGTGCCTTCGATGTCCTTGCTTTTGCGCAGTGCTCTGGTGATTCTAAATGCCCCCTCCCCTTTGATATTTAGTAAATGGTTGTTTTTGTTGTGGGTTTGGGCACCCGTTGCCCTTCTTGAGTTGTTCCTCCAGTCGTGTCGTCACGCCGTCAATCTGTGCAGGAATGTCCTCTGCAGTTTTTCCTTGCGAAAACAATTCGTCCTAGTAATATCGTCCATGAATCTGTTCATGGCCAGGTCGTGCGTTTCCCCCAGTAGTGGATTTGCAGCGTCGTGCAGAGTCCGCTATATGTCTCTCCAGATATATCTGTGTTATATATATATATATGTATATATATATATAAAGATAACACATTATATAATATCACATGTATATATATATATATATATATATATGTCCAGCGCCCTTTCCTCTTGGTGCCATTCTCCCACGTATAAATTGAAGCAGTCGTTAAACTGTCCTGGAGAAAGCGTGAATCCCATCCGTGCTACACTGGTAGTCTCCACGTCCATGGTTTGCGATGCTGTCTCGGCAGTCAAGCAATCATTGTTGACCGCTGCCAACGGAAAGGGTCGATCCTCCTCCGCATTCGTCTTCCATGCTGCTGCCTGCAACAGGGTCCTGCGCGTGCTCGCAAATGCATTTGTACAATCGTAGTTCGAGTTCACTGTACTGTATCCTAGCTCCCGTGCTCTCCACTGCGTGGCCTGCACAGAGGAATCGCGTTCTCCCTGCTCCCTCCCTGTGCCAATGCTGGGTGGAAGATCGGCTGGCCTCTCTTAGATAGTCCTCAATGCCAGTCTATGCCGGATCTTCAACGTGCGTGCATGATGCGCTTGCCTGCGATGCTTGCTTTATTGTTGTTCCTGTCTGCGTCGAATGCCACGCGACGGTGCCAGTCCAGCGGGGTGGCCTGTGTCGTTCTTCACAAGCACAGCAGGTCGCCCATCATAGCCTGAAACCTATACTGTCCCCTGTCTCCCGTCATGGTCGCTGTTCCCAAGCCTGCTTGCTCTGCTCTCCCAGCTTTGTCGGGCGGCATTGTAGTTGGTTCTAGCTGCGCACCGTCCAGCTGCTCACCCGTCCTTTCCACCTTCGTACCCGTCACCCATAGTGGCATGCTTGGCCAACTCGTATTCGTCGTGTTTTTTTGTTTGGCTCTGGCGATTGATTGTTCTTCTAGTCTTTCGCAGGCATGGGTCGGGCTCTCCAGGTAGGCTTGGGGCTCAAGCAGCATCCAGGTACATTTGATCGGCGAACCCCAGGCGGGCCAGGCTCGACGCTTCTTTGCCTTGCTGCCGTATTTCGTCACAGCTGCCTTGCCATTTCCTTTCTTACCGCTTGTCGAATGTCCCCGTCTAGTGGCAACGGTACCTGTTTCTCAGAGGATTTTTCTCGTTCCCCCAATGTCGCGGGCACATCCATCGGTACTCCCTCCAGTCCCCCCTCGTGCGGGTGCCTTCCGATGTATTACAACCATTTTTTTCGGCCGACCAGTAGTAGGCCTTTGGGTAGAAGTAGTAGTAGTAGTAGTAGTAGTAGTAGTAGTAGTAGTAGTAGTAGTAGTAGTAGTAGTAGTAGTAGTAGTAGTAGTAGTAGTAGTAGTAGTAGTAGTAGTAGTAGTAGTAGTAGTAGTAGTAAGTAGTAGTAGTAGTAGTAGTAGTAGTAGTAGTAGTAGTAGTAGTAGTAGTAGTAGTAGTAGTAGTAGTAGTAGTAGTAGTAGTAGTAGTAGTAGTAGTAGTAGTAGTAGTAGTAGCAGTAGTAGCAGTGTAGTAGTAATAGTAGTAGTAGTAGTAAGTAGTAGTAGTAGTAGTAGTAGTATTAGTAGTAAGTAGTAGTAGTAGTAGTAGTAGTAGTAGTAGTAGTAGTAGTAGTAGTAGCAGCAGCAGCAGCAGTAGTAAGAGTAGGAGTAGGAGTAGGAGTAGTAGTAGCAGTAGTAGTAGTAGTAGTAATAGTCGTAGTAGTAGTAGTAGTAGTAGTAGTATTAGTAGTAGTATTAGTAGTAGTGGTAGTAGTAGTAGTAGTAGTAGTCGTAGTCGTAGTAGTAGTAGTAGTAGTAGTAGTAGTAGTAGTAGTAGTAGTAGTAGTAGTAGTAGTAGTAGTAGTAGTAGTAGTAGTAGCTCTTCTTGGGGCCTCTGCCGTTCATATTGCAGGCGATCCTAAGCCGATGCATCTCTGCGGAATGTGATTTCTTCTCATCGCAGCCCTCGCGACCTTGTAGGTCGTAATACGCATCGGCGGAAGGGCGTCGTACATACTACGGCACCGCGGCTGGCTCGGCCACCCCCCCCTGGCCTACTGAATTCAAGTTTCTGGGGGTGCCCTGGAGTCGGCGGTGCGCTCCGCTCACTTGGCTCGGTCGGATGGAAAACCGAGCCTCTAACGCCGACTAGGAGCAGGAGGAGGAGGGGAGTGGAAAGGAGTCGGAGGAGGCGGAGCAGGACGAGGAGGGAGATGGGGAGAGCATAGACGGGTGCGAGGGAGAAGGGGAAGGGCATGGGGAGGAGGAGGAGCAGGTGGAGGAGGAGGTGGAGGAGGGAGGAAAAGGAGGAGGAGGATGAGAAGCAGAAGGAGGAAACAGAAAAGTAAGCAGAGAAAGGGGAAAGCGGTGGGGACAGGGATGAGCAGGGGGAACATGGAATGTAATTGGCACGTGATTGCCCAGGCTCATATCTCATTAGTTGCAGCACGTAGGCATCGCTTAGACTTCAGGACAACAAGACGTAGGAGGTCGAACACGGGGAGATTGTGGGGAAGTCGGCAGAGGGAAAAACAGAGACACGATGAAACGATGAGGATAATGAGGGTCAGCCGATGGCCGTTGGGTGGTATATGTCGAACGCAAGTGGGGTTCCCGCACCTTGCGATGAGTGCGGAACGAGCCGGATTTCCATACATCGCGTTGCAGTTGGAAACAAGTTCCGATCTCACGAGTCGGCCGATGTCTTGAGCGAGCTTTGTCTCTGGCAGAGCCTGAGGGCGATTACAGGCACGTCGTGATTCAGTTGTGTGCAAAACCGCAATTTTTGAGCATGCTGTTTGCGGAGTGTCTCGTCTTGGAATATGGAATATAGGAGGCCGTTTTCGTTTTTTTCCAAGCCGGCAACGGGCGCCATCGGGGGCGGGGAGGGGGCCGATTACGTCACGTTTCGCGCTGGCGGCGTCTGGGAATGCTTAGGGATGACCAGGGACGGGTAGCAGCAACAAGTAGGCGGCGATCTGCACCTCAGCGCTTGTGCACACCACAGCGCCTGTGCACACCACGGCGCCTGTGTACACCACAGCAGCCGCGTGCACCACAGCGCCTGTGCACACCACGACGCCTGTGTACACCACAGCAGCCGTGTGCAACACAGCACCAGTGTACACCCAGTGCCTGCGTGCACCACAGCGCCTGTGCACAGTACACAGCAGCCGTGCGCAACTTAAGACTGTTGTTGCATAAAGAATGTCAAAAGGAACCTCATGACAAAATAAATGTATCGCTCCGCCCTTACCCCACCCTCTTCCCACGTCCTCCCGAGTCTTCTCACCTCCCCCCACCTCCCATCTTCCATCTGTCCTCCTCGTCGTCGTCCTCCTCAAATGGGGACGATCGTTCCAATGCTTGGGCTGAGATGTTGCGCGGCGGTTCTGAACCCAGACTGCTTGACCTCACGTGCACAGGCGCTGCGGTGCACGCAAGCATTGTGGTGTATACAGGCTCTGTGTTGCAGACGGCTGCTGCGGTGTACGCATTCGCTGTAATGTAGACAGGCCCTGTGGTGCACGCAGGCACTATGGTGTACACAGGCGCTGCGTTGCACACGGCTGTAGCGGTGTACTCAGACGCTGTGGTGTGCACGTGCGCCGTGGTGCACGCGAGCATTGTGGTGTACGCAGGCGTTGTGGTGCAGATCGCCACTTACATGCTGTTCCTACTTGGCCTCGGTCATTTGCTTGCCTCTGAAGCCTACTCCCTATCGGAAAAGTGCATACGATACTTGGAATTAACAGGAGCTTGGGCAGGAACACCAGGGCGGAGGGAGAAAGGCCAAGGAGGGGAGAGGGAGGAGGTGGATGGGGGAGGGGAGGCGGAGGGAGGGACGGAAGGGCGCATGAGCGAAAGTGGAAGAGGAAGCAGCATGATAATATATGAGGAGGAAGAGGAGGAGAATACGGCGGTGGAGGAGGAAGAGGAGGCCGACGACGGCGAGGAAGAGGAAGTTGTACAGGGAGGTGAGGCGGAAGGGTCAGGGAGAAGTTAACGATGAGAAGGATCAGGTGGAGAAAGTCGGCCCCGCGCAGAAGGGGGGCAGGTGAGAGGGGAAGGCTTCTAAGGAACACCCCTGCCTCGTAGAAGGGGCATGCCTTATCCATAGGTGTAAGGACGGCGCCGTCTAAGAAGCAGCCTCCTTTCTAAGAAACCTCCCCCCTCCGCCAACACCCTGGTGAGCGCGGCCAGGTAATTGGGAGTGGGGAAACGGAAGCATCGCGAAAGGAGACGCGCAAAAGGAGAACGTGCAGGGATCTCAACGCTGAGGATCGCGTCTAATATTCGATGAGGGAGCTCTCTCTCTCTCTCTCACTCTCACCCCATCAAACAAATCGGATGAGGGAGCGCCGACTTGGCGTCAATTGGCGTCGTCTCAGCGTCGATTTGGCGTCGCATCCCAAGTGCCAGCAAGATGGCATGGGAAGCACCCGCGAGTTGCCACAGAGGGGGGGGGGGGGGACTTTGGGGGCGTTCGGGGGCTGTGGACAGGCTTGGCTCAGCCGCGCCCTCGACCTCCGCGCCCTCGGCCGCCGCGCCCCCGCGCCTCTGCGCAGCGGGTCGCCGCGGACTTCACTTGCGGCGAACCTGGCACCAGTGCAAAAGGCGTTGGCCAGGGGCAAGCGGGGAGGGAGAAGACGGTCACGATGATCACGAGGAGGAAGACGGAGGAGGAGGAGGAGGAAGAGGAGGAGCAGGAGGAGGAGGAGGAGGAGGAGCTGGGGAGGAGGAGGAGGAGGAAACGGAGGAGGCAGGGGAGAAGCATGAGGATGAGGAGGAGCCTGGCGAGTTGAGGATGAGTTGAGTTGAGGAAGAGCCTGGGAGAAGGATGAGGATGAGGAGGATGAGGATGAGTTGCAGGAGGATCGGTAATGATGATGAGGGGACACGGGGCAGAAGTATGATCATAATGAGGAGGAGGATTATCATAGAATGAGAGGGATCATAAGTGGAGGAAGAGGAGGAGGAGGAGGAGAAGGTGGAGAACGGGGAGGTGAGGGATGAGCAGGAGGATGATGACTCCGAGGAGTAGGTGTCGGGGGCTGACGATAGGACGACGATGGCGAAGACGAGGACGACGATAGCCACGACGCCGACGCCAACGATGACGGCGGCGCCGACGACGAAGAGGACGGAGATAATGACGACAACGACGACGGGGACGGAGAGGCGCAGTGCGGAACAGGGGGCGCGCGCAGGCCGCGGCGGCCATGCAGCACATCTTCCGTGCCGTTCTCTACATGCACGAGAACGGGGTGACGCACAGAGACCTCAAGCCCGCCGCAGGGGGGGGCGCGAAAAGAGGCAGGGGGAGAAGGAGGGAAAAGACGAGATGGGGACATGTGCGGCGAAGAGAGGGGGAGGAGGAGGAGGAGGAGGAGGAGGAGGAGGAGGAGGAGGAGGAGGAGGAGGAGGAGGAGGAGGAGGAGGAGGAGGAGCAGGAGGAGGAGGAGGAGGAGGAGGTGGATGAGGAGGGGGAGGTAGAAGAGGGGAGATGGAGGAGGACAAGGAGGAGGAACCGGAGCAACAGGAGGAGGAGGAGGAGGAGGAGGAGGAGGAGAAACAAGGCCGTTTGCGGGTCACTCGCATCCCCCCCGCGCGTGGGGAGGGGACGCCCGCAGCCCGCTGGCCGCGCCGCGGTCCGGAGGGCGCCGACGGCCCCGGCTTGGCCCGGACGGCGCGCCATCCTGGTGTGCGGACCCGTGCTGCGATGTTCGACCACACGTAAGAGTGACCCTTCGGCGGAGTGACCCCTGGTGCGCGCTCCCTGGGGTCCCCCGATCGCCGTGCTCGGTGCGATAGTAGCGTCTTGCGTGCTTGTGTTTGGCCTCCTCGCGCCCGCCAAGAAGCCGCGCACCAAAGGTCACTCTTGCCCAGGGTCACTCTTACGTGCAGTCGAGATGTCTGCGGTGGCTGGTCGACCAACCCCTGACCCGAGAGAGCACGACGAGCAGAGAGCACGACGAGCACGTGAGGCTACAAGTCCTGTCGCCCACGGGCTCGTTGATTCGGCACTGCAGCGGCAAGCTGGGGAGATCAGGGAACTCCAGGCCCGGGCTCGCATGGTGGGAAGCACGGTGGCAGCAGAGCAGAGCGACAAGTGCAGGAGAAACGCCTCGTTCAGCGTCTTCCGCACTATGGGCGAGGACGGCGTGGGGACACAGGAGAGCGCTGGACCTGGCCACGTATGCGGTGGATGTGAACACGTACGAGGCGGTGGTGAGCACGTGCGAAGCGGAGGTGGGCACCTACGAGGCGGAGGTGAACACCCTACGAGTCGGAGCTCCGGATGGAGGTGACCACCTACGAGGCGGAGGCGGGCACGTACGAGACGGAGGTGGGCACTTACGAGGCGGATGTGAGCACCCTACGAGGCGGCGCTCAGGACGGAGGACGGAGATGACCACCTACGAGACGGAGGTGATTACGTACGAGACGGAGGTGAGCACGTACGAGACGGTGTGGGCACCAACGATGCGGAGACGAGTGCGCCTTTGGCGATGGTAACACCGAAGAGGCGTCGGAAAGCACGTGCGACGCGGAGGCGAGCACGCACGAGGCGGAGGCGAACAAGTACGAGGCGGAGGTGAGCACCCATCAGGTGGAAGTGGGTCGTTACGAAGCGGAGGTGCGCGCGCGAGACGGGGGTGGGCGCGCATGTGGCGGAGGCGAGCGCCCGCGAGACGGAACAGGCGATGAGTTTTCGACGCCCGGCCCTCTTGATCTCTACAGGCTTCACCAGGGAAGCCAAGAGGAAGGGGGCAATATATTCGCTCATTGCAGGACGGCTGGGGAGGATTTTCAGGACGACGACCTGGTGCAGCTTTCGCAATACACAGAGGATGCTTGGCCCGAGGCGGAAGCTGAGTGCTCGGATGGGGCTCAACGTTCACGGGGGCTTGGCGCTCTACGCGCGCGCCGAGGTCCGCGATCGCCCGTCCGATCTGAAGGGGGCCTCGACGTCAGCGGTGCCTCTTAGCAAAAGCAGGTTGCTGTTACACGCTCAGTGCCAGTCGAGGGGTACTCCTGACTAGAAGGGCGATTTCGGCCCACGCAGGCGTCGATACCGACGAGTATGACGACTGCGAGGAGCGCGCCGAGGACGAACAACCAACCTGGCACACAGTTTCAGCGCTGACGCCAGGCGAGTACATCAGCAGCCCAGACCATGGCAGCGACGCTGGCAGTTCGAAGCCCGGATATTTGCATCTTTGCTTTCCGACCGTTGCCTGCACGTCTTCGCAAGATTAGGATACCAGGACATGGCGTGGGTGCCGCAGGACGCGGAGGACGTTCAGGAGCGGCAGAACGCGCCGCAAGATGAGAAGTACGGGGAGGAGTGCTACGTCGAGGAAGACACGTTGCGATTGGGCCCGGAGGCGACGATGATTGCAACCTCCCTCACCTCCTACCGGCGCCATCCTTCCAGCACAAGACGAACAAGCAGTAGTTGCGCGGCCTCGTTGTGTTTGCCGCTCCTCTTGTTGAATTCGTTCGACCAGTTCGGCGGCCACGTGCCTGACCGATTCGACGGCAGGCACCGCGGGCCACCAACCGTGCAGCGCACGGCAGCGAGGTCCTCCTCCTCCTCCTCCTCCTCCTCCTCCTCCTCCTCCTCCTCCTCCTCCCCGAGAGAGAGAGAGAGAGAGCGATAGAGCGAGGAGTAGCACTTGGACCTCCTACACCCCCTCGTCGGAACAGCTGCACGCCAGCCTGTGTGTAGCCCTCCGCGCTAGCTGCGCGTGCCCGCGAGCGCGCGTCGCGGGGCGCCGCGGGTCTTGGGTCGCTGCGAGAGCGCTGCGACAGAGGAGGGGGAGGAGGAACGAGGAGGATGAAACGGAGAGAGGTCGACCTTTGATTGCGTTCGGCCTTCGCTGGGCTTCTTGAGACCCCAGTAACTTGTAGAGACGTGGCCGGCTTGCCCAGAAGGGGGTGGTCGAGGAGGGGATGCAGGGCCTCTGTTTTCTTCTTTCGCCTTCACTTTACACATTCCCGCGCCTGTCTTGCCTCTTGCTGAGCTACTGGCGCGGGGGAAGGGGGGGGGAGTGAAGGAGGGCCAGAGGAAGTCCAGGAATCACGAATGGTGCTGCAGGGCGCCCTCCCGCCGAGAACCTCGCGTCACCAGTCAAAACCACAGTCTTTACCGCAGCTGCTCGCTCACACAGAGAAGTGGTCGTGTGGACTGCAACCGTGGGGTGTTAACCTGAGGCGCTCCAGAAAAATGCTCGCCTTCGGCGCATCTCGCGTTCAGCTGAAGCCGTCCGAAGTAATTCGGCGACGGTCCCGACGGCGGAGCGTTGCCGGAAGGCGGTGGAAATAGAAACGAGACGCTGGCGTGCGTGCATTCAGGGCTGTGGAGCCGCCATGTTCAACGACATGCGCATGAGCAGGCGTGACCAGATTGGACCATTTAGCTTTACCCCTCGCAATGAATGGGGGAAGGGATCGACTTCCATGGTGGGTAATCAGAGGATGCCAGAACGATGCGCGCAGCGTCAAAGCGAAGGATCGGTTTCTCCCAGGTGTAGTTTGCCTAGAAAGGAACTATGTTGGCTTATCATGCCGCAGCGTGCCGCAACAGACCGCGTAATACACAAACGTGCAGCACGGCATAGCCCCGGCTGGCGCACGGCAACGTATTTCAATGTGTTTTCCGCAGGGAGGCGGCAGCAATTCAGAAAGAATTGGTCGACTAGAAGGGCCCAGGCATCGGCTACTCATGCCACCCAAAGCCAAGCCATTGCTATACCGTTTGCGTTCGCACGTTACGATTTAGTGTGATGTGCCGTGCGATGGTATTGTTAAGCTTCGGTGTGCAATGCTGTGTTGCCGAGCTCATGCGTGCAACGCGGTGCTGCGCAACACCTTGTTTTGATTTGCGATGCTAAGCTATGATATGCTGTGTGTTGCCAGTTCGATGGCATGGCATGATAAACAACGCTGCTTAATGCCATGCTAACGTGTCACATGCTGTCTGATTCTTTAACATCAACGCAGACATCCTCGCATGTCATCCTGAGGTTGGCTCCTGCATTCAGCGTTCTACGGCTTGCCGTCGCGCGGCGACGGTTTGCATTGGCCCGCCATCTGTGGCAGTGCAAGTGTGCGCAGTTTCAAGGAAAGCAGCACCTCTATTATCCTCCTTCCCCGCCTCCCCCCCGTCTTATCATGCTGTTGCGGCTCCTCCTCCTCCTCCTCCTCCTCCTCCTCTCCTCCTCCTCCTCCTCCTCCTCCTCCTCCTCCTCCTCCTCCTCTCCCCCTCCTCCTCCTCCGTCCTGCTCGCTAGGTGGCGCGGCGCGGGACGCAGGCATTTTGCCCGCGGCGGGCGCGCGCCCGCGGAGCCATAGCCCCCAGCCCCACGGAGGGGCGCAGAGCGCGGTCGCGCTCCCCCGCCTGGCACCGCAGGGGGCGGCGCCTGCGGGCAGACGCGAGGAGGCGGCTGCGGCGAGTGCAGGACGCCGAGCGCCTGGACGCGCACCACGGCAGCGCCGCGCCGAAGATGGTCAAGGGCGGGGCCAAGGCGGTCGCGGACAAGGCCTACGTGGTGTGCAAGGCTTGCGGCGAGTGGTGGTGGTGCTCACGCCTGGAGGCGATGCACTACCAGTGCACCTGCAGAGCTGCCCTGCCGAAGCCCAAGACGCCGAAGAAGTCGGACTGGGGCAGCAGCGGCAGCAGCGGCAGCGCAGGCGGCAGCAGCAGCGGCGGGCCCCAGCAGCAGAGCAGCACCAAGAGCATGCCAAAGGGCGCGGACAAGGTCTCGCACGCCCTGAAGCTGCTCACGGACACGCTGGGGGACCTCAACCTGTCCAATGGCGAGGCCATCTTGAGAACCCTGCAGGGAGCGGCAGCTGCGATCAAGGCAGCAGTGCCAGACCCTCCGCCCAAGTCAAGGGCGCAGAGGCTGGGCATCGCGGCCAAGGCCCTGCAGGAGGCCAACCAGGCGCACTCGACGGCGCTCGCGGCCAAGAAGAGAGCGGACGCGGTTGCCCAGGAGGCGAGAGCCAAGCTCGACGTGAAGGCGGCAGCGGTGCTCAAGGCGGAGAGAGAGCTCGAGGCCAACCAGGCCGAGGGCCGCGACCCGCCGAAGGGCGTCCTGGAGCAGCTGGTCAGCGGCCAGGTGGAGGAGCTGGCAGCGGGCCAGCTTGCAGCAGACATCGAGCGCGAGATGAACTTGACCGCGGCCGACCTGGGCGAAGAGGGCCGCAAGCAAGTGGAAGAGGTGAAGAAAGCGGTCGTGGCTCAGATGAAGGAGAACGCCCAGACCTTCTCGACGCAGCTGAAGGAGCACCTGGCGGCGGCGAAGCTGAAGGCGGCGGAGCAGCAGGCCACGATCCACTAGGCGGCGAAGAAGAGGAAGGCTGAGGGAGGAGGTGCAGCAGAGCCCGCGCAGCAAGCGAGGCCTGCTGCCGAGCCTCAGCAGCCAGCAGCCCCCCCCTGCGGCCTCGACACCAGCGGCTGGGACGCCACCGGCTGCGGGAGGAGGAGACGCGGAGGCTGAGGAGTACCTCAGACAGCTGAGGGAGCAGACAGGCGCAGGCAGCCCAGGGGGGGCAGCCGCGGCCTGAGGGCAGGCGCGCGGAGCTCGGCGCAAAGGAGGCGGCGCCGCCGAGCCCCGCGAGCGCACGCTGTTCTGCGCGAGCCGCACCAGCTGGGGACCCACAGCCAGGCTGTGGATGGCCAAGCAGAAGCTCGGCCAGGGGTACGACGCCCACGCGTTCCAGGAGACGCACGTGGGCCGCTCAAACTTAGATTCCGTGGAGTGCGAACTTGTGAAGTTGGGATACAAGGCGTGCTTCACGGCGGCGAGACCCATCTCACGTTCCGAGAGGGGCACTTGCGGAGGGACGGCGGTTGTCATGAGGGGACACCTGCGGACCTCAAGTTTTCGGTGCCAGGCCAGGCAGACCACAGCCACGAAGGCGACGACCGACATGAGCGGGGAGTGGAGAGCCGACCTGGACCTGTGCGACTGGACACCAGTCACGTGGCACTTGATCAGAGCCCCGAGTCATCAGGGGTAACTCGGGTCAGGGATAACTCGGGTTCGTTTTTCGGGAATCCAAACCCGAGTTACCCCGGACCCGAGTTACCCCGGATAACTCGGGCGTCCAGAGCCCCACATCATCAGGGGTAACTCGGGTCAGGGCTAACTCGGGTTCCTTTTTCGGTAATCCAAACCCGAGTTACCCCGGACCCGAGTTACCCCGGATAACTCGGGCGCCCAACTTGAAAGGGACGACAATCACGGTGATCAGCCTCTACCTGGACGTTGGCAAGTCGCTGCGCGAGGGCATCAACGCCCGCAAGCTGACAGCCCTCGCCTTGTTCTTGAAGGGGCTGAGCGGCGCGTGGATCGTCTGCGGCGACTTCAACAAGGCGCCGACGGAGATGTGGGACTCAGGCTGGCCCGCTGCCATGGGGGCGACAGCCATCGTCTCGCTGCCCGACGGCGACTTCACCTGCCAGATGGGAGAGCACGAGTCGATGATGTACTACGCCCTGGTGAACGAGCAAGGGCAGAAGCTGATCAAGGGCGTGGAGGCGGTCTACGACGTGCCGTGGATGCCGCACATTGGGCTGAAGTTCACGCTCTACGCCGAGGCCCAGGAGACGAGGACCCGATCGCTGCGCATGCCCCAGCCCTTCCCTCACCCGCCCCGCCCCAAGAAGCAGCCCAGCCCAGGCAGCAAGAGGACGAGGAGGAGAGTGAGGGAGGAGGCAGCAGCGCAGGCGCGGGCAGCAGCGGCTGGAGGAGGAGGCCAGGAGGAGCTTGAGCAGCGCCCACCGAGCCAGGACTTCGAGCAGGCGCTGGACAACGCACGGTGGGAGGCGCTGGCGCCAGTCGAGGCTGGCTGGACGGATTCCCCCGCGGGGGTTAATCCTGGCGCCGAGAGCGCAGTCTGTGTAAGGATGGGTGGGAAGGAGTCAGATGCGAACCGTGGGGTCGGCCTCCCAGGTTCGACAGGGATGCGAGCGACACCAGGATGGTCAGATGCGGGCGCGGACCCCTTCGCAGATCTGGACGATCACATCGAAGGGGAGCAGCTGCTGCAAATGACAGAAGGCTTCGAGGCGGATGCCCCTGACGAGCCCAGAGGGCATGACGCGGACTACACGACGAACACTATGGTAGCCAGGACCTCGTCAGTACCAGAGCGACCCCACACCCTGGGGAACCGCCAGTTGGACCACGAGGGGGAGGGCGCTGCCCGCGGAGACCATGAGCACCGCGAACACAGCGAGCGGCATAGTCGAGGGACCTCGCCCGAGCCAGAGAGCAGCAGCAACGCGGAGGACCTGAGGAGGCGAATCCGTGAGGCGACTGCTGGAGTGGACACCACCACCATGGGGCACGTCTGGGAGACAGCGCAGGCCCTGCAGGACCAGGAGCAGAGCGAGACCTCCGAGATCCCCTCCCACATCAGCAGCTGCGCGGCCTTCCAGGTGGACGCGGAGGCGGCGAAGGAGCTCGGGGACCGCTTCGCGAACACCATCGGCACGCTGGAGAGGTTCTACTGCATGGCCTACCGCATCGACCCCGTCGACAGGCACCACTTCACGGGCCGCGGCAAGGCCCACGAGCTGAAGGCCACCAACTCCAGGGAGTTCGGTGAGAGGAGGTTGAAGTACAGCTAGCACAGCGCCGACTGGTGGGCCAGAGCCGAGGTCCTGCTCACCACGCTGGCCAAGTTGAGGAGGAGAGGCAGAGGTGCGAAGCAGCAGCGCGAGCTCGCACGAGCAGGACGGGAGCTGGCATACGACGGCGTGCCCCAGGCAGGCCGCGAGGCCTCGGAGACGGCACGCCTGCACCGCAGCATCTGGCGGCAGAGGCTGGCGGCGCCGGAGGTCCTCGACGCGGCCATCGTCGAGGGCACGGCCATGCAGGCCGAGCAGGGGAGGAGAGCGGCGGTGAACAGGGACCTGAGGGAGAGCACGCGGAGCTTTGGGCGGTGGCTAGCCGCCGCAGAGAGGCAGCCAGGCGTGCTCCACAGGATCACCAAGCCGCCCAGCAGACGCGAGGAGGAGCTGGCAACGGAGACGGGCGTGACGGACAGCCCGATGGAGGTCGTGGGCGCCAAGACCGAGGCGTTCGCGAAGATCTGGAGGTGCGAGGAGGTCGCCCACGGCACGCACACGCAGCTGCTCGGGGACCTCAGGAGGCGAGCGGCAGCCGTGAACGCGCCACAGTGGACTGTCGACGACCTGGACCTCGCCCTCGCGGGGGAGCCCGATAAGGGCCAGGGAGTAGACAAGCTCTGCTGTAGCGACATCCGTCGGCTACCGACGGCGGGGCGCCAAGCCATCGTGGACCTGTTCAACGAGTGCGAGCTGAGGCTGATGTGGCCCTGGCAGCTCCTGAACGCGCTGGTCATGATAATCCCCAAGCCAGCCAAGGGCGACCGCGCGCTGGCCCTGCTCCCGCAGCTGGCGCGCTGCTGGGAGCTCCTCCACAGGCCCGCGGCGAGGGAGTGGGCAAAGCAGCAGGAGCGCGAGTGGGACGCGGCGGTGGCGGGCAACAGCTGCAAGAGGGAGGCGCTGAGGCGCATCCTTTCGGACGAGTGCTGCGACGCGCTCGGCATCTTCCAGGGTTGCACGCTGGCGGACATCGAGAAGTTCTACGACGGCCTGCGCATCGACACCCTCATCCCAGAGGCGCTCAAGCTGAACTTCTGCCCGAGGCTCCTCACCATGCTGCTGCTGCAGCACTCGGGGGCCCGCATCTTGAGGTGCAAGAACTCGTACTCGGAGCCGATGCTGGCGGACAGATCGATCCTGGCGGGTTCGAGGCATTCCAACAACGTGGCCAAGACGGCGGTCTACGCGGTGCTCAGCCACATGGTGGACGTCGCCCCGGTGCTGCCCAAGCCGATGCCGCGAGCTTGGTTCGACGACATCAGCATCAAGGTCGTCGGAAGCAAGGAGGCGGTCACGGAGCAGCTCACGATGGCAACGAGCAAGCTGAAGTGGGGGCTGGAGCAGCACGGGCTCAGCCTGGCAGACAAGACGCTGATCTCCACCTCGGACTTCGGCACCGCGCTCCAGGTGCAGACCAGGCTCAGCCGGCTTGGGATCAAGGTCAAAGCGGTCGCAGAGGGCAGAGACCTCGGAGCTGATCGTGCAGCAAGAAGTACTACCAGGAGGCCCACACATGCGAAGAGGGCCAATGACGGTCAAAGAGACTCGGAGCGGTTGGCTTCAAGCTGCGCAAGCTGAAGTTGAAGAGGAGGCGAGGAGTGGCCCACCAAGGACCATCAGCCTCGTTGGTGTACGGGGTTGTCGCCCACGGGCTTTCTCCGTGGGCCCTCAGGCACGCGAGGGGGAGGTATGCGCAGGCGCTGAGGAGAGCGTGGCCTGGCCGCTGCCTCACCACCTTCCTGGCGCTGGAAGGGGTCGACCCAGCGGTCGCCATGACGCGGAGCCAGCTCAGAGCTTGGTTCGGCCTGTGGGCCAAGAGCCAGGACCTGCGGAAGCAGGCGCGCAAGGCCTGGCCCAGGGTATACTTCAGGCTCCTGCAGATGGACCCGAGTCGGCGCTGGCAGCAGAGGCGAGGAGTGATGGGCAGCATCATCCTGCTGCTCTGGGAGCTAGGCTGGGACTCGACGGGGCCAGACATCTGGATCGACGAGGACGGCAGCAGATGGCGCTTCCCAGAGGACGAGGAGGACGGAGACCCAGAGGAGATCATAGAGGCGCTCCTGGACAGCGTGAGGAGGCAGCTGTGGAGGCAGGCAGCAGCTCACCACAACGGCGCTGGCATGGAGCACGGGGTGGACTGCACGGATCTGATCAAGCACCTGGAGTCTTTCAGGAAGCGCGGCATGCACCAGACTTGCGGAGCGCTGCTGGCGGCAGCGTGCGCAGGCACTTGGACGCAGGCAAGGAAGCGCCAGGAGTTCAACACTGGCGACGAGACCTGCGAGTGCGGGCAGCGCGAGGACGACTTCCACCGCATCTGGGGAGCATGCCCTGCGAGGAAGCCCTCGGAGGTGGTCGAGAAGACGGCAGGACTCGTTGCGAGAGCCGATGCAGGTGTGGCGGGAGCCCCAGCGTTCTGGCCCAGAGGGCTCGCGCCCAAGGCCTGGACGGTGCCGCCCCCGTGCTGCGCAGAGGGGCAGGAGACGCCGCTGGGGCAGTGCCTCCAGGGAGGCAGGCTGCAGGCCCCAGAGGGAGATCAGCTCACCATCAGCGGGGACGGCTCAGGCGGCGAGTACAGCAGCGACGTGAGGTACAGGCGATGCGGGTGGAGTTGGGCGATGCTCGACACCAGCGGACGCTCCAGAGGCTTCCCGACCAGGGCCGCGAACTTCGGCCCACTGCCAGGCGCGCGCCAGTCCAACAACACGGCGGAGCTGTGGTCGTTCATCAATTGCCTGGAGTCGACGTGCGGGGGCCTGACCTTCTGGACGGACAGCGGGATCACCCTCGTCGGCTGGCACTCACGGCGCGATGAGCGTCCAGAAGGAGCAGCCAACTGCGACCTCTGGCGCCGCGTGCGGAAGGCCATCGCCGAGAGAGGAGGAGGCAGAGAGAGCACCACAATGTGCCACCTGAGCAGCCACCTGACGGAGACGGAGGCGGAGGAGAAGCACATCCCGAGGGAGGCTTGGGAAGGAAACCAAGAAGCAGACAGACTGGCTGATGCAGGGGCCAAGCAGCGCGCCATCCCCGAGAACCAGATGGGCTGCTACGAATGGGTGCGGGCGACAGCGAGCCTGGCAAGGGCGCGCATTGCGGCCTGCACCCAGGACGCCATGGAGCGGAGGCCGACAGAGAACAAAGAGCTGAAGTTGGCGAGGCGGCACGCGGCCATGCAGAGGAGAGCGCTGAGAAAGGCCAAGGCGGACTTCCTCACGCACGACCTCCTCAGACGGCCAGCCACCACCCACGACCTGGTGAAGCTCAGACGAGGACGAGGGTGGAGGTGCAAGTGCTGCAACCAGTCGGTCACGTCGGCGACGGCCCTCACCAGCATCAAGGAGTGGTTCGAGCAGAAGTGCGGAGGCCCGCCCCCGGCGGCAGGCAGGTGCATAGAGTTCAACGGCCACACCTCCCACCCATCGCACCCCCTGCGATGGCTGGGCCGCCAGAGGCGCTGGTTCTGCACGCTCTGTGCGAGCTCCGCCACGGAGATGGTCTCGGACACGCTGCAGGCACCCTGCCGCCTCCGCCCCACCTGCGAGTCGAGGAGGTACCTGCTGAAGAGCTGGACCAAGCTTGCAGACGCAGAGGAGTGGAGGACGTGGCCAGGAGACAAGCCAGACGTGATGACCGAGGATGGCCTCCCAGGCGTTGCAAGGACGGGTGAGGATGCGTCAGATGCGAACCCTGAGGATGGCATCCCGAGTGCGGCATGATCTGACGAGGAGCCGCGCGACGTCCACGCCGCGGTGCTCGACAGCGACTTGGCTCCCCCGCGCGAGGACCCCCTCCCACCCCTGGGTCCAGGAGTGCCCAGAGGCCCCTCCACGAGGGACAATGGGAGGGGAACGTCCCGCGCTGCGGGACGCACGCTGGGGCAGGCAGACGCGCTGGACAGGCGCGGCAGGCTCCACCAGAGGCGTAGTGAAGCTGAGCGACGAGCTGATAGGAGCCAGGAGGCTGCAGCCGCCGCACCACGCTCCTCGCCGCGACCGCCCAAGCCCAAGCTGAGCGAGCAGGAGACCGAGGCGAGGGCGACGCGGCTGCTGGAAGCGGCGGCGACGCCGAGAGGACTGGCCAGGCAGTGCCAGCCGAGGGAGCCCGACCTAGAGCTCAAGCAGTGCGAGGCAGTCGCCAGCCAGAGGAGACGTGAAGAAGCCAGGAGGGCCCTGGAGGCCGCAAGAGAGAGAGAGAGAGAGAGAGGTCCAGCCCATCAGCCACGACGGCCAGGAGGAGCAGTCCGCCCAAGACCAAGGTGCTGCCGCTGGCGACGCTGAGGCAGCTCCTGGCGGGCTCCACGCCGCCGCCCCGGCCGCCAGTGGGGGCGCGGAGACCCGCGCGGCGGCTCGCCCCGCCTGGAGCGCCCGCAGGCGAGCGGCAGGCCGAGGGGCCGCCGTGCGGGAGGCACGCCTCGCCCGCTGGAGGAGGGCCCTGCTGCGGGCGGGCACAGCGGGCGCCGTTGGCTCGGCCCGACGCGCCCCCAGGCACGGGGCCAGGCCGCCCGCGGGCCGCCGACGCCGACGCCGCCGCCTCGAAGACGCGGAATGTCCAGGGAATGTCTCCTCCTCCTCCTCCTCCTCCTCCTCCTCCTCCTCCTCCTCCTCCTCCTCCTCCTCCTCCTCCTCCTCTCCTCTCCCCTTTCTGTCTTGCCTGCGTCCCCTCCCCCCTCCTCCTCCTCCTCCTCCTCCTCCTCCTCCTCCTCCTCCTCCCTCCTCCTCCTCCTCCTCCTCCTCCTCCTCCTCCCCTCCTCTTCCTCCTCATCCTCCTCCTCCTCCTCTCCCCTTTCTGTCTTGCCTGCTCCCCCTCCTCCCCCCGTCCCTGGTGGTATTCGGGCCTCGGCTCCTCTCTTGGTCGTTGTCCCTCCGCCGCAGTCTTGCCCTGGCCGTCGCTTCGCTCGTCTTGTCGGGCCCTCGCTTGGTCCCCTTTGTCCTGTTGCTTATGCAAAATAGCGCTTCACGTCCAAGTCTGCATCCTTGGGGGATCTTCCGCCCAAAGATGCCACATATCTCAAGGCCCTGGAGGCTGGTGAGGACTCCCTCCCAGGTGAGTGGCCGGTGTACTCCCCGTTATTTTTTGGGCCCACGATTTGGCATGTTTCTGGTTTCATCTTCGGGAGGTTTCCTGTGTTCGTTGCTGCTTCGCTCGTCGAACCAGGCTTGCTCTTCTCCTCTTTCGATTACCTCTCCCCTTCCGATCTTTCCTCGGTTCGTTCCGACGCGTAGGTGCATCCTCTTCCTGATCCGTCTCCTCCCTCTCGTCCTCCCTCTCTCTTGAGCCCTCCTCCTCTCTATCCCCGTCATCCGTCACATCTTCTCCTTCTCTTCCTTGTGTCCGACCCTGCTGCTCTTCGTCCTCCTCATCCTTGTCTCATCCTCGTCCTCCTTTTTCGTCTTCATTCCCCTGGCGTCCTGCCGCATCCCGCGCGCAGGCCTGAGAACTTCCTCTTCCAGACGAAGGTCGGCCCCTCTGCCGCGCCCCGGGTCGGGGAGGAGGGGGGTGAAAGAGGGCAATGGAGAGCCCCGCTGTGAGTAGGGGGGGAAGGGATGAGGAGAGAAAGGAGGGAGCAGCAGAAGGTCGGTTATGTATATATATATATATATATCATATATATATATATATATATATATGTATCTGCAAGGTGCTTTCATAGTCACCGAACGCTACGTAAGTACAAGCATACTTTGAAGTTTGCCGTACGCAAAAGGGCAGGAGGAAGAGGAGGGATGGGGGGATGGATGGGGCGCGGTGCGAAGAGGATCCTGGGGAGCGGGAGGCGCAGGAAGCGGAGACAGGAGCGAGTCTGGAGGAGGCAGCAGGAGGAGACAGGACCGATGCGGCGGCGGCGGGTTCATCAGGAACACGAGTCAAGGTTCGGCAAAGTTGACAGCAAAAGGAAGCTCGAGTTCCTCGAGTGCGCATACATGCGGTGCGTAGCACGTGGAGGGGTTCTGGCGCTCCTCGGCCTACAGAACGGACAGATCCCTGTGGGAAGCAGTTGCTGAGATTTCACAGAGCTTCTGGGCTACCAGAGGCAGGCAAACGCGGGGGAGTTGAATGATCAAAGCAGGCAGCACACGAGGAGGACGGGGAGAAGGAGGAGGGGGAGAAGGAGGGGGAGGAGGAGGAGGAGGAGGGGGAGAGGAGGGAGGGGAGGGGGAGGAGGAGGGAGGAGGAGGAATTGCTGCTGGACTGTCGGTCGCTCGGCGATCCGAGCGCGGTCGGTTCTGACGCCGTGGATGTCCAGCGCACGAGCACGCCGGACGTCGACGGCTCCCGCGCCGCGGCCGGCGCGTGAGCAGGGAGGGCGTCATGCTCCTGATGGTAGTCGTTCTCCTGATCGCCATCGTCACGCCATCCTCAGTGGCCTCCTCCTCTATCTCCTCCTCTTCGTCCTCCTCCTCCTCCTCCTCCTCCTCCTCCTTTGTTTCTCGTTGCGCTGACTTTGCCCGGTGGAGGCGCAGCGCTCTCCTCTTCCTCCTCCTCCTCCTCCTCCTCTTTGTTCTCCTCTTCCTCCTCCTCCTCCGCCTCCTCCTCCTCCTCCTCCGCCTCCTCCTCCTCCTCCTCCGCCTCCTCCTCCTCCTCCTCCTCCCTCTCCTCATCATCCACCTCTCTGTCCTCCTCTGAGACTGGCCGCCGCAGGGTACTGTCCCTCGTCGATCTCTTCTTCCTCCTCGCCCTCCTCCTTCCCTTCCTCCTCCTATTCCTCCTCTTCGTCGGTTCTGTCTGTGTCCCCGTCCTCCTCATCATCACCATTACTTCCTCCCTCCCTTCCTGCACACACCCATCCTCCCCCTCCTCCTTCACTTTCTTGCCCCGTCCCCCTTCTCCGTCATCGCCCCTCCCCTCTGGTCTCTCTCTGGCTCTGCCTCCTGCTGTTCCTGACCCTACCCGCTTCCCCCTCATTCCCCCAGGTAGGAAGGATTAGGGGGCAAAGAAGAAGGAGGAAGAAAGGGTGAACCTCTCTCTCCTCATTATCCCCCCCTCCTCCTGCCCCGTCCTAATCTTTCTGTTCTCGCTCCCCTTTCCCCTTGTCCCCTACTCATCCTCACCCTATTTGTCATCCCTGCTCATCCCGAGGACGCTGAGTACGACGACCTTAATATTCCAGGCGCTGGCGACGACGACGACGACGACGACGACGACGACGACGACGACGACGACGACGACGACGACGACGACGACGACGACTGCGTCGTCGACGACGACGACGACGACGACGACCAGGACGACAACAAAATCGGCGGCGACGACGACGACGACGACGACGACGACCAGGACGATATCCCCGACGACGACGACCACGACAACGACCACGACCACGACCACGACCCTGACCTCGACCACGACGACGACGACGACCACGACGAGGCGCTGCGCCGGCAGCAGGAGCCCATCCGCGAGAGCACCCTCAAGGTCATCGACTTCGGGCTCTCGAGGCGGCCACCGCCGGCATCCCCCCGGGGGGGGTAGGAGGAGGAGGAGGAGGAGGAGGAGGAGGAGGAGGAGGAGGAGGAGGAGGGAGGAGGAGGGGAGGAGGGGGAAGAAGGGAGGAGGGAGGAGGAGGAGGAGGAGGAGGAGGAGGAGGAGGAGGAGGAGGAGGAGGAGGTTCAGTGTCTGCTTCTCTATTTCGTCCCTGCTCCGCTCCTCCTCGTCGTCATCGTCTTCCCTCCTCCCTCCTCCTGCCACGGCCGGTGCGGCTCATGTCATGTAGTTTTTGGGCGCCATCATCACCATCATTTGCAGCAGCAGCATCATCGTCGTCGTCATCATCATCACCATCATCATCGCCATCAACAACATCATCAGCATCGTCATCGACATCATCAGCAGCAGCAGCAGCATCAGCGTCATCATCAGCAGCATCATCGTCGTCCGCCCCATCCTCTTTCTTCGCCGTCCTCCTCCCGATCCTCCTCTTCCCTCATCCTCTTGCTTCTCCTCCTCCGCCTATTTCTTCCCTTGCCCAGCCCCCGTTCCTTGACACGCCTGCCGCCTGACTCGCCTCCACTCCCGCATTTCCCCCTCGCACCCCACATCGCAACGAGGGAGAAGCGGGGGGATGGAGCTGAGGGGGAGTGGAGAGGGGGAGGGAGCGGGGAGATAGAGAGAGGGGGAAAGTGGAAGGGAGGAGGAGGAGGAGGAGGAGGAGGAGGAGGAGGAGGAGGAGGAGGAGGAGGAGGAGGAGGGAGGAGAGGAGGAGGAGGAGGAGGAGGAGGAGAGAGGGAGTCCAGGGGGTTAGGGAGGGGGGGGAGAGGGGGGAAGGCAAGCCAGGTGAGCTCGCGCTATATTGACATCCTATCCCTCCCACCCATGCGTTCCCATTGCGCACATGTTTCTCTATCTGCCGACGGGTGTCATAGCAGACCTGGAACCTTCAAAAGAACCCCAATCGTCTTATGCGGAGTCAGGAAAGCGGAGCTGTGCACATTGGAGACGGAGGCGGAGGATGAGCAAGAAGAGAAGCATGAGAAAAAAGGGCGAATATGGATGGGAAAGAGGGGATCTGCTTTTCTCTGAGGAAGAGGGGTGGAGGGAGGAGAGAAGAGGAGGAGGGAGAAGGAGGGGAGCAGGAGGAGGAGAAGGAGGGAGAATGGTTTTCTCCATGCGCATCCCTGACTGCTGCCCCAACTGGCTCCACCTCTCGCGCGACCGCGCCGGCTCAGCGCGCGGTCATGCGCGCCCGGAGCCCGGCCAGGCGTGGCAGCCATGGCTTTGCTAGGCTCGACGAGGGAGGATGGGCGGAAGGAGGAGTGGAACGAGTAGTGGCAGGAGGGGGAGGATGAGGATGATAGTGATAAGGGGGATGGTGAGCGAAAGATGAAGAAGGCGGAGAAGGAGGAGGGGAGGTGACAGAGTCGGAAAGTTCCTCGGCCTCCTCCGCTTCCTCCTCCTCCTCCTCCTCCTCCTCCTCCTCCTCCTCCTCCTCCTCTGCGTCCTCCTCCTCCTCCTCCTCCTCCGCGTTCTCCTCCACCTCCTCCTCCTCCTCCTCCCCCTCTTTCTTCCCCTCATCCTCTCCTGTTCGATGACGGTGGGTTGGACCTCATTTGGGTGGTCAGGTGTTGCTAGACTTGGAGGTCGTTCAGTGGGCTTCTCAGAATATTCGGTGACAGCCCTGGCGGACCCCGCAGCTCGGACGCCGCCGCCGCGTAGGCGCTTCAGCTGTTCTTGAAGCCTGGACGAGTGCTGGCTAGTCCAGGCTTAAAGGCTGGTCCTGCCGCTTTCGAGACTGCTTCCATGAACGTCCCGGGTGAATTCGGGCATTCAAGAAGGACAAACGTTAAGTCGGGCTTGTCCCTCTACAGAAGGAATGTTCAAAAATAGTCCAAAAATGGTCTGGGGACTATGTGTTGACTATGTTTGAGCATGTTGGGATTATTTTAGGGTATTTTTATTTTTCGCCCCAAATCCCTGTAGGGGGACGCGCCCGACTGAAGCATAAACTTGTGGCGCTCCGCGCGGATTTCTGGGATCGGCGCCTGGGACCCCAGCGGCGCCGCCTCCCGCGCCGCTCCCGACGCGCTCTCTGCTCGCCAGGGAGGGGGGCCCACCGCAGATCCAAGACATCGGCGCGGAGGGCCAGGAGTTGCTGTGAATGCAACCTTTCCTGCCTCCTACTGCTCCTCATGCCTTCTCCTCCTTCTCATGCCTCCTCCTCCTCCTCCTCATCCTCATCCTCATCCTCATCCCCGTCGCCAGGGAGGGGGGTCCACCGCAGATCCAAGACATCCGCGCAGAGCGCCAGGAGTTGCTGTGAATGCAGCTTTTTCCTTTTCTGTGACAGCCAAGCTCTGCTCATGGTTGGCGCCGCCGTCGACCTGAGCCCTGTTCGGGAAGCACTGCTGATCTGCGGCGTGGCAGTGCTGATCCGTGGCGAGGTGCATCCGGTTGAGCGTAACCGGCGGCGAGCCTGGGGGGAAGTGAGAAGGAGAAGGCTTTCTCAGGAGGATCGGAAGTCCCACGGCCTTCTGAGAAGGCACTCTCCTTCTCGGTCCCCCCCTCGCTCGTCGCCGACTTCACCCCTTCGCACGTTGACCCCTCGGACCCGCCCTTGTCCGACGAGGACCCAGGCATGCGACACCCAGAGTTTTTCCACACGGGGCCCCTGGAAGTCCCGACCCCGTCCCAGGGACCGGCCTTCCACCCTGCGTCGTTTTTGTTTGGCGCTCCCGAGGCCCGGCGAGGGCCCCCCGAGGCCGACGGTGGCCCAGAACCTCCCGCCGCCCTGATTTTTCGCCACGGCGCGAGCCTGTCTGGGGAATGGCGCTGCGTGCGTCCGGCGACCACCTCGCGGACCTCCCGGCCTCCGGCGCTGCCCTGGACGCCCGCGGTCGCTCGCCGAGTGCCTGGCACCAAGCTCGGAGCGCCGGGCCCCTTCCGTGCCTGCCGGAGGGCGGCCCAGCCACTGGTTGGCTGCAGTTGCGCCTGCTCCTCCTCCCCCTCCTCCTCCTCCTCCTCGTGCCTTCTCCTCCTCGTGCCTCCTCCTGCCTCCTCCTGCCACCTCCTCCTCCGCCTCCTCCTCCTCCTCCTCCTCCTCCTCATGTCCCCTCCTGCCTCCCTGCCTCCTCCTGCTCCTCATGCCTCCTCCTCCCCTGCCTCCTGCCTCCTGCTCCTCATGCCTCCTCCTCCTCCTCCTCCTCTGCCTCCTCCTCCTCCTCATCCTCATCCCCGTCGCCGCCGGCACTGTGGCAAGGCCCAAGAAGGGCCGTGCAAAAGCCAAGGACTTTCAGGACGCACCAGGAAGCAGTCCGCACTCCCTGCCCCGGATAACTGGCAAGAGGAGGGGGTAGGCGGATGTGGGAGGGGGTCTGTTTTGAGCTGTCGTGGATGTTTCAAATGGGTCTGGGCAAGCTCCAGAACAATTCAGATTCAGTTTCAGGAGTAACATGTCGACTTTTAAATTGCGGACAATGCAGAATTCCCCACGCGCGCGCGGGTGACCCGGCCTCCGTCGGCCTCCGCAAAGGGCTCCAGGAAAAACATGTTCAAATGCGGCACTTACATGTCGACTTGTATACGTATTCTGGACAATGCAGAACTATCCCGCGCGCACGAGCGCCGGTGACCCTGCCTCCGTCGGCCTCCTTCAGCTCCAGAAACATTCAGTTTTAGTTTCGGGAATAACATGTCGATTTTTATATCCGGAACAATGCAGAACTCTCCAGCGCGCGCGAGCGCCGGTGACCCTGCCTCCGTCGGCCTCCTTGAAAGGGCTCCAGAAAAATTCAGACATTTGTTTCGGGAAGTCAATGTCGACTTTCATGTTGTGAGCAATGCAGAACTCCCCACCCTTTCGTGGCTAGTCTGGGGGGGGGTTTACAGCTGCCCGTTTTGGAGGGTCGTGGTCCCCCCCGCCTTCTTTCGAAATCTGGAATACTCTGGGCGGGCAGAGCATTGATCTGCTCGCTGTGCGATGCTCTCTTTCCTCTTGGCCACGTCGAGAAAGCGTCCAGACTGAGCCTTGCCAGCTTCCGAGCGCCCGCGGCGTCGCGCGCGCTCGCGCCTACACGTCAACAAAAGTGTATGCCTTGCTTCTTTCACCAGGAGTCGGATGCAAGGCTCTTCGGGCAAGGGATTGCACGGAGAGGTGATCTACACAATAGTCTACGCGTGCATCAATGGCGCTTCGTTCCTGTCCGGTGTGCGGCGCCTCGACGACGGTCCATCCAAAGCAGTCTCTGATTGAACCCAGTCCATTGATCATGAAGAAGCGGTACGATGATCTGACCCTGCTTCAGGACAGGTGTGATTCCAGGCCGCAATGGCTCAGCGGCCATCGATTTGTTTTGGAGGCCGCTTCCAGCAAGGCCAGACGTGTTCAATTGCGTCTGACCGCTCCTGGTGCTCTCTGGTAGTTGTGGCGGCCAGGAAATCCCCAGGCAATGGATCCTCGTCTCTTCCGCTCCTCCTCCCTCGCATCCCTCCGCCTCTGCCCTCCTCCTCCTCCTGCTCCTCCCCATCCTGCCCATCTCCTCCCCCATCCTCCCCTTTCCCCTACCCCATGCTGCGGCTTGTTCAAAATGCTGGCTCCTGGTGCTTGCGGCGTCGGAGGTTTGTTTACGCGCGGCCGCTTGTCCGTGGGATGCAGGCAAAGACGGGGAGTGTAAGGTCTGCTCGGCGGCGTGGCGATCCGCAGTCACTCAGGTCTCGCTCGTGCTGCACCCGTGTGCAACATATCGAACTGGCACATCTTTCGAGCGCATGGGTTTTGGAAATCTCGCAAGATCGTTTCTTCATCCCTCGTCGCCCTACTGCTCCTCTCCCTCCCTCTGCTCCCCCTCCGTCTCCCTCCCCCTCCCTCTCCCCCTCCCCTCCTTGCCCCGTCCCCTCCCCCTTCCCCTCCCTCTCCCCTCTTGACCTGCCCTCCTCTTTGATCAGCCACAGATAGTTGTGCGTGTCTGTCAGCGTGGACCCCAAACTTCGGAGGTGAAAACAACGCGGTGTAACCACTTGCTCAACTTGAAGTTGCCCTCTCCACTGCTCGTGCGAACATCCCACCCTCCCACCCGCAACGTGGTCGCAAGACCTCTTAAGACCGTGATGGTGGGTACCAAATGGCACTTGGCATCGACGCCGGCTACGACAACGACAGCGACAACGACGACGACGCCGACACCGACACCGACTACGACGACACCGACGACGTCTCCAACGACTTCGACGTCGACGACAACGACGACGACGACGCCGACGATGACGACGACGGCGACGACGCCGACGCCGACGATGACGAGGGAGGAGGGAGGACGACGACAGCGACAACGACGACAACGACGAGGGAGGAGGGAGGATGGCGACGACGCGAACGACGTAGAAGGAGGGAGGACGGCGACGCCGACGACGACAACGACGAGGGAGGAGGGAACACGACGACGATGGCGAAGAAATAGGAGGGACAACGACGAAACGCCGACGAAGACGACGAGGGTGGAAGGACGACCACGGCGACAACGACGACGGAAACGACGACGACGCCAAGACGACGACGACGAGGAAAGACAGAGGACGACGACGGGGACGACGAACACGACGACGAGGGAGAAGGGAGGACGGCGACGACGACGACGACGACGCAAGAGCGCGCGCGCACTCTTTTGGTGAAAATCCGTGTTGCGAAACCATGTGTTTTTCTACATGTTTTGGCTCGATTTTGAAATCTCTCCGAAAGCGAAGGTGTTTGAAGGAATCTGGCATGCGCGCGCGACGACGCGCGCGCGCGTGCAATTCGTCCCATTTCTCGCGGAGGATTCTCGCGACGGCACGCGCGCAAGGGCGTTCGAACGATCTCGACATGCGCGCGCGAAGCCCGTTGGGTAGTAATTTTTGAAAATGTTGAAGCACCTATCGTTTTCTTAAGATTTTGCAAGAGCCCGCGCGTAATTTGTTTGGAAAACCCGTGTTGCGAAAGCATGTATGATTGTATGTGTTTTGGAAACTAGAGTTTGAAATCCTCCCGAAACCGCAGGTGTTTGGAGGATTTCGGCATACGCGCGCGACGACGCGCGCGTGCGCACTTCGTTTTGTTTTTTGCACAGAATTCTCGCGACGGCACGCGCGCAAAGGCGTTCGAAAGGTTTCGACATGCGAGGTTCTTGTGTTGAAAAACTTGAGACACCTATGGTTCATGGAGGTTTCGCAAGAGCGCACCCGCAAGCTTTTGTTGAACATCCGTGTTGCGAAACCGCATGTTTTGCGTATGTTTTTTGGGAACTCGATGTTGAAATCCTTCCGGAACCCATGGTTTTTGAATGATTTCGGCATGCGCGCGCGACGACGCACGCGTGTGCACTTCGCCCCTTGGTTTTTGCAGCGGATTTTTTGAAACTTGTGAGGTCTGATAAATGAGTGTGCTCGCAAACATTCGTTGCAGAGGATGGCGGGGGGGAACCGATACCAGTTTGGCTGCGAAAGTATGAGTTCACAGGTCGGATGGGCATTGGGTCAGGATCCGATCTGTTTCACGTCGGTTCCCAAGGGGTCTTTCCGTCCGGGGGGGGGGGGGTGGTAAAACCTATTCTCTTTCTAGAATGGGGAATTCACTTTGACTGTCTCGAAGCTGTCCTTTCCACTGCTCATGCAAACATCTCACCCTCCCACCTGCAACTTGGTCGCAATACCTCTTAATACCGTGACGCTAGGTACCACATGGCACTCGGCAACGACACTGGCGACGACAGCGACAACGACGACGACGACGCCGACGACGACTACGACGACACCGACGATGACTCTGACGATTCCGCCGACGACGACAACGACGACGACGACACCGACGACACCGACGACGACAACGACGACGCCGACAACGACGCCGACGGCGACGGCGACGTTGACGATGACGACGTCGACGTCGACTACGCCGACGACATTGACAACGACGACGGCGCCGACGACGACGACGATGATTGCGACAACGACGACGACGCATGCAACGACGACGGCGACGACAACGACGCCGCCAACGAAGACGACGCCGACGACGACGACGCCGACGACGATGACGACGACGACGCCGACGACGACAACGACGAAGACGACGACGACGACATCGCCACTGAAGACGGCGACGATGGCCAGGGAGGAGGGAGGACGACGACGGCGACAATGACGACAACGACGAGGGAGGAGGGAGGACGACGATCACGCGAACGACGAAGAAGGAGGGAGGACGGCGACGCCGACGACGACAACGACGAAGGAGGATGGAAGACGACGACGACGACGACGACGACGACGACGACGACGACGACGACTTCCGCGATGAAATAGGAGGGACGACGAAAAGAGGCCGACGACGGTCGACGACGACGACGAGGAAGGAGGAAGGACGTCCACGGCGACAAAGACGACGGAAACGACGACGACGCCAAAGAGGACGACGACGACGACGACGACGACGAGGAAGGACAGAGGACGACGACGGCGACGACGACGACGACGACAAGGGAGGAGGGAGGACGGCGACGACGACGACGACGACGCAAGAGCGCGCGCACGCACGTTTTTGTTGAAAATCCGTGTTGCGAAACCAGGTGTTTTTGCATGTTTTTCGGACATTCGGTTTTGACATCTTTCCGAAACCGCAGGTTTGTTGAAGGATTTCGCGACGACGCGCGCGCGTGCACTTCGTTCTCTTTCTCGCGGAGGATTCTGGCGACGGCACACGCGAAAGGGCGTTGGAACGATCTCGACATGCGCGCGCGAAGTCCGTTGGGCAGTATTTCTTAAGACATATTGAAACACCAATGGTTTCCTTAAGATTTCGCAAGTGCGCGCGCGTAAGTTTGTTTTAGAAAACCCGTGCTGCGAAACCATGCGTATTTGTTTGTGTTTTGGAAATTCGATTTTGAAATAGGTGTTTGAAGGATTCCGGCATGCGCGCGCAACGACGCGCGCGCGTGTGCACTTCGTCCATTTTGTTGCAAGGGATTCGTGGAAGCTTATGATTCTTGATAAACGGAGAACCCCCTATGCTGAAAGCTCTGTCGTGTTAGTCCTGTGGCGTGCGGCGTGGAGTTGGAAGCCATGCGGTGTAATTTTTGTATGGGCAGTCGTGCCGTATAAGATCTGCCGTGTGAACAGGCTATGTGGTGCAGGCCACTCCGTGCAAGCAGCGCAATGTGAACGGGTGTGAAAAGCTGTGGGGTGTCAGAGCACCCGGCGCCCACGAGGCGCACACCGGGCCGCACGGGCGGCAGCGTGCCTCGGCATCCAAGCGCGGGGACCGCCCCCGGAGCCGCAGCAGGGCGCAGGCAAGCCCGAGACGCGCCCTCCAAGCGCGGGGCGCCCACGAGGCGGCACTGGCGGCAGCGTGGCGCAAACCCAACATGCCCAACCAGTCCATGAAGAAAGCAAGCTTTGAAGCCCTGAAGTGCAAGGTTTTTTGTTGCGAATGTCGATGCCACGGTCGAACAACGATATCCTTTCCCTTCTTCCTGGCCCCGCCAGGACTTTGCGGTCTCTGGGGTCTACGGAGGCCTCTGTAGGTCCCCAAACCCTCGCAGGCCCAGGAACGCCGGGAGGCGTTCATTACTTTCAAAACGTGCTCAACGCTGATACCTGGACCCCTCCACCTGTGAGGCGTGGATTCTTGCCAGTTTTCGGGCTGCATCTAGCCGCAGCGTACGTGAGGGCCCCCCTCTCGATCCTCCTCCTCGGCTCCTTCAGTTGCCCCCGCGGAGTCCTCCATTCTCCATGGGCCTCGATCCCTTGGGGACCTCCGCAGGCCTCCAGAGAAGCCAACAGAAAAGGCCAGGGAGGCCCAGCGAGCCTGGCGAGCATGCCTGCCGGCTGCTCAGCCCTCTGCAGGGCATCGGGTGCGCCATCGTGCTGCAGGCCAGGTGCGGTGGGATCCGGAGACGTACGCGTGCGCGCAGCTCGGGGAGGGGGGAGCGAGGGAGGAAGCGCGAGACGGAGCGAGGAGGGAGGGAGGGGGGAGGGGAGGACGGGAGGACGGGGCACCACGGCCTCGCCACGCAGGACTCGAGGCGCTGCTGGCCCAGGTCCGCAGGTGCAGCGCCCGTCCCCGGCACTCGGCGCCAACGTGCTCGTGATGCCTGTGCTCTCGGATACCGTCGGCCCGGATTGGTAGGTCGACCCTGCCAGCTCAAGGGCACCCTTGTGTCCTGTGCCTCGCGACACGTGCCTCCTTGCACTCCTACCCATCGGTCGTTGAAAGTATGTATTTTTGGATTCCCAGATTCCAATCAACTTTCAGCGCCTTCATACTTCAAGAGTCGAGTGGTTTTCCCTCTTCCTTCCTCTGCAGGAGGCGGGCGGAAGCCCAATCTATTTCCAACGCCTTCCTACTTTATGTTTCTACCTGCTTCTTCCGACCGATGGGCATGGCGGTGTGGCCCTCGGAAGGATCTTGTGTCCTCTCGCGTGTCCTGTCCGATCAAGGCCGGCTGTGCTCTTGGCATGGGCATGGAATCAAAAACAAGAAACGTGATCGCAACATTTGCTTGGTTCAGCATCGCTCAATTGTGGCTGCCGCCTGCCTCGAGATTGCTCGTGGGCCGACGGGACCTGCGGAATAGTTGATTGGCAGCGTTCGGACGTGTGCATGTTTTCGGCGAAGACCATCGAAGAGTACCCTGGATCATCGAACAGCAACAAGCACGCACGAAACCGAAGCAGGACTGCCGAGCGACGGCAAGGTGGCCCAGCGATCCCCAACGGTGCTGCGGAAGCGACGTGGCCCCGACCAGAAGGCTCCGTGGTTGGATCCCGATCCCCTCCTCGAGCTCTCGAGTCCTCGACCCTTCTCCTCCCAGAGATCCGACGCTCCAAAAATTTGAAGCGGGCGTTTTTGTTGCTGTTTTCGCCCTCTGGGGGCCCTCGCCGGGCCTCGGGACCGTCCAACAACGACTCAGGACGGAAAACCAGCCCTAGGGAAGTGGTCAAGACCTGCGGAGCCGACGCATCGAACCAAAACCGGAGCAGCGGGATGTGTCCTCCCAAGGCCTCGATCGTCGATGCTCGGTGCATCTCATCGAGTTTTCGATCCTCGATACCTCTCCTCGGCGGCGAGCCCGGGGGGGAGTGAGAAGGAGGAGGCCTTCTCAGAGGGCTCGGAAGTCACCCGGCCTTCTGAGAAGTGCTCTGAGCCCTTCCTGAGGACGCAGCAAATTCCAGAAGGCGCGAGGGTTTCTGAGAAGGCCCGCCGCCTTCTGAGGAGGCCTTCTCCTTCGCGCTTCCCCCCCCTCGCTCGCCGCCCGTCGATGCCTCTCCTCGATGCCTCTCCTCGACGCCCGATCATCGAGTTTTCGGTCCTGGGTGCCTCATCCTCGAGTCCTCGATGCCACAGCGGGCGGCGTCGAGGGTTCGAGGATGAGGCACCGAGGATCTGGGAATTCGAGGCTTCGAGGGCGAGTCCTCGCATCCTCGATGCCGCTCATCCTCATCCTCGAATTATCGATCCTCGATGCCTCGATGCCTGAGGAGGAGGAGGAGGAGGAGGAGGAGGAAGAAGAGGAGGAGAAGGAGGACGGGGAGGAGGAGGAGGAGGAGGAGGAGGAGGAGGAGGAGGAGGAGGAGGAGGAGGAGGAGGAGGAGGGGGAGGGGAGGAGGAGGAGGAGGAGGAGGTTTTCGATCCTCGATGCCTCGATGCCTCGACCCCCCCCTCCCAGCTCCCCGCACGCAGGGGCGGTCGTGGGCGGCCCCGAGCGCGGCGGGCGGCAGCGCAGCATCGGCGGCCGCTCGGTGGCCGAGGTCCGCAGGCTCGGCGAGGGCGGCTTCGCCTCGGTCCGCGGGGGGCAAACGGCACGGAGGAGGAGGAGGAGGAGGAGGAGGAGGAGGAGGAGGAGGCGGAGGCGGAGGCGGAGGCGGAGGCGGAGGCGGAGGCGGAGGCGGAGGAGGAGGCGGAGGAGGAGGAGGAGGTCTGCGAGCTCCGACGCTCCAAGGAAGAAAGCTGGCGAGCGGGCGGTTTTGGGCTGCCCTCGGCCTGCAGGGGGCTCTCGCCGGGCCTCGGGACCTCCGGGGCAAACGCGTCGGACACATCGGAGCAGCAGGGCTTCTGGGAGCGGCAAGGGGTGTGTGGCCCTTCTCGATCTGCGATCCGCGGCCCTCGATCCTCGATGGATCGAGCCTCAGTCCTCGAGCCTCGCCTCGATCGAGCCTCGCTCCTCGACTGATCGATCCTCGATCCTCGATCCTCGTTCCTCCTCGTCTGAGAAGGGGGAAGCGTCGCCCCAAGATCGCCCGTGCATCGCCAGTCGAAGCCTTGTCCCAGCCTTCTCGGGAACGTAGAGGCCAGCCACGGAGGGCCCGTCTCCGGTCTGTCGGCGATGCATCGTCGGTCCCAGGTCACCGCTTCCGCCCGGACCTCGGGCGCGGGCTCGCCTGGATTGCGGATGAGCGTACTTTTCCGAAGCACGAAGCCCGCGATGCCTGCCTGAGTTTTTGCGACGGGGCGAGCCGAGATGGCCTGGAAGCGGGGCCCGCCCCCTTAGCACCTCCCCCCGCAGGTCTGGCTGGTGCAGGACCTGGATGGCTCTCGCCGCCGTCACCCGCCGCCGCCAGCGCAGAAGGAGGAGGAGGAGGAGGAGGAGGAGGAGGAGGAGGAGGAGGAGGATCCCAGCGCACCACAGGAGAGGTCCATCACACATTCTTGTTGCGGCGTACTGGTTGCCATACAAACTTTTTTGCGCCGGCGGCTGGGCAGAGACATTGCGCTGGCGAGTGGAGCGAAGAGGGGCAGCGTGAAGCGAATTGCGCCACCATGCGGGAGGGAGGAGGGGGGGGGGGGAGGACGACGGGGCGCCGGCCGAGGCCGGGAGAGAGACGGGAGCCAGGGCTGCTCAGAGCAGACCCAGGCGTGTGGCGTGGCCGAGGCCGGGGGGGTCGGGCCATCCAGGGCATGTAACGCACTGCACTTCTCATGGTGATCGTTTTCCCACTCGTTGTTCTGCCGACGGGCGCGGGCCCTCGAAGCCCCCTCCCCCCGCCCCCAATGGAGTGGACCTTGGTTGTTTTGGGGCGCCTGTTTCATGCAGGCGGAGTCTCGGCCATGGGACGCACTGCTGCATGCAGCTGCATTCAGCAGAGGTCCGGAGCCAGACACTCCCCCTCCCCCCCTTCCGCCCAATGTCGAAACAGTCGTCGTCGTCGTCGTCGTCGTCGTCGTCGTCGTCGTCGTCGTCGTCGTCGTCGTCGTCGTCGTCGTCGTCACCGTCACCGTCATCGTCGTCGTTGTCGTCGTCGTCGTCGCCATCGCCATGGCCATCGCCGCCGCCGACGTCGGCGTCGCCGCTGTCGTCAGCAACGCGTCGTTGACGTTGTCGTCAACGTCTTCGTCGAGGTCGCGGTCGATGCCGTCGTTGTGGCGGGAGCCGGCGGGGCCCCGCCGCCGCGCCGTGGTGGTCGTCATCGACGGCGTCGTCCAGTCGCCGTCGCCGACTCCGCCGACGGCTTTGCAGTGCCGTCGCCGACGCGGTCGACGACTTGGCAATGCCGTCGTCGACGCCGTCGTCGTCGTCGCCGCCGTCGGCGACGGCTACGGCGACGGCGAAGGCGACGCCGCCCACGACTTGGCCAGTGTCGTCACAGACGCCGCCGTCGTGGTCGCCAGGCTGCTCGTCGGTGGTCGTGTGCGTCGTCCTGCCGCCAAGCTCTCCACCAAGCTCTTGCTGCTCCGGCCCGGGGGGCCAGAGTAGCAGCGGGAGCAGGACGCGGCGGGAGGGATGGCGGAGCGGATGCAGGCGAAGGAGAAAGCAGGAGGAAGCAGGGAGAAGGAGGAGGAGACCCTCCTCCCTCTCCCTCCTTCCTCCTCCCTCCCTTCGCGATTCCTCCCTCGCTTCCTCCTTAGAAGGGAGGCAGAGGAAAGGAGGAGGCGGCAGAAGGGAGGAGGACGAGGAGAAGGAGGGCGAGGAGGACGGAGGAGAAGGGACGAGGGCGAGGGAGCAGTAGGAGGAGAGGAGGGAGGAGGAGGAGAAGGGCGAGGAAGAGGGAGGAGGAGGAGGAGGAGGAGGAGGAGGAGGAGGAGGGAGGAGGGCGAGGGAGGAGCAGGAGGGGGGGGGGGGCTGGCGCACGCCTCGGCCAGGCCTCCCCACCCGAGGTCGTCGTCGCCATCGCCGTCGTCGTCGTGCTGCTGCTCTCTGGAAGGCCCGGGGGTGGCGCCGCCAGCAGACCGCCCCCATGGCCTGACAAGGAGAAGGGCACGAGAAGGCCTGGAGACGGCGGGGGACCCCCTCGCTTCATGAAAAAGTCACGATGGGAGGTTTTTCGCTGTTTTCAGCCTCCAGGGGCCTTCGCCAGGCCTCGGGACTGCCACATAACAACTCAGGATGGAACGCCAGTCCCTAGGATGGGGTCCAGGCTCCTGGGAGTCTGATGCGGAGGGAGGAGGGCCAGGGCTCGTTTCGATTCCTCCGATCCGATTTGGCTTCCGATTTCTCAACGGAGGCCTACTAGCATGCCGATTTCCGCCGATCCGACCTTGCCCGAGTTGGCTGCCGATTTCCGCCGATCCGATTAATGTCAATCGCCGATCCGACTTATCGATTCGATTCTGGGCCCTCTTGGAATGTGGAGGACCGAGACGGAGGGGCAGGAGCCGGATAAGCGGTGGTGGCACGTGCACGAAAAGTACGAATCAGGGTGAAGCGGAGTAAGAGGATGAGGAGTAGGAGTGGGAGGAAGAGGAGGATAATTGAGGATGCAAGAGGGGAAGAGGAAGAGGAGGATCAGGAAGAAAAGCAGCAACATACAAGAATTGGGGGATACGGATTTAAGACGAGGAGGATCAGGAGGATGAGGAGGAGGAGGAGCAGCAGTACCATACGCAGATGGAGGGGTTCCAGCTGTAGTCGTAGCAGCCAGGAGAGGATGGAGGAGGAAGAATATCAGGACGAGAACGGAGGTGGCAGGAGGGAAGAGGAACAGGACAAGGAGGAAAGAGAAGGAAGGAGGAGGTTCTCCTTATCCTCCTCATTATTCCTCCTCCCTCCTTCTCCTCCCTCCCGCCTGCTGGGGAGGAGTGATGGGGAGGGGTGAGGAAGTCAAGCTGAGATGGAGAGGTCCCCACTGGTTCGCAGCGATGGTGGTCTTCGAAAGGACACCGCCACTTCCGAGAGCTTCGCCCTCAAGAAGATCTCCTGCCCAGACCGCAAGTCCTTCGAGAAGGGGCTGCGGGAGGTGGTTTGTGTGTGTGTGTCCTGCTTCCCCCACGACTACTCCACGCGGATGGGAGGATGAGGCGGAGGAGGAAGGGGAAGGAGGCGGAGGAGGAAGTGGAGGAGGAGGTGGAGGAGGAGGAGGAGGAGAGGAGGAGGAGGAGGAGGAGGGGAGGACGAGGAGGAGGAGGGAGGAGAGAGGAGGAGGCGGAGGGGAGGGGAGAGGAGGAGGAGGAGGAGGAGAGGAGGGAGGAGGAGGAGGAGGGGAGTGGAGGAGGGGGAGAGGAGGAGGAGGAGAAGGAGGAGGTGGAGGAGGAGGAGGGGGAGTGGACAAGCTAGGTGCGCTCGCGTCATATCTGACGTCCTACCCCTCCCTCCCATCCCTTACCATGGCGCTGATTTTCTCTATCCGCTGACGCGTGTCGTAGCGGACCTGTGGCTCCGCGCGCGCGTGCGTAGTGGGTGGTGGTGCACGTGCGTGCGTGCGTGCGTGTGTGCGTGGTTGTCGTGGTGGTGGGTGGTGGTGGTGGTGGTGGTGGTGGTGGTGGTGGTGGTGGTGGTGGTGGTGGTGGTGGTGGTGGTGTGGTGGTGGTGGTGGTGGTGGTGGTGGTGGTGGTGGTGGTGGTGGTGGTGGTGGTGGTGGTGGTGGTGTTGGTACTGGTGCTGGTGGTGGTGGTGGTGGTGGTGGTGGTGGTGGTGGTGGTGGTGGTGGTGGTGGTGGTGGTGGTGGTGGTGGCGGTGCGGCGCGGTGGTGGCGGGCGGATGGGCGCGCGAGAAAAAGGCCCGCGCTGGGGCGAGAACGCCATCCTGAACGACGGAGGCCAAACACCGATCCGAAAATGAGGCCCACGCTGCAGCGGGAGTACGATTCGGAACGATTCGGGAGCAGAAATGAGGCCGGCGCCTCAACGAGAGCAGCATTTTGGGAACAAATTACGCTGGCGCCTCAGCGAGAGTCGTTTCCCGGGATTTCCCGGGAATCCTGTGTGTTAAAAAACAGTACGCGGAGGGTGCGCGGCCATCACCCGGACGCGATTAGGGGAAGAGGGAGAGTACTTTCATATTGAGTAATTGTGGAGGAGGAGGAGGCGGAGGAGGAGGAGGAGGAGAAGGAGGAGGAGGAGGAGCTGGGGGAGGAGGAGGGGGAGGAGGAGGAGGAGGAGGAGAAGGAGAAGGAGGCGGTGGAGGAGGAGGAGGAGGAGGAGGAGGAGGAAGAGGAGGAGGAGGAGGAGGGAGGAGGGAGGAGGGAGGAGGGACGGAGGAAGGAGGAGGAGGGGCGGAGGATGGGGAGAGGAGGGATGAGGGTAAACTTCGACCCCCGATCGCCTGCCCCCACCTGCCCAGCCAGCAGCGCTCGGCTTCTTCCTTGGGGGGCCTATCGCCAGTCGTCGGCGAGGTGCGGTGCATCTCGTCGATGCCTCCCCATCCTCCTCTGCCTTGCATCCTTCTGCTCCCTTTACTCCTGCAGTCCTTCCTTCCCCCTCATCGTACTCCTCCTCCATCGCCTCCGACACCCTCTTATGGATCAGGCATTGCCGTACACCCCACATGTCATTATGTAGTTACCGCCCTACGTCCCTATGCACCTCTTCCCGCCCCAGTCTGCACGTCCTTATCACACTTCTCATCCTCCATCCCCACCCTTCGCCACTCGGTACAATCCCTGGATGCCCGTCTGGCTTCGCCAACCAGCAGGTCCTGGCCCGCCTCCGCCCCCATCTCAATATATTTGTGTTTACATCCTCGTCTCGTCTATGTTGTCATCTTTCGTCCTCCTACCTACTTCCTCAGCTACTCGTTTGCCGCTCAGGGCGTTCGATCGTTGCTTAGACTTGACTGGCCACCTGCTAGTCCTGATGCATCCGCCCCCCATCACCCTCACCCATCCCTTCTCCAACAATTAATGCCTCCATGCTCCTCACCTCCCACCCTCCTTCCCTCCCTCCTTCTTCTCCAGTGACGAGCACCTCCAAGCCGACGTCGATGATGAGGATGACCAGCACCCCTCCCCCCGACGAAGACTACGACGACGAGGACGACGTCCGGAGGCGGAGCTCTTGGAGTGGCTGCCACGCCACCCTAACGTCGTCGGGTTCTCCGGAAGCGGCGTCTGCGACGGGCCCTCCGCCCAGGTCAAGGGGGGCCGGGACGGCGGGGATGGCGAGTGAGGGGGGGGAGGAGGCAGGAGAAGGCAGGGGTGGGCGAGGGCAGGGGGAGGGAGGGGCGGGGGAGGAGGGGGAGAAGGAGGAGGAGGAGGAGGAGGAGGAGGAGGACGAGGAGGAGGAGGAGGAGGAGGAGGAGGAGGAGGAGGAGGAGGAGGAGGGGGGGTTATAGCGAGGAGGATCGGGGCGAGGAGGCAGGGGGGGAGCCGTCATGATGACAGGACGGTGCGGGGAGTCCAGGAGCCTCGATGAGGGAGCCACGGCGAGGGAGAGACGGAGGAGAAGCAGGGAAGAGCAGGGAGGAGGGGAGCCGGGCAGCACAGCCCAGACTTCAGTCGGGCGCGTCCCCCTACAAGGGGATTTTCGACGAAAAATTAACATACTCTAAAAATGCCCCAAAAAGGTAAAATGATAATAAAAAATCGTCCCCAGACTATTGTTGGATTATTTTTGTATGTGGTTGTTCTTCATTTCTCGTCGAAAATCCCCCTGTAGGGGGACAGGCCCGACTTAAGCCCAGACCTGCGACGCCGTGTTTCTTGTGTCGCAGCGTTGGCTCCCAGAGGTCGAGGCAGCCCCCCCCCCCGCGATTTGGGGATCTCTTGGCGCCCCCCCGGGCGCAGGAATGGCCCCGAGGAGGCCGAAGCGTGCCACGAGTTCTCCGTCGCTGGTTTTGCGGGGCACGGCGCGAGGAGGCGTGGGGCGGAGGAGGGCTCCGGGGACGGGAAGGTCAAGGAGGTGTTGCTGCTGCTCGAGCTCTGCTCGGGCGGGCACCTGCTCGACCTGCTCGAGAGCCACTCCGGGCGGCTCACCGAGGAGCCTCCGCGCCGCATGCATTGCGAGGTCAGCCGCAAGGGTTGCCTTGTATCGTGCGACGCTTTCACCTCCTTCAACCTCCCTCCTCCTCCTCCTCAACCTCCTTCTCCTCCCTCTCCTCCTCCTCCTGAGTAGTTCGGCCTCCTCCGCCTCCTCCTCTCCTCGATCTCCGCCGTTGTCTCCAGGGCTTCCAGGAGGGGCGGGCTACCTCCTATTTTTCGGAATCCCCTTCTTCTCCTCCCTCCTCTCTCAGCACGCACCCTTGCCCCGTGTGTCCGCGCACATGCCTCGGGCAACGGTGCACACACACACACACACACACACACACACACACACACCACACACACACACACACACACACACGCACGCACGCACGCACGCACGCACGCACGCACGCACGCACGCACGCACGCACGCACGCATGCACGCATGCACGCACGCGCACACGCACACGCGCACGCACACGCACACCCTCTCTGCTGCCCCCACCCCCTGGACCCGCGGCCCGGCGGCGTGGAGGGCCCGCGGAGAGGAGGAGAATCGGGAGGGGGAGGGGGAGGGGGAGGGGGAGGGGGAGGAAGAGGAGGAGGAGGAGGAGGAGGAGGAGGGAAGGAGGAGGAGGAGGAGGAGAAGGAGGAGGAAGAAGAGGAAGAAGAAGAGGAAGGAGAAGGAGACGAAACAGAGGAGGATCAGGAGGAGGAGGAGGAGGAGGAGGAGGAGGAGGAGGAGGAGGAGGGAGGGGAGGGCCTTGTCCCGAGGAGCAAGTCCTCGGGCCCTTCTCGGACGTCGCGGCCGGGGTCGCCTTCCTGCACGGGCGTTCGCCGCCCGTGCAGCACCGCGACCTGAAGGTGGACGCTGCCCGTCTTCCTCGCCGCCGCCGTCGCCCGCCGTCTGCCCTTGTCGTCGTCGTCGTCGCCCACGTCGCCACCATCCCGTCGTCGTCGCTGTCGCCGTCGCCGTCGTCGGGGTTCTCTGCCTCCCTCCCGAGTCCTTGACGTCGCTCGGACGTGTGCGCCTGCTTCTCGGCGAGGGCCATCGAGGAGCAGGTCGGGTCATCTTAGGAAGAGATACGCGTACGAGGCCAAACAACGCACGGGCAATGGACGTCCGAGCGATGGCGAGGGAAGAAGACGGAGGAGGATGGAGCAGGGGCCACCAAGGGAGAAGAGGGGACGAGCATGAGAAGGTTGGAGGAGCGGGGGAGGGCTGATCTTTGCATTTTTCGGGCGTGCGCATGTTTTCTGGCGAGGGCCACCGAGGAACATCAGGGATGAAAGGGGATGACGCGGAGGGGGGAGATGGGAGAAGGAATGCACACAGAAGAGGAAGGAGACGGGGAATGAGGAAGAGGATGACGAGGACGAGGAAACACGAGGAAAAGAAGAAAGAGGAGGACCAGGAGCAGGGATCAGGAGATGCAGGAGACGGGGAGGACGTCGATGAGGTGGAGGAGGAGGATTAGGAGGAGGATCCGCAGCACCAGCAGCAGAATAGGAGGGAGGAGGAGGAGCAGGAGGAGGGAGGAGGAGGGAGGAAGAGGGGGAAGGAGAGGAGGAGGAGGAGGAGGAGGAGGAGGAGGAGGAGGAGGAGGAGGAGGAGGAGAGGGAAAGTGGCAGGGGGAGGAAGAGGACTAACACTTTGAAAGCAGGGTCACCAGAAAGGATGATCAAGAAGGGGGAGGCAGGATGAGGAGGCAGGAGGAGTGATGGGGAACATGAAGCGGGAGGTGCGAAAATGGGAAATCACCCACACTCGGAAGAGGAGACAAGCTAGGCGCGCTCGCGCGATATCTGACATCTAACCCTCCCACACATCCCTTCCCACTTCGCTTATGTGTGCCCTTATCCGCCGATTGTTGTCATAGCGGCCCTGGACCCCCTCAAATGACGCCGTCGTGCTGTTCACAATCAAATAGGGGGGGTGTACATTGGTGCAGGCTGGAGGAGGAGGGGGAGGAGGAAGAGGAGGAGGAGGAGGAGGTGGCGGATGAGCAGGGACACGAGAAGGAGGAAGAGGAGCCAGAGGAGGAGTACAAAGAGGAAACAGCACTGAACAGCATCAACAGGGTCAGGGTACGGAGGAAGAGGAGCCGCAGGAGGAGGAGGAGAGGAGTAGGAGGACGACGAAGAAGTGCGGGAGGAGCAGGAGCATGAAGGCAAGGCGCAGGAGGGGGAAGGACGCCTCCGGCCGACCTCGTCGTCCTCTTCTTCCGCACCCTGTTTTTCCTCCTGCTCCTCCTCGTCCTCCTCGTCGTCGTCGTCCTCGTCGTCCTCCTCGTCCTCCGCCTCGTCCTCCTGCTCCGAGGAGGGGAGCGGCGACGGCGAGGAAGGACTCGGATCCAGAAGTGGGGGCCGCGTGGACCGGGAGCAGCGCGCCGAACCTGCAAGGGGGCCGACGCACGCTGCAGCGGGAGCGCCATGCTCGCAACATCAAACACGCTCCGATCGAAGCAGACACCGTGCAGTCAGTCGACCATTGAGATCCACGTACGCTCAAAGCAGCAGTTCGAGGTTCGCGGCTCGAGGCTGTAATGCGTTCTCGGTGGATCGCGGCGGGCTCGCAGCCTCGGGGTGGTCTCTGGCTGGCCGCTGCGCCTCGCCGAGAGCGTTCCGGGGGTTTCCCGGATCGTCCCGAGCGGCCGCTGGAGGCCGTAGTTGTGCCCCGAAAACCAACATGCCTTTCAAACAGCAACGCAACGCATCACCGCAAGCAATCAAGTACAGTCGGGGCGCTGAAGAAGGAACCCTTTGCGTTGGGGAGGGACTCGCTGTTCCTTAATTGTTCCACACCTTGCCTAAGGTTATCCCTAAGTTTTCGATGGGAAGTCGAAGTTTGCCTTAAGGAGAAAAGGGGCCTCGTTCCTTATGTAGGGTTCCTTAGGTCAACGCCTCGACTGTATGGAACAGCATGTGCGCTATGTGCAGCATGCGAGGGAGGCCAGCGTCCCGCTCGGACCGATTCCGGGAAGGGATGAGAGTGGTGTTCGCGTCGGGTATCCGTAGAATGTGAGACGAGATTCGAGGAGAAGGAGGAGGGAGGGGAGCGTGGAAGAGAAGGTCAGAAGGAGGAGGTCTTCCCCCTTTATCCTCCCCCTTCTCAACTCATCCGCTCCACCCCTCCTCCTCCTCAAGAGGATGAGGAGGAGGAGGAGGAGTAGAGCGGCGGCAGCAGCAGCGGCGACGGTCACGATGGCGGCGGCGACGACGTCGAGGCAAATGGCGACGGACGGCAGCGACGACGGCAACGGCGACGACATCGGCTACGGCGGCGAGGTCGAGAACGTGCTGCTCGGCGCGGACGGGAGGTGGAAACTCTGCGACTTCGGCTCGTGGAGCTCCGACTCGGCCTTAGGCGGCCCCCGTTGGTCGTCGGCAACCGCCGCGCGACCATCGTCGTCGTGGCCGTGGTCGCCGTCGTCGGAGGAGGAGGAGGAGAAGGACGGAAGGAAGGACGGAAGAAAGGAAGGAATGAGGGAGGAGGGGGGAGGAGGAAGAAGGAAAAGGTTGATGCGGCGCGCGGCTTCGCTAGGTGCGTGCTCGATGGTGCGTGGGCGGGCGGCACTGTAGCCGAAGGGGCCCAGGGCCACCGCCATTGGCAGTGCAAGAAGGAGAGGAGAGTGGGGCGAGAGCCCGAGGAGGCAGATGGCAAGAATGCGAGATGCAGGAATCACCGGCGCACTGGGCAGTACCAGACACCACTGCGGCCCGGAGAAGAGCGCGCAGGAGGCGGCAGGCGCCTAGAAAGGAAGCACGCAGAGAGACAGCAAGAGCGAGTGCTCGTGCACATGATGCGTGACCAGGGACCAGGCCTCGGGCCAGGGGAGACCCAGTGGGAGCACAAGAGGACTGCGATTGGGGGCGACCCACGAAGAAGAAGAAGAAGCGCACGCGACACGCAGGGGCTGGGCTGCACGGAAAGCGCTGGCGCCAGCCAGGGGAAACAGCACACTCTAAGAATCGCTCAGCGCAGAGGGCGGGTGACCCGGCTCGGGCGGAGCGGGAGCCCCGGGGTAAGCAGCAGGATCGGCGGGGGCGGCCCACGACGAGAAGGGGGAAGCCGTGCCGTGCGACGCCACACGCAAAGTTCCGAAGATTTGCACGACAGGTGCCCCTTGCAGAGGGCATCGCTGCTATCCCAAATGTGCCATGCCAATGCGGTCCAACGAATCCGCGGCGAAGGGGGGGACCCAGAAGGGGATGCAGCCATGCACGCGCCTCAGATTAAAATGTTGGCTTGGGCAGCGGAGGTGGCCGAGGCACCATGTGCACCAGTACACGTTAGCATCGCGTAAAACAGAAAACAGGCGAGTGCGTTGCTCAAGGCTCACGATGGCGCTGCCTGAGTGGATGAATGGCTCTGACCGCAGCAGATTGGAAGCTGGATGCAGTAGAGCGCAACAGTGTCAGAACGATCAGCGCAGTTTGGACGTCACGAGAGTACAGCAAAGAAGCAGAGAACCTGGTCGTACCTACACCGCGCAAGAGTACCAATGACTGAGAGTCAACTATGCGATGGAAGGCGTGCACATGGCAGCAGGAAGGTCAACGTGCTTTGCTGTCAGACATTGGAAAGATGTCGGGGACTCCTGGATTTTGCGATCGAGCCAAGAAATCAGAGCATCCTTCTCTTCTGGAGGAGTGTCGTCGATGCACCAAGCACGGCACCTGAACCCTGTACCGGCCTCGCACATCTTAGCACTGCGCCAGCGGCCACACTGCGGTTTGCAAGTAGGAGGCTGCAAAGCGCTAAAACTCTCACCCTCAGTCATCTCCGGAGCAGGGGGCCTGGAAGCGTCGCGCATGGGCGATCGAGGCCTCTCATGTGCTGGCAGCGCGCCGAATTGCACAGCATTCCCGATGGAAAGTCCAGACCGCCTGGCCTAGAGGTATGCGTTGATGTCTCCGCCGTGCACCCCTGCTGTGCGTTCGCGCTTGCAGCATGCTCATCAGACATGCAGTTCTCTTCTAGCGAGGAAGCGACAGCGCACAGCTTGATAGACAGTCTGGGACGTGCACCTGCACTGCTGCTAGACAGCATAGCCTGCATGCCTAGCTGATCTTGTTCTTGCTCATCTGTGCCATCCTTGAAGGCGCGACTACCGGCTCTTTTCAGATTTTCAGAGACCTGGGGGAGCTGGAGCGCGGCTTGGGGCGGCTCATTGGAACAGCAGCAGACAGGCTGCGAACAATGGTACTGGCGAAGCTTATCGTCAGATCTAGCCTGCATGTTGTCTGATGTGCTTGCCAGTAGAGCGCTTAGAGCACGGCGCCTGGCACCAACCTCTCCAGGAGAGCGGGGGGCTATTCGGCGGAGTCGATTGGGGGCGCCCCATTGAGGCAGGCAGGAGAGCGTCTCCTTCAGCAATGTTTCACTCTTGCGGGCCGTAGTAGCCTTGTCAGAGGCAGTGGTCGACCGTTTCCGACGGTTTGGCTGCACAGCAGTTAGTTTCCGTGCCCCACACGTGGAAGTCACGCAGCCTTCGTCGTCGAAGCTGCCAGGCGGCAACAAAGGAGCAGGCGACGAGGCACCAGGCCCGTCTCTGGGGACGAGCGCACTGCTCACATCAGGCGGGGGAGGCGGAGACGTGGGTGGGAGATGCAGGAGTTGTCCTCCGCCTGCAGCTCGTCCCCCAGCTGGACGGTCGGCGGGAGGCGGTGCGGGCGGCGCAGGCCGCAACGACGGCAGAGGCCACGGCAACCGCCGGTGTAGCGTCAAGTCGGGCCTGTCCCGAGGAATATGCAAAGACAGTAAAAACTGTTTTTGTGTGGTCCGCGGGTGGAGAGCGAGCCTCTTCCGATAGGAGCTCAGGGGGCCACGCGCAGCTTTCATTGGCAGAGGGGGGGGGCAAAAGGAGGCGGGGCCTCACGTCAGGGCCAAGAGAGGGCAAAGCCCTGGGACCAGGCGGTGCCGAAATCGAAGTGCAAGGAAAGGTACGCCTTGGACACGAAAAATGGTAAAAACATAGTCAGGGGACTTTTTTTTATTGTTCGACCATGTGGGAGCATGTTCTGGATATGTTTTATTCTTCGTCGGAAATCCCCCTGTAGGGGGACACGCCCGACGTAAGTGCAGCGCCGCGCCGCGCTGGCAGCCGAGGCCGCAAAGGGCGGACGAGGCAGGGAAGAGGCTCCGCTCCGCGCGCTGCCCATCCCCAGCTTCGAGCGGATCCCTATCCCTAAGGTTGACACGCCCAAAGGCGATGAGAATCTTAGGGATGCGCCCTGCAAACTAAGGGAACCCCCAAGATTGGCATCGTGACGAGGCGATGCCCAGCTTGGGGACGGGGATGTGCTCCAGGCTGGTAAGTCCACGGCTGCGCGCGAGCCATCGCCCTCTCGCGAGCGGCACGCCGGGCCTCACAGAGCCGCGTGCGCGCGCGCGAGAAAAAAAAGGGGCAGCGCGGCTGCGGCTGCGGCTCGGGCCCGTAGGAGGAGGAGGGAGAGGGGAGGGAGTGAGCAAATGACGTACAGCCATCTCGCACACGCATGACACATTACAGCGCCACCCGTGACCTTCGCGAGAAAAAAAGGGGTGGCAGGCACGGCTGCGGCTGCGGCCCGGGCCTGCAGGGGGAGGAGGGAGGGAGGAGGAAGGGAGCACAAGGCTCAGTGGGCCCCTGAAACGGCAGGGCCGTTTTTTCACCGTTTCCAAAAAAGTATCCCTTGAAAACGGAAACGGCAAAAAAACGGCGACCGGAGACGGCAAAAGAACGGCTCCAGGATTGGAGCTGGAGCTGGAACCGGTCAAGAAACGGCGACGGAACGGGCAAAACATCGGCGTCGGAACCGGCATAAAAACGGCAAAACGGAAGCGGTAAAAAAACGGCCCTGTCGTTTCCAGGGCCCGCTACGGCACAAGACATACAGCCATCTATCACACGCAGGACAGATCACAGCGCCACCCCTGACCTCTGTGAGAGCCGCGGGCGCCCGGTCGTGGCAGTGAAAGTCCAGGAGCCTGCGGAGCATGAAGATGCCGCAGGCGAGTCCCTCCAGCGTGTAGCGGTGCACGATGTCCGCTCCCTCCAAAGGGCACCTCCAAGAACATAAAGCAGACTAGAACACGCGCAACCGTGATGGAGTGACCAAACCGATGAGTACATTGGTTGTCGAAGCAGGCCGCTGTATTATCCCAATAGCGCCGCCTTCTGAGTCTTGCACAGCACAAGTGCATACACCTTTCGCCTCCCAGCAACTCTACGATTGATGTACGTCCACGGGGTGATCAGTCAGTGCCAGGGCTATGCCTCTAATGGCTCTTCCAGATCATGTGCAGGACACACCAGACGCTCAAGCGGCCATGCATGACACCCTGATCACAGAAGACCTTAAAACAGCCTTCTGGAGTTAAGCTGGGACCACGATGCGGAGGTCACGATGGAGGGCCAGGAAGGGTTGACTGGGACAGAAATTAGGGTAGCGCTGGCGATGTAGATCTGTGGGTATAGGGATGGGGATATTGGGGTTGGACTTGGGATCGGGATTGAGACAGGGACATGTGGTAAGGATATAAGGTAAGGGTGCGTATCAACTGCGATGTTGATGTGGATATGGATACGGGCAGAGATATCAGGACACACGCAGAGGCATCCGGACGGGTATCGGGGTAGGGATAAGGATGCGGATGGGTGAAAACAGGGGGAGGAGGAGGAGGAGGAGGAGGAGGAGGAGGAGGAGGAGGAGGAGAAAGGGGAGGAGAAAGGGGAGGAGGAGGGGAGGCAGCTGGAGACCATGGAAGACCGCGCGAGACAACGCCGCCCGACGGATTCCGAAGCCTGCCCCGCGCACGTGCGGACAAGTGGTTCGGGGAGCCCTGCAGGAGACCGCACGAGAGACCGCTCCTCCTCCCCCTCCTCCCTCCTCCTCCATCCTCTCCTCCTCCTCCCTCCTCCTCCCTCCTCCCTCCTCCCTCCTTCCTCCTCCCTCCTCCCTCACCATACAGAAACTGTAATGCCACGCGGGAGATCACGCGGGCGAGCATGCGGCAGCCTTAACGGAAGACCCGGGGAGACCACCTGGGAGGCCATGCGGAAGGTCATGCGGGAGTGCATATTGCAGGCTCTACCAGAGAGCATTGAGGACACTAGACACCATGCGGGAGACCAAACGGAAGACCACGCCCCACAGTTTTTGGATCCGGCAGAGCATTCACATGCGGGAGGCCCAACGGAACACCATACGGAGGAACATGTTCCACCGATTGCGGGTCCAGCATATCATCCACTGGCTTCTCAGAAGCATCAGTCAGAACATTTACAAACGAGTTGTTGAGGGGAAAAGTGCAATACGGAGACCGCCGAAAGATTCAATCCAATGCTGACAATGTCGATCACGCTGAGAGCGGAGATTGCACAACATTGCACAACCCCGTGTGGCCCAAGGATTACCAAAAATATAACATCTAATTAAACACACAGACTTCACTGGGAAAGTTGAGTGCCTGCTCGCTGCACTGTAAGGGTTCCCTGCCTCGTCGCCGAGGTCAGCTGCCCGACGATGCCGACGCCACACTGACCCAAGCAAGGGTGCGCCAGTCCCTCGAAGATCTGGATGTGAGATTGGAAGCCCTCCCCCCCCAGCGCTTTCCCGCCGCAGCCGGCAGCTCTGAGAGGACCGGCTTCTTCTCTCCCCGTCGCCCGGGGCTCCTCCTCCTTCGTGCATTGCGGCCCGAAGTTGCGTACAGCGTGTCCTCTGTTGCCTGTCCGCCAGAACAGTCGCCTTCTGCCCAGCCGCCGACGCAAAAAGTGAGATTGGAAGCGGGGCACCCCGTCTCGGAAAGCGCGCCTTGTCACCCACCCACGCGGCCGCCTCGACGTCCCCGCAGGGCGCGGCTCCAAGGATCCCGGGTTGAGCCAGAACGTTGCGGAGAGTCTTTTGCGCAGGTGTTTGGGCGAAGTCGGGCATGACCCTCTACAGGAGGAATGTACAAACAGTTAAGAATAGTCTCGGGGCGAATGTTCGTGTTCTCTTGACTGCTTTTCATTTTTTGGGCTGCTTGTTCTTTTCAGAACATTTGGCCTGTAGGAGGACATGCCCGACCCAATGCTTGAGAGAAAGGGGAGGTTGACCCAGCTTCGCGATGATCGGGGCCAGAGATCGGGGAGCCGCGCTTGCCACCTGTGACCCCCTGGGCTCAAGTCTCGCGCGGCGCCTCCGAGGATCACATCGATCCGGGCGCCTTGGACAAGAGGGGCCTGGCGGACCTGGAGGACCCCCACCTGTCTTCGTTGTAGGAAAGTCACAACGGACGGCTCTTGGCTATTTTCGGCGTCCACAGGCCGTCTCCAGGCCCAGGAACCTTCAAAAGCGCAGTCGGGATGCAAGGACGGTCCCGGGGAAAGGGGAATGGGTACTAACCGTGACAGAGCCATGAGTTCGTGGCCTAGCGCAGGTCCACGCGCTTGGGACATATCCCTAAATACATGGGCGGCTTTGTTTGATCCCTATCCCTACATGTTTCTGCCCGTCCGAACTCAGGTCCCCTCCCAAAGGATCAGGGGTACTTTCATTGCTTATCAGCTATGTGAAAATCTCACAACGTCGGAGATCTAGGGAGCGAGGGGCCCATGCCTCTGGCAGATTTTTTGTTTCAGCCGCGACGCTATCCCACTGATCTCAGGCTCAGGGGGCTACGTCTGGGCCATGCTCAGGAGCGAAAGAAGTACGTACAGTACACGTTGGCCTAGAGAGTACGCATTGCGCGAACGTTCGTATCACGCGGCCGGTCTCGCGGAGTAGGGGGCCGTGTTCATGTATGTGGTTGGGCGTGTACGTCCTTCTTGCGTTCCCTACATCTGGGGGGCATCCAAGGCGGGCCGAATCCGGGATGGAACCGTTCTTCTTGAGGAGCGGTCAAGAGATCTAGGGCCCCGAGTCAAAATTTGAGGGATCCACGAAGTGGGTCAGGAGTTCAATGTAAACCACGTTCTGGCGCGTATGCACAGTCGAAGCCGACAGTGAGGATGGGTAACCTTCCCATGGGTACCCGTGCATCCGTGCCTCTTGGCTCCCTCGAGGGCCCGCCGCGCTCGAAACGGTTGCAGTACGGGCATCCAAAGGGGCTTGCATCCTCACCGCGCGTCCTCACTATCAGTGTGGACTGTAGTGCACGATGGTGTCCGACACCTCGGTGTTCATGTCCTCGGGTGTCAAGGGGCAGGGACGGTCGCCTCCACTTAGCATCGCTGCGAAATGGAGGCGTCCAGATGGTAACACCTCCTTGAGGATGTTAGCAGTGTTTGGCGCCACAGGGCTTTCTATTTGCCCCAGGACCATCAAATACATTTCATGATGAAGAACTGGTCCAGGATTCCAGGACCTGGTCCCCCTCAGGATCCGCTTGCTTCTCATACCAAGTCCGATTACGTTTGCTATTGACTCTTGCCTTGTTTGCGTCTCGCCGCCAAGATCGGCTTGGGAGGGAGGTGAACTCTCACCCAATCATACATTCTGGCTCAGCTGTGGGCGCTCGCTCGTCTACGACCGCGGGTCAGCCACATCCTGGCGATAACTGCTCTCCTCTACTTTGTCTCATGCTCCTCGGGTCAGGCGAAGCTCAGGCAGCATCCCTCCCTCCACGCCACCCTACCCCACTACCCCCTCCCCCATGTCGCCATGATCACCCTCCTTTCCCTGCTCGTCATCCACTTCTTCCTCCCCGTTATCACCCATCCCCGCCGTGATCCTTTCTTCCCTCTGGTCTTATCCTCACGTATCTCCACTTAAGCATCCATTGTATCCTGCGCTTCTGTCCCGCCTCCACAGGAGGAGATCGAGAGACACACCACTCTGATGTACCGGCCGCCAGAGATGGTTAATTTCTTCAAGCAGTTTGCGATCTCTACGCAGGCTTGCCTCCTAGATGCAATGGAGGTGGGGGAGGAGGAGGGGCAGGGATAAGGAAAGAGAGAGAGGCGTGAGGGGGAGGATGAGGGAGCAGGAAGAGGAGGAGAGGGAGCAGGGGGCAGGGAGGAGAAGCGTGGAGGAGGAGAACAGAAGAGCATAGAGGGAAGGAGAGCTTGGGAGGGAAGCCGTGAAGACGATGGTTATGAGGAAGAGGAGGGTTGCGGAGGGAAGAGGGGCGGAGGTGGCGATATGGGAGAAGGAGGATCGATGAGGTAAGGAGGATACGCAGGAGCAGGCTTGGGGTGCAAACCGTGGGAGAGGAGGATAGCAGGAAGGTTAGGGGGAGGAGAGATTGATGAGACGGGGAGGGCTGAGAACGAGGATGACGATGGGAGCAGCAGGAGGAGCAGGTCGAGGAACTAATACATAGGAGGAGGGGGAGAAGGCATGATGAGGTTGCAGGGGTGATGAGGGGGCAGGCGAAGTGCGAGAACGAACGGGGACGTGGATTGATACAATCTTACCTACAGTTAGGAGGATATGATGTTGATGAGGCGGAGGCGGGGGAGGAGGGGGACCACAATGATGATGCTGATGACGAGGAGGAGAAGGAGGACGGAGGCAGGAAGGGAGAAAGCAAGATGACGACGTTGTCGATGATGATGGGCTGCTGATGATGATGCTGCTGAAGATGATGAATGTATAAGGCTCGCTAGCGTGGACTTAACGCATTGAGCTATCGCACGCTGGTTGCGCAACATGATACAAGTGTATATATATATATGAACACACAGATATGTAATACACATATACACATATATACATATATATATATATTGTAAGTACGTACTGGTGCAAGCCATACGCGGTGCTACCAACGTAGTGCAACACGCACGCATGCACACCCACACACACACACGCACAAACACATGGCAACATCATGGCAACCGCAGGGCCATAGCATGGCGGTTGTTTGGTACTCGCGTGGCAATAGCATGGCAATTGCATGGCAGCAGGAGGGCAATAGCATGGCAATTGCATGGCAACGGCATGGCAACTGCATGCCCACATCATGGCAAGGGCATGGCATCGGAAAGGCAAGAGCATTGCAACAGCATGGCAGCAGCACGGCACCAGCATGGCAACATCATGGCACCATCATGCCACCAGCATGGCAACAGCATGGCAACAGCACGGGCATAGCTTGGCAACGGAGTAACAATTGCATGGAAGCAGCATGGCAGACGCCGTGGATTCAGCACGACAACAGCATGGCCACAGCATTGCCACATAATGGGACCAGCATTTCAACGGCATGGCAACAGCTTGGCAACAGCATGGCCACATCATGGCAACAGCATGGCAACCGCATGGCAACAGCACGCCAACGGCATGGCAACGGCATGGCAATGGCTTGGAACCGGCATGGCAACAGCATGGCAACAGCATGGCAGTAGCGCGGCAATAGCTCCGCCACAGCATGGCATCGGCATGGCAACGGCATGGCATTGGCATGGCAGCAGCCTGGCAATGGTTTGAAGACATCATTGTAGCGGCATGGCATTGGCATGGCAGTAGCACGGCAATCGCCCCGCAACAGCATGGCAACAGCATGGGAGTGGCATGGGACCAGCATGACAACGGCATGGCAACGGCATAGCATCAGCGTGCAGCAGCATGGCAACAGCATGGCAGCAACATGGCAACGGCATGGGGAACCGCATGGCAACAGCATGGGAACAGCACGGCTACGGCACGGCAACAGCATGGCAACAGCACGGCAACGGGATGGCAGCGGCTTGGCAACAGCATGGCATCGGCATGGCATCGACATGACAATAGCATTGCAACAGCATGGCAACGGCATGGCAGCGGCATTGCAACAGCATTGCAACAGCATGCCCACATCATGGCAAGAGCATGGCATCGGAATGGCAAGAGCATGGCAACAGCATGGCAATGGCATGGAAGCAGCATGGCAACATAACGGAGACAGCATGGCAACGGCATGGCATTGGCATGGCATTGGCATGTCAACCGCATGGCAACAGCATGGCAGCAACATGGCAACAGGATGGCACGATGGCACCAGTATGGGACCAGCATGGCAACAGCATGGCATCGGCATGGCAACAGCATGGTCATGGCATGGCAACGGCATGGCAACTCCGTTGCGACAGCGTGGCACCAGCATGGCTACAGCATGGCGAGGACGTGGTAACAGCACGGGCACAGCATGGCAACACCATGGCAACAACATGGCAACAGCATTGCAATTGCATGGCAACTGTGTGGCGACAGCATGGCAACAGCATGGCTAGTGCATGGCAACAGCATGACAAGCGCATGGCAACAGCATGGCAATTGCATGGCAACCGTATGGGAACAGCATGGGAACAGCATGGCAACAGCATGGCGACAGCAGCATGGTAGCAGCATGGAATGGCATGGCAGCAGCATGGCAGTAGCACGGCAATAGCCCCGCATCAGCATGGCAACAGCATGGGAGTGGCATGGGACCAGCAAGCCAACGGCATGGCAATGGCATAGCAACAGCGTGGCAGCAGCGTGGCAACAGCATGGCAACAGCATGGGGAACCGCATGGCAACAGCATGGCAACAGCACGGCTACGGCACGGCAACAGCATGGCAACAGCACGGCCAATGCATGGCAGCGGCATGGCAACAGCTTGGCAATGGCATGGCAGTGGCACGGCAACAACATTGCAAGAGCATGGCAACCGCATGGCAGCCGCATGGCAAAAGCATTGTGACAGGATGGCATCATCATGACACGAGCATAGCACCGGCATGAAAATAGCATGACAACGGCACGGGAATTGTATCCAACTGCATGGCAATTGCCATGTTGTTGCCGTGTTGCCATGCTATGACGTGGCAGCAGCATGGCACCTGCATGGTAACAGCATGGCAACTGCAGGGCAGCTGCGTGGAAATTGCATGGCAATGACATGGCAATAACACTGCACCTGCATGTCAATTCCCTCGCAGGTACCATGTCATAGCATGGTAACTGCATAACAATTGCATGGCAACTGCGTGGCAATAGCATGGCAACAGCATGCCAAGCGCATGACAAGCGCTTGGCAATAGCATGGTAATAACATGGCAACCGCATGGCAGTTGCCATGCAAAAGCCATGCCATAGCATGGCAACTCCATGGCAATGGCCATTGCAATAGTATGCCAACGGCACTGGGCACCTGCGCCGACAGAGCGCCTCAGGAACTTGCCCGAGAAGGCCCATAGCACCGTTCGCTCTAGGAGGGAGCCCTGGCAGCAGTTCTCATGGCAGCAGTCGCCATGACAGTTGTCATGGCAACAGTTGCCATGGCAGCTGCCATGGCACCTGTTGCGATTGCCAACGATGGCCACTGTTGCCATAGTTGCCGCGGCAGTTACCATGGCAACGGTTGCCATGGCAATTGCCACGGCAACAGTTGCCATGGCAGTTGCCATAACCCCTCCCTGTCGCACCCCTGGGCTAGTCGTTCAGGCGGTCGCGGCAATTCGTCTGAGGCTTCCTCACCGCTTATAGCCCTGAAGCTTGAAATTTCTAACAGCTACACGGGTGGAGGGTGGTCTCCAACATTGGATTTTCGTTTTGGCTTTCAAACGTTAAGAACACTTAAGCAGAATGAGGGCAGATCCTTTTCAAAATGGGAGTATCGCCTTGGTGCCAAGCACAGTGGTCTTCCAACTCCCCCATAGTTAGACGGATGGGGGGCGTTTAGTTTCAAAATGGGGCTCTTGCCTTGGCGTCGCGCACACTCGCACACTCGTGTCATGGCAATCGAATGGCAACAGCATGGCAATAGCATGGCAACTGCATGGCCGCTGCATGGCAATTGCATGGCAGCTGCATGGCAATTGCACGGCAACAGCATGGCAATGACAATGCAATGGCATGGTAATAACATGGCGACTGCATGGCAGTAGCATGGCAACTGCAGGGCAGTAGCATGGCAACTGCGTGGCAGCTGATTGGCAGCAGCATGGCAATCTCATGGCAACTGCACGGCAACTGCACGGCAACTGCACCGCAATTTTGTGGCAACAGCATGAACAAAATGCATGCCAATTGCACGGCAATATCATGGCGATCGCATGGCAACCGCTTGGCAAACGCATGGCAATGGTATGCCCCCCACCCCACACACCCTTTCGGATGCAACTCCTGGGAGGTCAAATTCTGATCTAGCCCTGGTCCGGAATCCGGCTTAATCGGGATTAATCCCGCTCATCCCGGCTTAATCCCACTTAATCCCGTTCAATCCGGCTTAATCTTGCATAGTCCGAGGCCCATTCCGGCGTAACAGCTCCCAAATGGGGCTTACTCCTTTTTTATTTTTTTCCGGCGAAAGCCTCCCAGTAGTTGCCTCCTAACACTCTTCACCCCCCCTTCACCACCCTACCCACCCACTTAGGGAGTCTCCAGGAGGGCCACCAAGGCTCCCAAGAGTGCCCCAACAGGGCCCCAAGAGGCGCCAGGGAAGCCCCAAGAGGCTCCCAAGAGGCTCCCAAGAGGCTCCCAAGCGGCCCCCCAAAGGCTCCAAGAGGCTCCCCCGGGCACAGAAGACGCTCCAAGAGGGCTCCCGGGACCGCCAAGAGGCCCCGAACACGCTCCAAGAGGCATCCAAGAGGCTCCCAAGAGACATCCCAAGAGACTCCGAGGGGCAGCCAAGCGGCCTCTTGCCCTTCTGCTCGCCCTCCTCGTCCTCATCCGCCTTTTTGTTGGTCCTTCTCTCTCCTCCCTCTGCCTCTTTCTTCCTCCCCCTCCTCCCCCATGTCCTCCAGTGTCTCCTCCGATTCATCCTCCATCTTCCCCCTGTTGGGGTACGATGGCTTCCCGAGCCCTTTGCTCTTCTGTGTGCCCCCTCCCCCCACTCATCTGACCAGGGCAACTCGTCTGGGTATCGTTGCTGGACGGGCTGGTGAGCATACTTTTGGGTACACAGGCGCACGAATCAGGTCGGACGCCGGGCAAGCAGGGGCACACCATGCCACCTGCGAAGGAATTATTCATTGCGTGGAGCTCTCCATATGTGCATCTATTCACATGGACCTGTCCGCCGTGAATGTCTAGGCGCAAGAGCTTTGGAATATAAACGGGCTTCAGTTGCGACGGTCTGGTCATGAATCGAACAGAGAATGAATTGGAGCGTGAATGAGCCCCAGTAGTACGAGCGCGTCTCTGCGCATGAGCCTGGGTCCTCCTAGGGCCTTTTGGGGCCTCCTGAAACCTACTGGGGCTTCCTGGAGCCTCCAGGAGCCATTTGGGGCCTCCTGGGACCTCCTAGGGAGGATTCGTGCCCCAGGAGTGGCCCGATCTATAGCAACAGACGTACATAAAACATTGCGGATTGGAGCCACAGGAGAAGGGGACAATCTATAGGAACACACGTAAAATACGAAGGACTCGTACCCCAGGAGAGGCCCTATAGGAACATAAGTACACAGGAGAAGGACAATCTATATAAACATACGTATAACATCAAGGATTCGTTCTCCAGGTGAGGCCCAATCTATGGGAGCATACGTAAAATACATGGGATTGGAGCCACTCCTGTTACCTTCTGAGGCCTCCTGCTCCTGGGCCTCTCGGGGCCCCCTGTTGCCTTCCGAGGCCTCCTGGCGCTTCCTCTGGCCGTCCTGAAGCCTCCCGGAGCTCCTGGTGTCTTCTAGAGCCTCTTGGGACATCCTGTGGCCTCTTGAGTCTTTCTGTGGCCTCCTGATGCCTCCTGGGACCTCATGTGGTCTCATGGGGCCTCCTGGAGCCTGTTGGAGCCTCCTGTGGCATCCTGAGGAGAATCTGTGCCGACGAGTCTGGCCACCGATCGAGACATCCTCAAAATCTGGCCCACCTGGGGGGTGAGAATAAGCGCCTCGCTCGAGACATCCTCCAAATCTGCTCCGAAAGCGAAGGATGCTGGAACAGAAAACGGGCAAACCGCTTGAGACATCCCCACAAAACGGCCGCGAACGGGACCGTGAGATAACCCCTGGCGGCTCCCCTTAGGGGGGTGAAGATGAGCGCCTCGCTCGAGACATCCTCCAAATCTGCTACGAAAGCGAAGGATGTTGGGACAGAAAGCAGGCAAACCGCGTGAGACATCCGCACAAAACGGCCGCGAACGGGACCGTGAGATAACCCCTGGCGGCTCCCCTTAGGGGGGTGAAGATGAGCGCCTCGCTCGAGACATCCTCCAAATCTGCTACGAAAGCGAAGGATGTTGGGACAGAAAGCAGGCAAACCGCGTGAGACATCCGCACAAAACGGCCGCGAACGGGACCGTGAGATAACCCCTGGCGGCTCCCCTTAGGGGGGTGAAGATGAGCGCCTCGCTCGAGACATCCTCCAAATCTGCTACGAAAGCGAAGGATGTTGGGACAGAAAGCAGGCAAACCGCGTGAGACATCCGCACACAACGGCCGCGAACGGGACCGTGAGATAACCCCTCGGCGGTTCCTCTTAGGGATTTGAAAATGAGCGCCTCGCTCGAGACATCTTCCAAGTCTGCTACGAAAGCGAAGGATGTTGGGACAGAAAACAGGCAAACCGCTTGAGACATCCCCACAAAACGGCCGCGAACGGGACCGTGAGATACCCCCTGGCGGCTCCCTTTTTAGGGGGTGTGAAAATGAGCGCCTCGCTCGAGACATCCTCCAAATCTGCTCCGAAAGCGAAGGATGTTGGAACAGAAAACAGGCAAACCGTTTGAGGCATCCCCACAAAACGGCCGCGATCGGGGCGTGCGTGAGTCTCAGCATGAGTAAATCTGAGTAGGAGTAGGTCTGAGTATAAGTAGGTCTGAGTATGAGTAATTTTGTGTGTGAGTAAGTCTGGGTATGAGTAAGTCTGAGTGTGAGTCAGTCTGTGTATGAATAATTCGGGGTACAAGGAGGAGAGAGGAGGAGAAGGAGAAGAAGGAGGAGAAGTCGGCGGCGTCCAAGAAATAACAAGAACCCCATCTTGGATATGGGGAAACAGCAGTGCGACGAGCGCGACGAAACAGGCGGGACTCAGGGGCGGCCGGGGGCGAGGGCGCGAGAGCAGCGCCAGGACCGCGGAGACAGTGTTGAACGTGAGAAAGAGCAGGCTGGTGAGCGTACTTGTTGATCGCGACCGCGGCGAGACAAGTCGGGCGGCAGAAAGGAACGAACCGCAGATGCGTCGGCCTACATTAGCGCACAGGAGGAGAAGGGCGAAACGAAAGATATCAAGAACGAGCAGGAGAGACGGTTGCTTTCGTCGTTGGTGAGCATACGCGAAGCGTCAAGACTATGGTACAGGCATGGGCATAGCACGGCACTAGCGTGCCAATAGCATAGCAGAAACATGGCCGTAGCATAGCAGGGACATATGAAGAAGGCAAGACCGGAAACCACACAAGATGCCATCCTAAACATGACAATTGCATGGCAACAGCATGGAAGTCGCATGGCAATAGCATGCCAGCTGCATGGCAATAGCGTGGAAACTGCATGGCAACAGCATGGCAATCGCATGGCAATTGCATGGCATCTGTATGGCAACTGCATGGCAACTGCATGGCAACTGCATGGCAACTGCGTGGCAACTGCATGGCATTAGCATGGCAATCGCGGGCAATAGCATGACATCTGCATGGCAACCGCATGACATCTTCATGGCGACATCATGGCAACACCATGGCAATAACATGGCAATTGGGTGGCAACTGCATGGCAATTGCACGACAACAACATGGCAGCGGCATGGCAACTGCATGGCAACAGCATGGCAATTAGATGGCAATTGCATAGCCCGACCCCTCCCCTTCTTCCCCTTCGAACATGCTCCAAGAGGCATCCAAGAGGCTCCCAAGAGATATCCCAAGAGACTCCGAGGGGCAGCCAAGCGGCCTCTTGCCCTTCTGCTCGCCCTCCTCGTCCTCATCCGCCTCTTCTGATTTCTTCTCCCTCCCCCCTCTTCCTCCCCTTTCCTCCCCCCCTCCTCTCCTCCGAGTCCTCTTCAATCTCCTCCGATTCATCCTCCATCTTCCCCCTGTTTGGCTATGAAGGCTTCCCCAGCCCTTGGTTTTTCTGTATGCCCCCTCCCCCACTTCTCTGATCAGGGCAACTCGTCTGGGCATCGTTGCTGACTGGGCTGGTGGGGTTACTTTTTTTTGGTCGCGGCCACCAGCGGAGAGCGCAGGCGGCGAACAGGGAGTCCGGGCCGACGGGCAAACCCAATTAGCTGCTGGCCGCAGCACGAGCCGGCCGGGCCAGCTCACAAAAGCAGCAGCTGGGGCAGCGGCGGCGGGGGGCTGGCTGGCTGCACTGCAACGCCCAGGGAAGCTCGGGCATCGTGCAGCCCTGCGGCAAAATGCCAGGGAATTCTGTGTTACGCGCTGTGGCGTCAGACCGCTCCGGTGGAGGTGCATGTTGGGACAGGTGGGATAACCTGCACGTGCGATCCTCACAGACACGACTGCTGATGGGGTTACGCGAAGCGTCAAGAATGTGGCGCAGGCGTAGCCATAGTATGGCACTAGCGTGCCCTGATCATAGCAGCAACATCGCAGTAGCATAGCAGGGACACAGAAAAGGCAAAGCCGGGAAACCACACCAGAAGCCAGCCTAGCCCTTTCCCTGGGCCACGGCAGCCACTGTGGCCGAGGGGCCTTCCTCCCCGTTGGTCCTACATCGGTTTTTCATTGAGCTTCGCTCGGTCTCTTGCTCCGCTCCCCCACGGTCGGGGACGGCACACGATGCGCACAGGAGGGCCCCAACGCGCCCCAAGGCGGCGGCAAACCGGCCCAAGAGGCGGCCAAGATGGCGGAAGACGGTTCCAGGCGGCTTTCCAAATGAGCCTGGGGACGCCAAAAGGGCCGTACAGAAAGCCCGCAGGGTTCCAAAACGGCCCCAGCACGCCCACCAAAGCTTCCATGCTGCCCACTAGAAGGCCCACGGAAGCTCCAAAAAGCCTGCCGAAAGAATCCGCGTCGGCAGAAAACAATGATTTTCTGTCGCTGTCAATGCTTTCACTGGTCGTCTGCTACGCTTCCCGACGCACGGGGGCCGCCCAAGAGGCATCCACGAGAGAGCCCCCGCGCGCCGCAAGAGGGCGCACGACGAGCCTCGACGCTCCACATGGGGTCCCACGCGCGGCCGAGGGAGCCCCAGAGGGCTTGCCCAATGAGAGGGAGGCCTCCGCGATGGCCCCCACGCGGCCGCAGCCGCCAGGTTTCCAGATAGCCTTCTGGGAGCGTGATTCAGGAGGGGAAAAAACACACAGACACAATTAATCGGCGATTCCCAGAAAATATGGGAAAATATAGGAAGTGGGGGGGAAGACAGGAACCCAGAAAATATGGGAAAATATGGGGGATATTTTTATTTGTGTGTATTTATTTGTGTGTTCCAGTTCCCCTTCAGTGATGTCCGTCGCCCGTCCACGGAGCAGGAGGTGCCCCAGCACTTCAGGCGAGCCCCCGTCGCGCCGACAGGGGCACGCCGAGGCCTCTACGAGGGCTCCCTCCACGGGCGCGCCTTCAGGTTCCCGGGGGGCCTTCGGGGAACACCCGATTGTCGTCGCCCCTCATCGGGGCAGGACGTGTTCCAGCGTGTCCCTGCGTTGCCATTGAGAGCCCTCTGCGAAAACGATCTCGGCAGCCAGTCCGGCAAGGACACGACGAGGAGGAGGGGGATAGTGAGGAAGAGGGACTTGCTGCTCCACTGCGCTTCCGTCTCCTGCGCCCCCCGTTCAAGGACGCCGTCAAAAGAATGGAAGACGATCAATGGGTGCTGGGGTGGTGGTGCTTGCGCGTACATATTTTGCACCTACATTAATATGTATATAAAGCATGCCCCTTCTCGAATATTATTACAAGGGCCCACCCCCCGTACATAAGTTCGGTCCTGTGCGCCCTATGAGCTCTATAAGCCCTATGAGCCCTACGAGCCCTCTGAGCCTGGTGAGCCCTACGAGCCATATGAGTCCCACGAGGGCTTTGAGGCCTATGAACCTTACGAGCCCTGTGAGCCCTATGAGCCCTCTGAGCCTTATGAGCCCAATGAGATCTATGAGTCATATGAGCCCCCTGGGCTCTCTGAGCCCTATGAGCCCTGTGAGCCCTATGAGCCCTATGAGCCCTATTAGCCCTATTAGCCCTATAACCCCTATGACCCCTATGACCCCTATGAGCCCTACGAGCCCTATGAGCCCTATGAGCCCGGTGATCTCAGTGAGACCTATGAGCCCTATGGGGCATAGGAGCCCCATGTGACTCATGAGCCCTATGAGCTCTATGAGGCTCATGAGTTTTATGAGCCCTATCTGCCCTGTCAGCCCTACGAGCCCTATGAGCCCTATGAGCCCCATGAGCCCTATGAGCCCTAAGAGCCCTACGAGGCCTATGAGCCCTATGAGCCCTATAAGTCATGTGAGCCCTGTGAGCCCTATGAGCCGTATGAACCCTATAAGCCCTATGAGTCCCGGGAGTCCTACGAGCTCATGAGCCATATGAGGCCCATTAGTGCTATTAGCCCTATCAGCCCTGTCAGCCCCGCGAGCCCTATGAGCCCTATGAGCCCCATGAGCCCTACGACCCCTACGAGCCCTACGAGCCCTATGAACACTATGAGCCCTATGAGTCCTATAAGCCCTATGAGCCCTATGAGCCGTATGAACCAGATAAGCCCTATGAGCCCTGGGAGTCCTACGAGTTCATGGGCCCTGTGAGCGCTAGTATCTCAATGGCGAAGCGCAGCGAGCCTGTACAATCTTCGTGTACTTGTATATATAGATATATGTACTTATATATAAATATATGTTTGTGCACGTATACCCATATTGGGTTGTTCATGGTTTTCAATGAAACGCACAAATCCATAGTGAGTGACAGCACGACAGCATTGTCCCTTGAGTCGGCGGACAGGCCGGTACGCCTAGAAGGGGGGGGCCATGCTACTTGTTAGCCGCATTTCCCAGTGCCTGTGGTCACTCGCATAAGCTTTACGTCTTCCCTGGAGCCTTTCCAGAGACATGAAACCACTGGGAGGTCTGGACCAAACGGTTCCCGACCAGAGGAATTACCAACTGCGGTTTCCCAGCAAAAGAAGCATTCTAGAGTTAGCGTATTGTGAACATGAGCGTGGCGACACCTCATTTCCTAGGCTGAGTGTGGCCACGCCTCAGCTTTGCAGCGTATCCTCGACCATTGGGCTCCAGGCTTGAGCGGACTTATTTGCAGTGCCTTACATGTCAGACCAAAAACGCATACAAATTCGAGAGTGGAGTCGAACGTTTCGAGAAACGTCTACGCACGATTGTTCATTCGCTGCTTTGCGGCAAGCTTAACGTACCCTACTAGAAGGGCGACCCGTACCCAGTATCAGTCGAAATCGCCATCGAACATCTATAAGTTGTTGCAGAGGAGACCCAGGCCGAGAGCACTGTCTTAGATTAGATTCCAGAGCAGGTCCAATGGAAAGGCCCACTCAACCTTTGACATCTAGTACTCCAGCCGCAGGTTCTGAGCCCAAGCATCGCGCACCTGGACCCCCTGCGGGCTAGACCACAGATCGGGTGTTGGACTGGAGCCTGGCGCAACACGCAGCTCAGAGCGCTCAGCCGAGCGCTGATCCAGGGCAGCCGGGATACGTGTGGTGCAAGCTCTGCTGACGTGAGCCCAGGGTGGCGCAGGTTGCGTGATGCAAGCAGCGCAGCATGCAGCAGCGGGAGGCGCCCACGAGGCGCCCGCGCCCGCCCGTCGGGCGACACCTCGGCGCGCCCAGCGAGGCAGCCAGCGCTCGGGGCGGTCCGCGAGGCGCCCGCGGCCGCCCGCACGGCGAGCAAGAGCCGCCCTGCCCATCGAGCGCTCACGCTGCGCCGAGGCGCCCGCGAGGCGCTCACGACCGCCCACGGGGATAGGCGCCGACGCACCCGTCCAGCTACGTGTAGGCAAAAGTAGGAGCCCCTAGCACAAAAGCACTGCTCGGGGAATGAGGAGGAGGAGGAGGAGGAGGAGGAGGACACGGCGGGGAAGCATGTGGGAGGGAGGAAGGCAGCGTGCGACGAGGACGAGGGTGACAGGCGGTTGTAGCAGAGGAGAGGACATGAAAGGAGGCATGATGAGAAAGAGGAAGAGGGGGAATGCGGCCCAGGGGAGGGAGACAGAGATGTGTGTGTGTATGTGTGTGTGCGTGTGTCTGGGTGTGTCGGTGTGCGCGTGTGAGTGTGCGTGTGGCTGTGTGTTTGTGTGTGTGAGTGTGTGTGAGTGTGTGGGTGTAAGAGCGTGGGTGTGTGGGAATGTAGGTGCGTGTGTGTTTGTGTTTGTGTTTGCGTGTGTTTGTGTTTGTGTGTTTGTGTGTTTGTGTGTGATTGTGTGTGTGTTCGTGTGTGTATGTGTTTGTGTGTTTGTGTCTGTTTGTTTGTGTTTGTACGTGTCAGTGTGTGTTTGTGTGCTTGCGTTTGTGTGTGTGTGTGTGTTTGTGTGTGTGTTTTTGTTTGTGTGTGTGTGTTTGTGTATGTTTGTGTGTGTTTGTGTGCGGTTGTGTGTGTGTCTGTGTTTGTGGTTGTGTGTGTTTGCGTTTGCGTGCGCGTTTGTGTGTGTGTTTGCGTTTGTGTGCGCGTTTTTGTGTGTGTGTGTGTGTTTGCGTTTGTGTGCGCGTGTGTGCTTGTGAATGAATGAATGAATGTGTCGGTGTGCGTGTTTGTGCGTGCTTGTGTGCGTCTGTGTGGGTGATTGTTTGCGTGTGTGTGTGTGTTTGTGTGTGTGTTTGTGTGTTTGCGTGCTCGTGTGTTTGTGTGCGTGCGTGTGTTTTTTGAATCGAGCGCCGCGAGAGCGTGTGAGCCTGTGTGCGGGCGTGCGTGTGCATATGTGTGTACGTGTGTACGTGTGTGCTTGTGCTCGTGTGTGGGTGGGGGCCGGACTTCCTGCGTCCGTCCTGCGTCCGTCGTCCGCTCTCGTCGCTCCAGCCGCCACTCCCTTAGTGGGCCCTGTCGCATGGAACCCGCGTCGCAGGGCTCCCGACGACGCTGTGATCTGCTCGGTCCGGGCGTGCGCTCCCCCTCTTTCTCGGCCCCGTGCGGGGCTCGTGCTCGGACCCCTAGTAGGCCCTGGAAACGACAGGGCCGTTTTTTTACCGGTTCCGTTTTGCCGTTTTTCTGCCGCTTCCGACGCCGTCTTTTCACCGGTCCCGTCGCCGTTTTTTGACCGGTTCCAGCTCCGGCTCAAATCCTGGAGCCGTCTTTGTTGCCGTTTCCGGTCGCCGTTTTTGTTGCCGCTTCCATTTTCAAGGAACTTTTTTTTGGAAAACGGTGAAAAAATTGCCCTGACGTTTCCGGGGCCCACGAAGGCCATTCCCCCCTGGGGGGGAGGAGGGGGGAGGAGGGAAGAGGAGGGGGGAGGAGGGGGGAGGAGGGGGGAGGAGGGAGGAGGAGGGAGGAGGAGGGGAGGAGGGAGGAGAGGAGGGAGGAGGAGGGGGAGGAGGAGGGAGGAGGAGGGAGGAGGAGGGTCCGGCTTCCCCCTCGCGCTTGGGACTCTGTTGCGTTCGCTGACTGTGGCCGCCACGGTGCCCGGCACGTGGCCGCCGGCGCAGACGTGTGTGCGTGTGTGTATGCTGGGGGGGGGGTAGCGACATCATGGTAGACGGAGAGGCTATGGAGAGGGAGGATGCGGAGCAGCAGGTGGACATCTGGATGCTCGGGTGCATCTTGTTCACGCTCATGTTCTACAGGACCTCTTTCCTCCCCCTTCCTGCGGGTATCCGGGAGCCAGCTCGGATCTTCTTTGGGCAATCTCGGGAAGGGCAGGGGCCATGTTTGTTGAATTAGCTTCGCGATCGGCTTTGCCTTGTCGTGGTGTGCCTCCTGGCTGAATCGTCCCTTCTCCTCCAGCTGAGCTTGAGCGAGCGCCGCCCCGCCCAGCCAGACTTGCTGCACAGCCTGGACAGCGCAGCGACGACGAGTTGAGTTTCAAGATGCGCCCAGTCGCGGGCCTGTTCTGTCCCGACCCACCCACGGTGTGTAACACATTCCTCTACCTCCTCCGCTCTCGTCCGGAATCGCGCTGTCGCCCGAGGTTGTTTCATAGCTCCTGCAGAGATCTCGCTCTCACCGCCCAGGGCTCGCGCTCCCGCCTGGGAGTTCCCTGCACTGTGTTCATGACTCGCAGCCTCGCCACTGTGGGAGTGTTTTCTCACCCTTCCACTTCCTGACAACGTATCTACTACTCGCGTTCTCGTTCGAAGCCTCTCAGCAACTACTCGGGGATCGCGGGTCAATGTGCAGCCTTCCCGACTGGCCCGTCAAGTTCTGCTCGCCTGATCCGCCCGTCAGGGTCCGCTTGCCCACCTCGCCCGTTGGACTTCGCCCGCTCCTTTGCGTGGAAGCCCGCCCGCTCGCCCAAACGTCTCGCCCGCCCGGCCCGTCGTCAGGATCCGCCCGCCTGGCCCGCCCCGCGGGATCCGGCCGCCCAACCCTCCTGCTGGTCCGCATGCCCGAAGCTCCCGTTTTGGGTTGGCGGGATTCCCCAAGGAGGTGGCACGAAAGCAGGAGTCCATCCGAGGGGGTACGTTCATACACGGAGATGGTGTGGAACACAGGAATTCGGACTCACGCCTTACATTGTCAATGGCAAGCGAGAAAGAAATGGATAGATTGTTGTTGTGACTGGCAGTGTGTATCTTGCGCCTTTTCTTCTCTCGGTAAAGTGTGCGCCGCGCGTCCTCATCCCAAGCATCGCTTTGAAGCTATTCCATGTGTGAAGTAGCATCTAGCACGCACGCGTGCCATGTGGCATGTCTATCATGTATAGTTGTTCCCCCATCTCCCTGCCCCCCCGCCCCCTCTCTGTTCATACGCAGTCTCCCTCTTCTGCACACCCCTCCTGCCCATCCACCTTCCTCCTTCCACTCTTCACGAGCGGCGCACATATCCGTGTCCGCGCCCTCTTCACGGCATCCGCAAACAAACAAAACAAAAAAACGAATCCGCGGGGTCGCAGCCCTCAGGCCCAGCCCGCGAGGCCGCGGATACGGATACGTTTTTCGCCCATGAACTCCTCCTCCTCCTCCTCCTCCTCCTCCTCCTCTTCTTCCTCCTCCTCCTCCTCCTCCTCCTCCTCCGCCCCCTTCTCGTGATCCTGCCCATCCAACTTCCTCCTCCCACTCATCCTCCTTCCCGCCTCCTGGACCGCAGGAACCCTTTCCAGGGCGAGTCCCCTCTCGCCATCACCAACGCCCGCTTCGAGTTCCCGCCGCCTGAGGCCAGGCGCCCCCCGCAGCGTGCGGAGGGGGCGTCTCCTGTCCCTCCGGCCCCTCCTTCTCCTCGTGTTGTTGGGCGTCGCCGAATGGGGTGGCGGTAAGTGGGGGGACAGCGAGGGCTGCAGAACAGGGGCCCTAAGAGGGCCCCTGAGAGGGCCCCCAAGAGGGCCCCGAAGGCTGCAGAGAAAAAGGCCCTGCAGAGCCCGAGAAGTGCATCGTTCTTCCCCCCCCTGTTTGTCGCCCTCCCCGTCTCCTCGTGTTGTCTTGGCATCGCTCTGACGTGTGTTTTTTTTTGTGGCGGCGAGGACCACCGATGAGCCTGCGAGAAAAAATCGCAAGAAGCAGAGAAATGAACTGGTAATGGATGTCCGAGCGATGGCAACCTTTAAATTGTTTGTTCTCATCCTCGCTCACGGGATCTCCTCTGCCTCATCCTTCGTCATCCTGCCTTGTCCCTCTTCGCTCGCTCGTCCTCCGTTCTTCTCCTCCATGCCTCACTGGGTATGCTTACGTCCCTTGTCATTGTCCTCATCTTTCTCCTCCTTATCCGTATTTCCTCTTCTTATCCTCATCCTCGTGGTGTATCGTCCCCTGATTCCCGTGCCCATCCCCTTCCTCATCATTACCTCATCTCTCTCGTCCTCGCACTCGTCCTCTTCACTCCTTCTGACGGGGTCAGAGCAGGAGGATGGCGAGGTGGATCAACACTATGACGAGGAGCTTGACGATCATAACATGACTAGTGATGATGGTGATGACCCCGGGTGTCATGGTCCAAGCCCGCCACCTATCCCCTTCCTCTCTTATTTGCAGCGGCGGGTTCATGGTGCGGTGTCCCTGGTTGCATGATGACCTTTCGCCAGTCTTTCGAGCCTCCCGAGGCACGTAGTGGTAGCAAGAGGCGACGAAGACCTGCTCAGAGGGCCCGCGTGGGGACCCCCCCCCCCACCCGAGGCCGGGCGCCAGCCCTTCTCCGAGCGGCTGCACGACCTGGTCCGCTGGCTGCTGGCGCAGGACCCGCCGCCGCCCTCCTTCTCCACGCCCCAGTCGCTCTTGCCGCCCCCGTCGTCGGCGTCGCCCTCGTGGTTCCCGTCCCCCAAGAGGCCCCCAAGAGGCGCCCAAGGGCCGTCCCAAGAGGGTCCCAAGAGGCCGAAATCATTGATTTTCCAGAGGAAAGCGTATATTTTTAGCATATGCGCTTTGTCGGCTTTCACGGCGTCGACGGCGGCTCAAGAGGCCCCCAAGACCGCCCCAAGACGTCCCAAGAGGCCTCCACGACGCCCCAGAAGGCGCCCAGGAGGCGTCCCGTCGCAGTAGTTCTCCACATCGCAGTCGCCCCAGCTCAGTATCGCTCTCCATCATCACCCCCGTCCCCAACTATCCAGATCCCCAGCATCTCAGCACCCTGTGCCCCTTGAAACCCGAAGGGAACAGCCTATGCCCCCATCTAGAGGGCTGCATCGGCCAGTGAAAACCAGGCCACGCCGCTGGGGATAGGGATCGGATACTTAAAGGATGCTCACTTGCCGCCCCCGTCGTCGCCGTCGTCGTTTTGCCGTCGCCACCGCGCCAGCGCCGCTTGCGCCGCTTGCGCCGCAACCCCCTGGCGGCAGAGAGCGCCAACCCAGACCCTCGACGTCGTGATTTTTTCGTAACGTCGACCCTGGGACCCGTTGTTCATACCGAGTCGTTCTTTGACGGTCCTGGGGCCGGGCAATTTCCAGTCGTGATTTTTGTCACTACGCGAGGGCGTTTGGGGCGCCAAGGGGCGGCGGGGAGCGCCAAGGGTCTAACGTGGCTAGGACGAGGATAACCGTTCCAGAGTGTTCTGGAACGCTCTCAGAGCGTTCCAGAACGCTCTGAGAAGGCCGCGGCGCCCGAGACATCCTCCAGAGCCGCCAGATCTCAGAGATTCGATCTATCCTTTGATCCTCGTCCCCAGACCCGGGCGTCATGATTTTTTCAGAACGTCGACCCTGAGAGGTCTCGACCCACTCCCCTGGACCTGTTCACCATCCTGATTCGTTTTTGACGGTCCCGAGGGCCGGTAAGGGCCTCCAGCGGCCGAAAGTTAGGAACAACCTCCCGCCATGAGTTTGTTCACTCCCCGAGGGGGTCTCGGTCTTGGCTTCGTCTGTAAGGGGGCTGGCCGAGGACCCGGCCCACCGGCCCTCCGCCGCGGAGCTGCAGCGGCTGCTGGCGCGCTTCGCCGACGAGCGGGGCGAGCCGCTGCCGCTCCCGCGGGCCTCGCGCCCCTCTCGGCGGCGGCGGCGGCGACGGCGTCCTCGTTTCCTCCTCCTCCTCCTCCTCCTCCTCCTCCTCCTTCTCCTCCTGCTCCTCCATTCCTTCTCCTTCTAGATAACTCCTCCCTGTCGCACCCCGAGGCCAGTTTTTTTGGCGGGCCGGGCGTTTCGCCTGAGACTTCCCCACGATTGACGGCCCTGGAGCTTAAAGAGTGACAACAGTTTCAAAGGTGGAGGGCGGTTGGTTTTCAAAATGTGGCTCTCGGCTTAGCGCCGCGCACATTCGTTTTCAAAATTTGCAAGAGCTTCACGGATTGAGGGCGGTCCCTTTTCAACATGTGTTTCTTGCTTTAGCGTCGCGCATATCTTTCCAACAGTTGCAGAAGTTCCACGGATTGAGGGTGCATGGTTTCCAAAATGTGGCTCTCGCCATAGCGCCGCGCACATTCGTTGTCAACATTTGCAAGAGTTTCACGGGTTGAGGGCGGTACCTTTTCAAAATGTGGTTCTCGGTTCAGCGCCGCGCACATCTTTTCAACAGTTGAAGAGTTTTACGGATTCCCATGATCAACGTACCAGAAATGGTGTTTTGGAAGGGTTCAGGATTATGCGGGCGCATGAGTTATATGGATTCACCTTGTTGAAACCGCCAAAATGGCGTTCTGTACGATTCTGGATCGTCAAGACACAGCAGTCAGGTTGATACGTGGCGTTGCAATCCTGAGAACAATGTTTCGGCACGCTTCAGGATCTTCAAACCGCTGTCTGCCAACGAGGCAGTTCCCCCAATTGAAATGGAACGTTGTAGGGGGCCTGTGAAGAGGGAGCTTGGAGAGAGTGTTAATTCCAACATCGTTGCTGACTCTTGGGTTTCCACTGGTCCTCCTCCTCCTCCTCCTCCTGATCCTCCCCCTCCTCCTCCTCCTCCTCCTCCTCCTCCTCCTCCTCCTTCTCCTCCTCCTCCTCCTCCTCCCCCTCTTCCTCCTCCAGAGGTGGCGTCCTCGCCGGCGGCGGCGGTCGGCGGCAGCGACGGTGGCGCCGGCCCTGGCGTCGACGACGACGACGACGACGACGACCCCGGACCCCCTCGCGCCGCGCAAAAGTCAAGACGGGAGGTTGTGCGCCATTTTCGGCCTCCGGGAGTCCTTATATCGGGCCTCGGGAGCGTCAAAAACCATCTCGGGATGAAGAGCCGGTCCCGGGGAAGGGGCCCAGACCTCCAGGGGTCGACGCTGCGAAAAAGTCACGGCGTCTGCGGTCTGGGACGACAGCGGTAGCGACGGACGGCGACGCGGCGCGGAGTTGGAGTTGGAGAGGTGCGGCGGATACGGAGGTTGCGGAGGCGTACGCGGAGGGAGAGGAGGGTGGAGGTAGCGCAGACGTATGAGGAGGCGGAGGAGCAGGAGGAGCAGGAGGGGAGGAGTGGAGGGGAGGAGGAGGGTGAAGGGGCAGAAGAGGGAAGACGAAGCAGGAGTATCGTGGGTAGGATGAGGAGGAGGCTTAGGGGGAGAGGTCCGAACCAGGTCCTTCCTCTCCTGATGCCCCTCGTCCTCCTCGTCATCTTTGCTTGCCGTTGACTCATCATGGCAATCCCGAGCCCATTGGTTCGTTGCACTGGCCTGGGTGAGAGCCCAGGAGCTTACGTAGTCACATGACTAGTTGGCTAAGTGCAGCCTCCCCTCGAACACTGCAGAAGGCCACTGGGAGGCCGTAGAACAAAGCAAGCAAGCGAGGCGCCCAATGGGGGCAGCAGGCATCGAACGAGCAGGATTCCCCCTCATCTCCAGATGCCCCCACTTTCGGCCTCCTCCTCCTCCTCCTCCTCCTCCTCCGCTTCCGCTTCCTCTTCCTCTTCCTCTTCCTCCTCCTCTTCTCAATGATGTGTCACCATCGTCCTCGTTCTCTGCCCTGCCTCCTCCTCTTCCTCCTCTTCTCAATGATGTATCACCGTCCTCATCCTTCTCTTCCCTGCCTCCCCCTCCTTCTCCTCCCGTTACTCCTCCCGCTCCCCCTGACCACCCCCCCGCCTCCTCTTTTTCTCAGCCTGGATCGAGGGAGTGCATCTAAGGCCGTGCTGGAGCGGAAGGAGCAGCACCTTCGGCTGTACAACCCGCAGGCGGGAGAGCGGTGTCGGAAAAGAGGGGGATCATCAGCGCGCAGAGAAGAAGCAGGACGACGAGGGTACCATCGAGAGGGGGAACGAGCAGGAGGTGGTGGAATACAGCGGAGCAGTAGGAGGAGGGATAAGGAAACGTGGAGGGGTTCAGGGGTCCCACCTTAAGATGTTAGTTGATGCTGGTGCA
>CAUYUJ010022448.1:561489-602918 GCA_963575745.1 Prorocentrum cordatum
ATAATGTCGTTTAGGGCCATGTGCAGAGGGAATATGGAGGGAGGGTTTATTGCAACATCGGTGATGCGCCTTGGGTTACCACTGGTCCTCCTCCTCGTCATCACCCTTCCTATCTGTGCGCTCGTCTCCTCGGTCTCTTCCGAAGTCCTGCTGCTCGTCCTCCTCCGTTTCCCCCCATCGCCCACCCGATCCTCATCCCGTTTCTCTTCCGCTTCGCCTTCACTTCCCTACTCGTAATTATGTTTGTTGGCGATGGCAGGGGCGCCGATCACCTCTTCTCGTTTTCCCGTCTCCTCCGTCATTATCATCCTCCATTTTCTTTCGCACCCCCATCCCCCTTCATTTTGTCGACCATCCCCATTGCCACTCACTGTCATTACGATGGGTGACACCGGACGACGCGCAGGCGTAGGCTCATTGTGACCTCAGCGCCTCAGTTCAAGCGCCAGAGGCGGCACGCCCCGAGCTCGTTGGGGCCTGCTTGAAATTGCCTCTCGCCGCTCACCTCGTGACCTCGCCGTCGTCCCTTCCCTATCTCCTCCGCTCCCCTCCCTTTTCCATCACCAGCCTTCCTTTCTCATCCCGCCCCCCTCATGTCCAAAACATCCTGGACCCCTTGATTCCCCCCGTGTTCCTTCCTGCTCCTTCCCCCCACCGACGACCCCCTGCTTACGAGGAGCCCGTGGACGGCCCGCATCGTCAGCTCCTTGTGCCCTGTCACAGCGACATGCTCTCCTTTGAAACACAAGCACCCCGTGCCATAAAGCCCATGTGAGTGCCGATTGGCAGCCCTGCTTTCAGAAGGAATGGTCCTCCAAAGGCGTAACTGCTGCACCAGTTAAGACGCCTGGAAATAAAGCCCACCGACGTTTCAACCGAGAGTCCAAGGAGTCGCCCTCCATCTGTGTCAGGTTTCTTCTCGTGTGTGAACATATCGGGCGAGAGCTCCGTGTAGTTGCTGGATACTGACAAGACGCCATTGCGCGACGCCAAGGTGAGAACACCATTCTGACGACGGCCCACTCTCAATCCGCGCCCCGCGGCAATGTCGAGTCACAAGGTCGCAAATGGTAAAGAGAACTCCCAGGCGACAAAAAGCAGAATTCCCTCAGGACACGCCTGGTGGTGCGACGGGGAGGGTTGATTTGCAACGAAAAGGAAGTGGAGAGGGATTGGGAGGAGAGGAAGGGAGGCAGAGGCAGGAGGAGGGAGAAGTAAGGAGGAGAGGGAGGAGGGAGGGCGGGAGGGAGGGAGGGGGGAGAGGGGGAGGAGAGGGAGAAAAGAGGAGTAGAAGGAGGAGGAGGAGGAAGAGGAGGAGGAGGAGGAGGACGGGTGTTCATCGCCCCCCTCCGTCGCAGGAGCGCAACGACTACGGTGGTGGCGACGATGGCGGCCCTCGGCAGCGCCGACGATGGGCTCGGCAACGCCTGACGATGGGCGCGACAGCATCGACCACGGTGACGTCGACGAGCAAAACGACGACAACCACCACGGCGACGGCCAATGTCAGTCTGGGAAGGCCAGGTATGTTGTAAGATGGCGGGGGGAGGGAGAAGGAGGAGGAGGAAGAAGAGGGACGAGTTATCATTTCTGAGGAGGAGGAGTAGGAGGAGGAGGAGGAGAGTGGAGCAGGAGGCGGAGCAGGCGGAGGCGGAGGATGACTAAGGAAGGCCGAGGAGGAGAAGGAGGAACTGGCAAGGAGAGGGAGGATGATCCGGCCAAGGGGAAGCTGAGGAGACAGAAGGCGGAGGAGGAGGAGGCGGAGGCGGATGAGACAGGAGGAGACATGAGGAACGGGACCAGAGGGAGGAGGGGGAACAGCCGCCGCCAGGAGCGCGAGGCACCGCGAGCGCGAGCGGGGTGGCGCCGCCGACGCCGACGGCTGGCCCTGCGCCTGGGGCTCTGCCTCGCCGCAGCGCTCGCAGCCGGGGCCCCAGCCTCGCCGCCGCCACTGTCGTTTCGGTGGTTCAAAGACCTGGCGGCGCGCACAGGAAGCCTTCGGTGACGAACCAACAAAACACACCCATACCCATAGGGGAGTCGGAAAGGGCTATGGGTGTGTGTTGTCGGATGGGGGTCCCCGCTCGAACGGGAGCGTTCCCTAGGGTCCGACAACCCGCACCCATACCCATAGCCAGTCCTCCTCCCAACGACCCCCTGTTGGGTATGGGTGTGTGTTGTTCGTTCGTCATTCGGCGCGACGACGACGACGACGACGACGACGACGACGACGACGACGACGACGACGACTGCGTTGGCGGCAACGATCGGTGGTTGAAAGATGGGGTCTTGAGGCATGGGGTCCTAAGGACGAGGCGCCTCAAGCAATGTAAGTCCACCCTTGGACCCATCCCTCAGGACCCCATTCCCCAAGACCCCCTCTTTCGGCGTCGCGCACATGAGTGCAGGGGGAGGGGAGGAGGCTTCTCAGAAGGAGCCTGCTTCTTAGAAGGCGCCGGCCCTTCATCTGTAGACAATGCCCGCGCCTTCCGAGAGGCAGCCTCCTTCGACTAAGCCTTCTCCCCTCCCCTACCCTCATGTGCGCGCCGCCAAGACAGAGGGTAATGAGGGATGGAGTCCAAGGGTGGGAAAAGGGGCAAGGGTGGTCTTAAATTGTTTTAGGCGCCTCGTCCTGAGTATCCCATGTCTCAAGACCCATCTTTCAACCACCGTCGTTGCCGCCGCAGTCGTCGTTGTTGTCGTGGCCGTCGTCTTCATCATCGTCGTCGTCGTCGCGCCGAAGGCCCAGGTTTTTGGACGCTGTCGTTGGTTCGCCGGGATTCTTCAGCCTCGGAATGCTTTCAAGCAGCTGCGCCGCGCCGGGGGCGCTCCAGGCGTGCCCGATTCGTCCCGACCGGTCGCGCGAGACCAGAGCTTCGACGCGAAAGCTAGACCCCTCCTCGTCGTCGTCGTCGTCAGCGTCCTCTTCGTGGATGTCGCCGCCGCCGCCGTCGTCAGCATCAGAGTCATCGCCTCCGTTGCCGCCGCCGTCGCTGTTGTCGATAGTGCGGTCGAAGCGGTGGACTATTGGCCAGTTTGCTTTCTGATCGGGGCTCGAGGTCCCTTGGGCGCTTCTCTGGGTGTCTTCTCATGCGCTCCTCATGCATCTAGGTTCAGCTGAGGCTCAAAATGAGCCTCTCTTCTTCTGCAGGGTTCCGTATGGCTCGTTGTCGACGTCGATGTTCGAGGGTTAAACTTCGAGGGGCAAGACTGTTGGGCGTTTCTGGTCCGCCTCGCACTCCCAGGGGCCTCCGGAGACGCCCAGTAGCCTCTGGTGTTTCCAGAGGCCTCCGGAGGCCCTCGGGGAACTCTGGAGATTCTCGCTTTTTGTCGTCCGCGTCGGCGTCTTCGTGACGGCTGCCCACTTCTCGAAAGACTTTGACAGAACGAATGGCTTTGGTCGTCGTCATCGTCGTGGTTCGTCATCGTGCTCGCCGTCGTGCCCGTCGTCGTGTCGTGTTGATCGACAGTGTTCCAGCTCCTGCACGGCTCAGGCAGAGGAGGAGGAGGTTGAGGGTCGAGGAGGGCGAGTAGGAGGAGGACCGCAAGGAGTAAGCGAGTGTGCAAGCGGTAACAGTGGTAAAGGAGACAGCGGAGGTGAAGGACCAGAAGGAGGATGAGTCTGGGAAGCTCCAGAAAGGGCCGCGCCACGCGGAAGTAAGACGGCGGCGGTTCCGCTGTCAGAAGGCGGCGGACGTAAAAGCGGTACGTCGACATGTTCAGATCCAGGGCTCCCGGTGCTGACCACGTCGACAATGACGACGGCAACGACGACGGCGGACGGCGGGCTAGCGGCAGGAGGGAAATGATGGGAGGAGGAGACGAGCCACAAAGGCTCGAACACGTCGAACCTTGACGTCGACGGCAACGACGACAACGACGCCGCCGTCGACGACGACGTCGACTAGCACAACAAGGAACCTTGAAACACCTCGACGACGACGGCAACGACGACCACCACCACCACCACTATGCCGACGTTCACCACGACGACGACGATGACGACCGCCATGACGACGATGACGACGACGACGACGACGACGACGACGACGACGACGACGACGACGACGACGACGGCGGGGGCGACGGCGACAGCGCGCCCGAGGCCGGAGCCCTCGGTGGGCTCCGAGTGGCCGCCGCCAGCCTCGGGGGCGGCCACCGGCTGGGCCGACTTCGGCGGCGCGGGTTGGCCGGAACCCTCGGCCCCTGCGTCGCGGGTCCCCGCCGTCGTCGTCCTCGTCGTCGTCGTCGGCGTCGTCGATGGCTTTCTCGTCTTTACCGCCGGGCGTCGCTGTCGTCGTCGATCTTTTCTTTTGCGTCGTCGACGACGCTGCCGACTTCGCGGCCGACGTCTTCGTCGTCGTCGTCGTTGTCGTCGTCCGCCCTCGTCGTTGCCGCCGTCAGCGTCGTGATCGCATAGCCTCCGTTGTCGTGAGGAGGGAGGGAGGAAGAGCGGGGAGACGAGGAAGGAGGAGGAGGAGAAGGAGGAGAAGGAGGAGGGAGGCGGAGGAAGACGGCGGGGGCAAGGAGTGTGATGGAAGCGGGAGGAGGGAGAAGAAGAAGGGAGGAGCAGGAAGACGGCCTAGACCCAGCCATCCTGCGTCCTGTGGTGTCGGTTCCTCTTTTCGGATCCGAGCGCCCCGCAGTTCATCCCAGCCCACCTCCCCCTTCTCACGTGTACCTTTCCTTGCCTCTACACGCATCATCCCGCATGCCAGTTCCCTCGCGCTTCGTGGCCACATGGAGGGTTCCAACTGAGGCCCAACACGTGCCAGGGTTCGCCTGGCGGCCTCATCTCGGCACCCCTCACACACTTCGCGGCTCCATAGGGGGCCCCAGCTAGAACCCAAATGCCAGGTTGTGCATGGCGGCGCCGCCCCCACTGCTGCACGCCCCTCGCCCCATAACTAGGGCCCAACTGCCAGAGTTCGCATGGCGGCCCCGTCTCATTTCGGCACACCCCTTCACACGCTTCATGGCCCCATAACGAAGGCCCAAATGCCAGGGTTCGCATGGCGGCCCCGCCTCAGTTCGGTACACCCCTCGCACGTTTCTTGGCCTTAGAAGGAGCCCCAACCTAGGCCCAATCGCCAGAGTTCGCAGGGCAGTGCCGCCTCCACTTCGGCACACCCCTGGCACGCTTCCTGGCCCCACAGGGACCTGGACCGCATGCCCCATGCCCCTCATACGCAGAAGGGCCCAGTGGCCCCGCAGGGAGATCCACAGAGGGTCCCAGTGGCAGGGCCCGCAGCGGCGGCGCTGCCCTGCACGCCCCTCAGACGCTCCGTGGTCCGACGGGGAGATCCACCGAGGGCCCCAGTGGCAGGGGTCGCATGGCGGCGCCGCCCCATCTCTGCAGACCCCATCAAACGCTTCGAGGGCTCACAGGGAGATCCACCGAAGGCCCTAACAGCAGAACTCACATAGCAGCGCCGCCCAATTTCGGCACACCCCTCACGCGCGTCGTGCCCCCATGGGCCATCGGATGGAAGGAGTGCTATGTCTATTGTCTGTTCAGGTTGCTGCAGCCAAAATGGTTTTTTTCTCACTTGATCAGGATTCGCGCCGGGCGCGCCCGCCACCGTGTCCCGCGGTCGCGGGAAAATCACTACGGACTTCGGTTACATGAAAGAAAGATTTTGGTCAAAAATACGAGTGGCCTCCTGTCGGACTGGAAGCGACTGGTCGACGAGCAATGGGCTGCTAGCATTCCAGCGCGCATCTCCTGGCAGGAGAGGCCGGCGCATTTGCCCAGCCCCCCTGTCCGTCGACGTCCGCTCGCCGACGGCAAATCCGCCGCCAATCTTGCACACCCAGACCCCCGTGAGCCACGAATTGTTCATGACACTCGTTATGTATGTATTTGTTCTGCGACGCGTTGACTTTTACGATTCAGTGTTCATTGTGTTGGTTGTTCTATGTTTGTCTTGACGCTTGGCAACGCATGGCATGGCTTCTGCATGCCTTCCTCGCCCTTGCGATGCTTTGATAACCCTTTGACAGCTCTCGGCAAGCCTTAAGCAGCGTCGAGGCCTGTTAAGGCTTAGAGCTAAACGCTGGCCGAGTGGATATCCCTTTTAGCAGTGGTTCGGGCGTACGTTTCCTACGGTGGACAAGACAGCAGAGCTCCCCTATGCGCGCACAGTTGTCTAGTGTGCACACCGAATCGTCACCATGTCAGTACGGAAGCTGAAGTGAGCCCATGGCGGTGACCGACAGGATATTGGGTGACCCGCGCGGTGGGCGGGTCACCCACCGCGCGTGCGTGAGCGCGAAGCGAGTTGTGCATTGCCCGCAATAGGAAGGTCGCCATGTTGGCAGGGTAACTGACATGGAACCGCAGCGATGACCGATTGAGTTTTGAAGTAAACACGGAACCTGGTATAAGATTTCACGCATGATCCAGACAGAACTCCCCTACGCGCGTGCGATTGTGAGGAGTTCTGTTTTTCCGCAATGGAAAAATAAGCATGCTGGCTTGGGAACGCAAGTGGATTTGTTAGCTGTGACTGGCAGGATTGCACTTGCCGCGCGTGCGCGCGGGTAGCGTGACTTGTATTGTACACGATCGGAATGTCGCCAAGCCGTCCTGGAAACTAAAGTAAACCATTCGCGATTACCGGCCGGATTGTGGGTGGCCCGCGCGGTGTGCGTGTCACCCGCCTCGCGTGCGCGCGGTTGGCGAGGTCTGTATTGCACAACCGGAAATTCAAATGTAGGCCTATCAATTAAAGTACCATCCGCGGTAGCGGCTTTGATGTTGAAGTTAACATGCGTTCTGGTACCAGTCCTCCCCACGCACGCGCGCGAGGAGTCCTGGATTGTCCACGATGGAAAAAACTTGCTGGCTTGGGAACGCAAGTGGGCTCTTGGTGCTGGCCGAAAGGATTTCGCGTGACCCGCGCGGTGGGTGGGTCACCCGCCGAGCGTGCGCGCGAGCGTGGCGAGTTCTGTATTGCCCACAATCGGAAAGTCGCCATGTTGGCCTGTTGATTCAAGTGCCATCAGCGGCAACGGCTTTGAAGTTGAAGTTAAAAGGGTTTGGGTTCCAGACCTCCCCACGCGTCGCGCGTGAGGAGTCCTGTATTGTCCACAGTGGAAAAGTAGCCATGTTGGCTCGGGAACGCAAGTGGGTTTTTCGACGGTGACCGACAGGATGTCGTGTGACCCGCGCGGTGGGTGGGTCACCCGCCGCGCGCCCGTGGCGAGTTCTGTAATGTCCACAGTGGGAATGTCGCCATGTTGGCTTGTACATTGGAAACTGCAGCCTTGGAGGACACCGACAGGATTTCGAGTGATCCGCGCGGTGGGTGGGTCACCCGCCGCTCGCACGCGTGGCGAGTTCTGTAATGTCCACAATGGGCATGTCGCCATATTGGTTTGGAAAGTGCTGCGTAACATTAGAGGTAAATGCTTGGATTTTGATGTTAGCATGCGTGGTTCATGCATTTCCGAATCTGGAAGATCCTGGTTTCGAGAAGCCTAAAGCGAACCCCTTGCGATGACCGAGCGCGTGCGGGTGACACGTGTCACCCACGCGACGCGTGGAGATTTCGATCTTGCCCAGTAGCAGCTACTTGCCGTGCGCGTGTCCCGCGCCGCACCCACAAGTGCCCCCCGTCTTTTCCTCCCCTTCCTCATCCTCATCCTCCTCCTCCTCCTCCACTTCGTCCTCCTCTTCCTCCTCCTCCTCCTCCTCCTCCTCCTCCTCCTCCTCCTTCTCTTCTTCCCCCCACTCCCACCATAGGGGAAACAGAGGACTCTGAAGAAGGAGGAGGAGGAGGAGGAGAAAGAGGACGACCTCAACGACGACGGCTTCGACCCCGACGCCGACGACGACGACGAAGACGAGGAGAAACCCTGGGGAGGAGGGGGTGGAGAATGGGAGGAGGAGGGCGACGGAACGGCCCCGGGCAAGCCTGCGTCGTGGCCCGAGGCTGCGCGCCCAGAGATCACACATGCACTACTGTAGTGGATGTGGTTTGTCACTTCTCCACTTGGCCTTGCTTTGGGTTAATTCAGTTAGCTTCGTTTTGAAGTACTACACTTGGCTTCGCCTTTTGGTTACTACAGTTGGCCTCTCTATTGAGTCACTACAGTTGATTTCATTGTCGGTCGCTGCGATTGACCGACTGTGCACACTACACAATGTTGCGCGCGTGTGGAGCTCTGTCGTGTACATCGTAGGAAATGCACGCTTTTCTCAATATTACCCTTGACGACAACTATAAGCCTTGCAACAGCTGTAAGCCTTGACGGACTTCGACGCTGCTTAAGGCTTGCCCTGGGCTGTCAACAGTTACCAAGGCTTGACAAAGGCAATCAAGACATGCAAAGGGCTGGTCAGGCGCTGTCAATAATAATCAAGACAATCAAGGAAAAACAAACATTGAACGGTGCACTATCGCAGAACAAATAAAAAGAATTAGCGTCATGAGCATTGGATTGGTGGCGGGCTTGCCGTCGGCCAGCGAGCGTCGACGAAAAGGGGTCGGCCGATGCGCCTGCCACTCCGCAGGAAATGCGCGCTGGAGTGCTAGCAGCCCGTTGGCCGTCGACTGTCAGTTTGCAGTTCGACAGGAGGGCAGTCGTTTGTGAAGCAAGTTCTAGATTACATGCGGCCGAATCCCTCAAAATAACGGTGTAGTATTGTTTTGTCCGGCCGCGGGGGACAGGAGCGGGCGCGCCCGGCACGAATCTGGCCAAAGTGAAGTAACGCTCTTGTTTCAGGAGGGGAACAAACGCACAGACGCAATGAATCGTCGATTCCCAGAAAAAAGGGAAACTATCGGAAGTGGGGGGGAAGACGAAAACCCAGAAAATATGGGAAAACATGGGGAATCTTGGGATTTGTGTATATTTTTTTGTGTGTCCCTGGGCCCCTTCAAGGGAAGATAATCAAGAAAGTGTTCCCCGGCGGCGCCTTTGCCAGCGCCCGCATGAAGGCACCTCTCCGTTGCGGCACACCCCTCGCACGCTTCTCGGCTCCTCTCGAGTGCCTTGCAGTACTCACGCTGGCATGCGGGTGGGCCCGCCGCCAAGATCATTGTTTCCTTCGCTACTCGGGGTGATCCAAAGCGCGGCAAATCCAGCGACTCGACTGTCCCTCCGACTCGTGTCTGACGTGTTGCCGATGCCGATTCGGCTCGAGTCGAGTTTTGAGCCGGGGGAGAGAGAGAGAAAGAGAGAAAGAGAGAGAGAGTGAGAAACAAACAGGGAGAGAAAGCGAGAGAGCGAGAGAGAGAGAGAGAGAAAACAAAAAGTTAAATAGAGAAGATAATCAAGCGAGAGATAGAGAAACAGAGAGAGGGAGAGAAAGAGAAAGGAACAATAATGGGGCGGATAAGGAGGAGGACGGGGTAATATTGAGGCAGGAAGAAGAGAGGAGGGACCCTGTCCTTTTTAGGCATATGGATAGAAGCTCCTTGGTACCAGGAGGGCCGCAACTCTGGGCTCCCGAGACATGTTGTGTTGGGTGCGAGCCCACGTCAGTGTACAAGCTTACTGTCTGGACTGAATGATCAGATGCCACCTTGTTCGTTGGCCTGCGCTCGCTGGTGTTCCCGTGCCCGCTGATCTTCTTGATCCCCACTCCGACGTCAGCGAAGTCTCTTGGACGGTCGCTTGCGTCTGGACTTCCCTGCATCCGCATAGGCCGATGGCACGAACAACGAGGAGATGCCAATCGGCTTTCGTCACTGACACTGAGCGCGCGGAGCTCAGAGCGAAGCGGAAAGGTGGAAAGAGGCGAGCTACCCCGCAACACATTGTTGCAGGGTTTCGTTGCGTGGATCAGCGCTGTCGATTCGCGCACTCCTGCCCAGAGACTGCGCGCAGCCCTGCACCGAACTCATCACTCAACGGGTACTCCCGAACCAACGCACAGCTCCCACCGCCAGGCCTTACCCGCGGCTGTCTCGCGTAACTGGCACGTGGCCACTGAGCAAGGGAGGGACTCTTGGATTGCGAAGGCCTTGCGGCCGGTGCCGCCGACCCTGAAGATGACGGAGATGAAAACGAGGGTGAGGAGGAGGAGGAGGAGGAGGAGGAGGCAGAGGAGGAGGAGGCAGAGGAGGAGCAAGGGGGGGGAGGAGGAGGAGGACGACGAATTTTGGGACGAATTTTGAGGTGGGGGGGGCGCCCGTGGCGCCCCCCCACCTTAGCATGAACACGTCGGGCACAGAGGGGGCTACTCGCCACGTGACTCGCTGCCCCGACGACGGCCCCCCGCAGCCATGGTTCACCCGCATTCTGGCGGGGGCTGCGCTGGCGTGGTTCACCTGCCTACGGTTTTCAGCCGTATGCTCAAGGAGCGGCAGGGCCAGCTTGGGGTATCAGCCGACGGGCACGTGCATACGGGGTCCGCGCTGGCAACGGGCGAGATTAATTGATCTCGAAACCCGAGGATCCCCGTCCGGGGGTGGGCGCAAGCCCCACGGGGTTCACGTGCCACACGGCACCACCTCTCCCAGAAATGCACGATCGTGGCTGCAGCTGACGCCACGGCAGTGGGCCAAAGTTCAGACCACACTGCTTCGGGTTGAGCCAAACTCATCCCTGCCCGCGCAAAGTGACGGCGGCCTTCCCGCTCCCGCATGTCCACTGCAACGGCCCTGTCAGTATGCCCCAGGGCGAGTGTGGCGCTGACACCATGAGAACAGGTGCCAGGCCCCCGCCTGGGGCCGGAGGAGGAGGAGGAGGAGGAGGAGGAGGAAGAGGAGGAAGAGGAGGGGGAGGACGATTTAGCCGTTTAGCCTGGCGTTACGCAGATTGCATGCCGTCGTGAAACGCAGGCAGCTGGAAGAGGTGCCACGCACCTCCTAGCTGCCGAAGCAGAGGCTGCACGCGTGCGCCCTCGCCTGCAGAGGCCCCGTGCGGATTCCCCCCGCAGCGAGCGGTGGCTGCTGCGGGAAAGGCGAGGGAAGAGGGGGGGGGGACTGGCCGCTATTCCACCACCGCTACCAGAGGCAGGGGCAGGAGGAGGAGCATGAGCAGGAGGAGGAGCAGGAGGAGGAGGATGATAATGATGATGATGATGATGATGCTGCTGCTGATGATGATGATGATGATGATGATGATGAGGAGGAGGAGGAGGAGGAGGAGGAGCAGGACCTCCCCATCCTCCCTCCCTCCCCGCTCCCCCCATCCTACACCTGTGGTAGCGGCTGTGGCAAATTGGCCCATCAGGGAGGGGGGGAGAGGGAGGGCCCCAGACCCCCGACGTCGTGATTTGTCACGACGTCGACCCCCAGTGGTCTGCACCCCTCCCTCCCTCCCTCCCTCCCTCCCTCCCTGGCTCCTCGTCCTCCTCCTCCTCCTCCTCCTCCTCCCTCCTCCTCCTCCTCCTCCTCCTCCTCCTCCTCCTCCTCCTCCTCCTCTTCCCGGGGACCGCTTTTTCATCCTGAGTCGTTTCTTGACGGTCCTGGAGCCCGGTGAGGCCCCCCAGAGGCCGAAAGTCAGAAAAAAAAATCCGTCGTGCTTTTGGCACAGCGCGAGGAGGTCTGGGGCCCACCTCAGAGAGCCGAGCCTCGCCTGCGCGGCCCCGTGCAGCGGGCCCGGGCCCGCCACGGCGCCGCCGCCCCGCAGGACGCCCCCGGGCCCGCTGGCGGCCTGCCCGCGCCGCCTGGGCCGCCGCCGCCGCAGCCGGCCTTCCCGCCGCCTGCCTCTGCTCCTGCTCCGCGCGCCGCCCGGCCCTCGGGCAGGGGATCGGCCTCAGAATTGGTTTGATGGGCCCAGGCTCCAGACCCCCTCGCGCAGGGCAAAAATCATGACGGGCGGTTTTTCCTGATTTGCGGCCTCTGGAGGCGCCCACCGGCCCTCGGGACCGTCAACAAAAACGACTCAGGATGGGAGAGTCGACGTTCTCATCCGTCTTCTCCCTGCTCCATCCCCGCTTCCGCCCGCTTCTCGCTCCTAACAAGCTGAGCGGGGGGCAGAGCAGGGGAGGGGGCGGAGGGATGACATATGGTAGAGCGATACTCAACCTGACAAATCGCAAGGGGGGGGTCGGAAGGGGGGGGACCCCCCCCCCCCTCCCGCGCTCAAATGCCAGGGGGGAAGGGCAGCCCCCCCCTCCCTTCGCAAACGAGAGGCTGGGGGAGGGCTAAGGGCCCCTCCCCCTCTCCAGCGAAGGGGGTGCGTCAGAGAGACAGCCCCTCCTTTCGCTCTGCTTACTTTCTCGTCGTTCCTGGCGCGCTGGGGGGGGGGGGGGGTGTCCCCCTTTCGGGGCGCGGGCGGGAAACAGTCGAATGCCGGAGGGGGGGGGGGGGTCCTCCCCGTCTGGGCGCGGGCAGGATAAATTCTCCAATGTTGGAGAGAGGGGGGGGTCCCTCCCTTCTGGGCGCGAGCAGGGGAGAGTCTCGAGTGCCGAGGGGGGGGGGTCCCCCCCTTGTGAGCGCGGGAGGAGAGAGTGAGTCTCGAGTGCCAGGAGGGGGGGGGGGAGGTCCCCCCTTGTGAGCGCGGGAGGAGAGAGTGGGTCGCGAGTGCCGGGGATGGGGGGGGTCCCCCCTTGTGGGCGCGGAAGGAAAGAGTGAGTCGCGAGTGCCGGGAGAGCGGGGGAGGTTCCCTCCTTGTGGGCGCGGGAAGCGAGACTCGAGTGCTGGGAGAGGGGCTCTAGCGCGCGGCAGGACGAGAGCCTCGAGTATCCGGGTGCGGGGGGGGGGGGTCCCCCTTTTACCCCCCCCCCCCCCCCCGTCCCACCGCCTCTGCAGTGCGGAAGGGGGGGGGGGGGGGGCTCCCCTTTGAGTCTCCCCCACCCCCCCGCGGTTGCTGAGCGTTTTTTGTTGAGTATCGCTCTCTCTGACATATTGAGTAGGCTTAGCGCATGCCCCCTGCCCCTTCTCGTTTCCCCTCCTCCCCCGCATGGAAGAGCAACTCTGCGAAGCTGGTCGTGCAAGCACAAGGCCAGCCCAGAAGAGGCAGATCTCAGACGGAGGCGGCTCGGCCCCTCAGCCGATGAACAACGGCTTGACAGCGGCACCGCTCCTGGGCCGAGGCGGCTCGCCACCTCCCAGACTGCGAGCTCCAGGTGTGAACGACAGAAAGCACAGTGAAGCCAGGCCAGGGCATAACAAAGACGGTGTGGCATCCTCGTTTTTCGCGGTTGCCATCCACGAGCGCAAGCATCCGAGCCGATGAGCCACAGTGCATCTCTTGGTGCCACGCATGTGTCCTTGCAGCGCGCACGTGGCTCTGAGAAAGACGCCCATGCCACCGCCAATTCAGAGGGCGCCACCTCTTGGGTTGCCTGCGCTCGTGGACGGCATCCACGAGTACGATGCGCCCCGCCGTGTTTGCCTTGCACCACTCTGTGGTGCGGAGTGGGCCCCACCTCCACGGCGCCACGGGGGGTACCCGACGCGTGGATAGCCACGTGGGCCCCGCCTTCTTCCACTCTCCCGAAGCGATCACAGGACTACCCAGTGAGCACCTCCACCGACCGTGTCGACGGATGCGACCCCTCTCCCCGCCCAGGAGGAGGCGACGGGGAGCCGTTTCTCTTGCGGAGTGGGGCCCCTTTAGGCCGGCGCCCTCCTGCTCGATCTCCTCCCCTCCCCTCCCCCCCCCCCGCGCTCCTGCGCTTCCTCCCCCCCCCTCCTCCCCTCCCCTCTTCCCCTCTTCCCCCCTCTTCCCTCCTCTTCCCCCTCCGCCTCCTCCTCCTCCTCCTCCTCCTCCTCCTCCTCCTCCTCCTGCTCCTCCTCCTCCTCCTCCTCTTCCGCTTCCTTCTCCGCCTCCTCCTCACCTCGCTGTACTGCTCCTTTCTCCTCCTGCTCCTCCTCCTCCTTCTCCTCCCTCTGCCCTCCCCCTTCGTCCGCCCTGGCTGTTCTCCTCCTGGCCCCCTCCCTCTGCTAGGGCCCGCCGCCCGCCGCGCCGGGCTGGGCCGCCTTTGGGCGCCACGCGGCCGACGCCGGCACGTGGCCGTTCGACGCGCCGCCGGCGGGCCGCTCGCCGCGCTCGGTGACTCCACGTCGTCGCCGCCCGTCGCCAGCCGCCGTCGTCGTCACCGTCGTCGCGGCCGTCGTCGTCGCCGCCGTCGTCGTTGTCGCCGTCGTCGTCGTCGTCGCCGCGGGTCGTCATCGCCGCCGCCGTCGTCCTCGTCGTCGTCGTCGTGCTGCGGCCGCCGTCGTTGCCTTCGTCGTCGTCGTCGGTGAAGGAGGAGGGAGAGAGGGAGGGAGGGAGGGAAGGATTAAGGAGGGGGAGGAGGGAGGACGAGGGAGGGGGGAAGGAGGGGAGAGGGGAAGGAGGGAGAGGGGAAGGAGGGATAGAGAGAGAGAGGGAGAGGAGGAAGAGAGGGGGACAAATAATGGGGGAGGGAAGAAGATGGGTGGAGAAGGGGAGGGAAGGTTGAGGAAAAAAGAGGAGGGGGAGAGGAACAACGGAGGATGGATGGTGGATGGGTGCGGGAAGACGCAGGAGCAGGGTGCAATCAGGCGTGCAAGAGAGGGAGAGGATTCACGAGGGGGTATATGACGAATTGGAGGAAGTGCAGAGCAACTACTCATAAAAGATGGATTTGTGATTGTGGCTGGAGACGGGGCGTGCCCAGGGCAAGCCTCAGACCTGCGCTTGAGAAGGTCAGGATATTCCTTGTACTACGGTCACAACCACAGCTGCAACGTGGAGATGCCATTGCGAAGTGTATCTCAAGGGGCGCAGAGAGCTGAAGTCGCAGCCCTCAGACATTTCGTATCATGGTCATGGGGCCCGCAGCTCTACTTGACGGACAGCAGCTACTGTTACCGACAGTTTTCAGCTCTACTGCGAGGTGAATCCATATCGCCACAGCAACATCAGGACCTTTGGGCCTCTATCGCCACTGGAGTACGTGCGAAGGGCCCAGAAACGTTTCGCATTCAAAAGATCAAAGTACATCGCAATGCCAACAATGTTGATGAAGGTGAACTACCATTGTGGGAACGCAATCAGAAAGCAGATCAGGGAGCTGTGCGAGCAGCACGACAACATCAGGTACCATCGGAGGTGCGCGACCAGCACCTCAAGGACCAGCACCTCTGCTTTCTCTTGCAATACACTGCTACACACATTCTTGAACGCAGAGCCAAGGAGCTGACTAGCACGGGCAGGGACAAGCGTGACGAGCGTTGCGTGCAGGCCCAGGCCCTCATCGAGGCGGATTTGGAACAGGCATACCATCACCAGCACGAGGATGACGAGTACGACCCTTGGGCGCATCTCGATATGGACCAGGATGGAGAATATCAACCTGACCCGCCTCAAGTGCCACTTCCAAGCGAGCCTCAGCCAGCAGCACCACAGCCATCAACGACAGCAAGAAGGTTACGACGCAAGACCAAGCCGCCAGCAGCAACACCAAGCCGAGCGAGCAGGACGACAGCAACGACAGCGAGTGCAGCAGCCTCAAGCTCAGCAGCACCAGCAGCAGCATCAGCAAGCTCGATGGCACCAGCTGGAGCCTCAGCTAGCACAGTAGTAGCAACATTACCAGGGGCAGTATCGAGTACAGCAGCTTCCTCAACAGGAGCGCCCAGCTTTGATCCCGCACTTGACAACCCGCGCACCTGGAGTCCAAAGATAGCCTTTCCTGGATTTGCATGGGACCCTGTGGAGCCAAACGTAGCGGAGTGGGTGTTTCAGCCAAAATTACCTGAGATACTTACAAACAAGCACTGGAGCTATCAACAAGCGTTGTTCCCAGCAATCATTTGGTATTTTACCCAGCTGCGATGGGCGACGGACGACACAAAGAAGGCGCCTTTATCAGTATCATGGGCTGAACTGGCACTGGATTTCAGTATTGCGACAGGTTTGCCTTTTGTGACGCCACAGGAGGATCCGCAGACAGCGACGCTTGAGCGCATGGCGAGATACTTCTCGACAGCAGCAGCCCGCGTCGCCAAGCCCTGCGAGTGCAAACTGGCACCCAGACGAGTATTTGTTACATGTTGTTCACTGGCGCCTTTGGGGGTCCGACAGGTCCCAGGTTTTCTATGCAGACCCACCTTCATCAACCATGATCACACGATGAAGACGCTGTACGCCGTGGCACTATCAACGGCGGATAAGAATGCTGGCATCAGAGTGCCACCACACTGGTCCTCGATACCACCACCATGTTGGACACCGCCCAGATTGGAGGCAAACATCAGAGACAATGTCAGATCTACTGATCTTGTGGCCTGTGCTGCCTTTGTTGCTCGTGAATCTGGGGAATACCGCAAACGTGAACAGCATTCTACGGCCATGAGTGTTGTCAGGGCGGCGATGGAGTACACGGAGCAGGAGCTGCGCGACCTCCAGGGGCTCACAGGCCGCAAGAAGCTGAATGACGAAAAGAGAATTTCGCACAACCGAGAAGCCCGCCAACAAGGCTACCACGTGCTGGCACCACTGTATGGCGGTGGCAAGAAGCAACCACCATCCCTGAGGTGTCTCAACTGCGGGAGAAAGACAACAACGTTCACCATCTCTGCGTGGGGCCGACTGCTGTGCAACCGTGATGACTATCGCGGACCGCACCCAACGGGCCAGCGACGGAAGCTGGAGGACTGGAACAAAATAGTGGAGGAACAGAATGTACGTACTACAGTTCCTGGCAACAGATGTCATGTACTCTCACCTTTCCGTGCAGACAAAGTTGGTCAATAGTCGAGTGTACACAATGCAAGCAGGTTTCTCCAAAAAGAAGACAAGAACGATTTTGTGCCGCAATCTGCGGCAAACGGTGATATGCAAATACGAGGTGGAACAGTGGGATATTGAGCACACTACTCGTGTATCCTACATAGTCTTTTGGCAAAGAATACGGCTTTTCTCCGTGAGTTGGTGTATTATTGAATATTCGAGTATGTGTTTTCATGGACTCCGATGGCTTGCCATTCTCGAGGGGGGGGGACCCGTAGCGCCCAAACGGGTGGGCACGATCCCTTAAATGCGACGGAGCGTGCCTCCCCTCGAGTATTCTTTTTGGTACTATTGTGCATTTGTCCTGGTAATGAGTCTTATGCGAGTATTTATCTTTTCTTGGCAAAGATTGCAAAGCATACAGTTGATCACTGCCTGGTATCTTGTTATATCTTGACAGATGCTGTATGAATCTGGATGACCTGCTTATTGACATTGTGTGGCTTGTGAACCCAATATTCTGATGAGGGATACGGGTTACTGAGTTGGCAAAGACTACGACTACCCCCAGGAGAACGGTACAGTCTGATTTGAATTGGTGATGGTAAATGCACACAGTCATGGGCATATTACCGTCAGGATATGATGTTGGTAGTACTTGAGGTACTGCTGGCAGTACTCCGTGGAGTTATTCACTGCGGCCTTGGCTCAAGTGAATTACACGGATATGAACTGGAGATGGCGGGGGTACTTATTCGTGAGTGCCCTGCTGTCAGGATATGGTGTTGGCATTACTTTCTGTATTGCTGGCAGTACTTCGTGAAGATATTCACTGCGGTCGTGGCCGAAGTGAACTACACCAGAGCAGAGAGAGAGAGAGGTATATGACGAATTGGGAGCGGAGGAGGCATAGTATCGAGAGTTCGCAAGCATGATAACACGGATGAGCACGAGGAAGGGAGAACGACGGGACATTGGAGAAGGGGCATGGGGTGAGAAATGGGATGTTGGAGTATCTCAGGATAGGACGGGAGGACAGGAAAGAATGCAGGGGATGAGGCGGAGGAGGATGGGAGGAGAAACATGAATAGGATTTGGGAGGGGAGGAGTCGAATGGATCGGGGCGTAGGTATGATGGGTGAATTCATGTAACGCTTCGCGTATCTCGACCAGCCCATCTAGAAGCGGTTGCCAGGGAATTTGCCTAATCGGGGACGAGTTGAAGCGCCGCAGTGGCACAGCCTCTGTGGAGGCGTGCCGGAGGGGGCGCAGAAAACAGTGGGAGAATTTGTCAAGTGATTTAACAATTGTCCCAATGGCACAGCGGTTTCATGGATGTCCCCGCGATTGTTCTTATGAGCCATCTAATATCCTCATGAGACAACGTTGGAGGTAGGAGGTGGAGGAGGTGGAGGAGGTGGAGGAGGAGGAAGAGGAGAAAAACGGGAAAAGGAGGGAGGGGGGACGCGGCACGAGTTTTGAGCTTTCGAGGGGGGGCCTGAGTTTCGTACCCCTCTCTTTTCAGCAAGGGGGCCTCAGGGGTCCATAACCAGCAGAAGAGGGGCCCCCTCTTCGCAGGGCCTTCGCAGGGTCTTTGCAGGGGCTTTGAAGTGGGGTGGGCCATGCAAAAACTTTGCATAGACCCTGCGAAGTGGGAGTCTTGGAGGCTTCTTGGGGCGATATTGGCCCCAATTCGGGCCGCCCCCACATCGGAGGCTCAAACATTGGGTCTTGGGGCCCTCTCAAGGCGCTCTTGGAGCGCTCTCGGGCGATTTAGGGGGCCCTCTTGGGGACCTTTTGGGCCCCCCTTGAGCTCTCTTGGGCCATCTCGGGGCCATCTTGAAGCTTGAAACGCCCAGCGAAAACGAGGAGGCTAGAAGGCAGACCACACTGCTGTTCCTCAGGATTTTTTGAACGGGTTTGGGCCTCGTGGGGGGTGCCTTGGAAACCCCGTGGGGCCCTTGGAACCGTCTTGGGGCTGCCTTGGGGCGTTTCTGGTGCATGTCGGAGTTAATCTTGAACCATGCTGAAGCAGCTTTGGCCATCGCGGAAGCCATCTTGGGCTCTCGAAGGCTCTTGGGGCCATACGAGGCCATCTTGGACGCTCTGACCGCTCCGCCCCTCATTCCCAGGCCCAGGAGAGGGGTAGTGGGAATGGAATGCCCCCTCCCCCGAGCAGGGGAAGGATGGTGCTTTTGGGCAAAGAGACGAACTAACTCGTTGAACCATCTGCGCCCAGAGGCCTGGTAGGATTGAATGAGGGAGGAGGAGGAAGAGGTGGAAGGGGCAAGAAAAACACGACGAGTAGGACGACCGCGACGAGGAGCAGAAGCAGGACGAGGAGGAGGAGGAGGAGGAGCAGAAGGAGGAGGAGAAGGAGCAGGAGGAGGAGGAGGGGGGAGCCGAGGACGAGGACGAGGACGACGACGACGAGTGTTCAGAGATGGACGACGAGGACGACGAGGAGCAGGCCGAGGAGCACTCTGGGCGAGGACCGGGGGTGGCGACGACGGCCACGGCGCCGCAGGCGCAGGCGAGCCCGCGCCCGGGGCCCGCGCCCGGGGAGAACCTGTACGCGGACGTGTGGGCGGCGCTGGACGCCGGCGCGGCCGGTGCGGACGGCCTGCCGGAGGCGCGGCGGCCTCGTCGGCGGCGGCGGCGTCGCTCGGTCGGCGGCGGCGTCGGCGCCGTCCGCCTGCGGTGTCGCTGTCTCGCTGGCGGCCTCGGCGGCGTCGACACCGTCGTTGGTCGCCGTCGTCGCCCGCACTCCCCCTCATGCCTCTCCGCCCCCCTGCATCCTGTCCTTGCTCATCCTCGTCACTGTTCTGACCCGCTGGTCCTCCACGTGCGCGTTGCCGTCCCATCCTTGATCCTCTTCCTGCTTCGCTTCGCTTTCTTGTTCTGTGTCAAAGACCATTCCACCACCTTCCCCTCTTTGTGTTTTGCCTCCGTCCTTATGCTGGGCCCCAGGCAGGGACCGTCATCGCCCTCCTTCGTCCCTCTCCTCCGCCTCCCTTCTCCTCTTTCGCCCTTCTCCTCATTCCTCCTCATCACCTCCGCCCTTCTTCTCCGCCCTCTTCCGTCTCCTCTCCTCCGCCGCTCCTTGTCCGCCCCCCCTTGTCATTCGCCTCGTCTTGGTGATCCTGCTCTCTCTCTCTCTCTCTCTCTCTCTCTCTCTCTCCCCCATCTCCCCTCCCGCCTCTCCCCGTTTATGATCCCCCTCCCCTTCCCCCCTCCCCTCCCCTCATCCTCCCCTCCCGCCCCCCAGAGCCCATCCCTTCTCCCTCCCCCCACACTTACACAATATGAATACTGATCTCCTCTTTCCCCTGGTGACTCCTGAGAAATGGCCGGCCCCCCTCCGCGTATTGGTTGTTTACACAGGGTTCCCGGGAAACGGGTTTTGGCTTGGTCCCGGGAAACGGGTTTTCGTTTTTTTATGCTGTTCTCGCTGAGGCGCTGGCCTTATTTTCGGGCCACCACTCGTTCCGAATCGTGCTCCCGCTGCAGCGCTTGCCTCATTTCCGCGCGTCCGCTCGTTCCGAATTGTGCTCCCGCTGCAGCGCTGGCGTCACTTTTTTCCAGTGCCATGCCACGGCATGGTTTCGGTCCTTCCGAATCGGCCCCAAATTCTAGAAAATGGACCCCCGAAGAAACCATCGGAAGTGATTACAAATTCGGTACCGATTCGTTGTTTTTTGGGGCCGCAGAAGCCCACCCCCCACTTTGGGGCTTTGCCGTGCTATGTCATGCTACGCGTTGATATTCAGCACCATGTTATGCCATGTACTGCTATGCCATGCTATGACATCCGCTTGTGCGAATCAAGAAGAGATCTGCGCCATGGTAAGGGATGGGAGGGAGGGGTATAACGTCAGGTATGGCGCGAGCGCACCCGGCTTGCCCCCCCCCCCTCCCCCCCTCCCCCCGTTCCTCCCCTCCCTCGAGGCGAGGCCGTCGCCCCGCGGCGTGGCGTGAGCTGGCGCCCGCGCGCGCGCGCGATCGTGTGCCGCGCGCACCGGGGGCGCCGAGAGGCCCGCCGCGCGGGCCGCCGGCCGCGGGCGCCTCCCAGACTGCGCCTCGGGCGCCGACGCCGTGCCCGGTGCGACGACCGCTCGGTGCAGCGGCGACGCCCGCGACGGCGTGGACGCCGCCCATGCCGACCACGGCGGCGGCGGCGGCGACGCCGGCAGAGACGACCAGGAGGACCAGCGCTAGGACGACTTCGACGATGACGGCTGCGGCGGCGGAGATGGCGACTGCGGCGGCGATGCTCCGTCGGCGAGCGCAGCCCCCTGCAGGCAGGGAGAAGGTATCTTTTGATGTTGTCTTTGCGCTTCGTTCTGAAGTTGTGTTGCTCAGCCGTGCGGCAACTAGTGCCTCCAGGAACGCAGAGCAACAGTCGTCGCGGACTCTGACTCCGTGCGAGGACTCCCGACGCAACAACGCGTACTATGTTGTGCAATGTTCGCGAAGGGGTGCAACAGGAATCGAGTGGAAAAGTTTGTGTTTTTGGCAGTTGGCTAGGAACAATTGAAGTTCGATCTGGTATCACCACGCGGGTGAGGATGGCCCCGGCGAAACCATTGTGGTATCACCCAGCGCAGACGCGCAAGGGAAATGGTACGGAACTCGCGGAAACCGTTGGGAATCTTTCAAAACGGGTGGAGCGCGTTCCGGAAATCTATCGCTGTATGGCGAAACCTCACGCGAAGATGGTGTTGTTTTGGCCACGCCCTGGATTCGCATTACCCATCGGTCGTTGAACGTAGGTGCTTCTGGACAGCTCCCAGTCTACTTTGGGCGCCCCACTGAGACCATCAGCGAGCGTGTCTCCCCCTCCCCTCATCGCTGGAGCGGGGCGGGCGGAAACCCGAGCCACTCCCAACGCCTGCCTGCTGGATGTTTCTGCCTGCTTCCTCCGACCGATGGCTATGGGACCACCAGTCCTTCAAAGGTGGGGGGGGAGCCCACCGCCCCGCACCGGGAGCCCGTGGCCGCCCGCCCGACGGGCCCGCCCCGGAGGGTCCACGGGGCGGCTCGTCCGCATCGCCCCGCCGCTGGCTGCGGCCACCTCCGCCGCCATCGCCATCGTCGTTGGCTCTAGGGGAACAACAAGTAGCGTAAACATGAAGACTCGGAGGTCCGCGCGGATTCCTCGGATCGGCGCTGGGGCCCCCCGGCGGCGCCTCCGGCGCCGCCCCTGGCGCGCTCCGCGCGCCAGGGAGGGGGGTCCAGCGCCGATCCGAGAAATCCGCGCGGACCTCCGAGCTTTTATGTCTAGGTCATTTTTCGTTCACCCGGTAGCGGCTTCGTCACCACCCGCGTGTCCCGCCAGGGCCGCCCCCCACGTCCGTCGCCACCGCCCTCCTCGCTTTCCCTGGCATCGCTCGGACATGTGCCTTTTTTCCCGTCGGCGAGGACCATCGAGGAGCATCCTTGATCATTTGGCGAAAAAGCCACGCACGAAGCCGAACAAAGCACACGGAGTGGACGTCCGAGCGATGGCGAGCTCCCATCTGGCGCCGTCCCGCCGTCTCGCGCCCCGAAGAGGATCCGGCTCTGGGAGCGGCGGTCGTGGCCCACGCGGGCGGGCATGGCCTCGTTGGGTCACGACGCCGAGACGGGGGTGACGCCAGCGCCGTTGGCAGGCCAGCCACCACTGGGGGGAGCTGCGGTCCTTACCCCCCTGGGGGACCCATCGATTTCGACACCCCTCTCGAGAGATCGTCGGCGCGATGGGTTCCCCCAGGGGGGGTAAGGACCACAGCTCCCCCAGTTATGGCTGGTCGGGTGGGCCCAACACGGGGTCACGCAAGCCGCGCTGGCCCCCTGAGGGTCTCCCAGAGCGGGCGTGCGACTGCCGCAAGTTGGCAGCGCTGCAAGATTGACGCGGCCAGACCCTCGTTGCCATGGTTGCCATCGCCGAGGTGTTCGTCGTCGTCGTGGTCGGGCATGCGCAGGCCAGGAAAGGGTTTGTCCGGACCGAAAAAACCATGACCGCCCATCCCCCATGCGTTCGCGCATCTGGCGGACGGCCAATCGAAAACATAAATCTGTGTGAATCAGACAGGAGCGAGTTCATCTTTTGATTTGTTCGTGCGCTTTGTCATGACGGTATTGTGCTGTAGCCGCGTGGTGACGAGTGCCCCCCATGATCCCAGCGCAACCCTCACGGTCTCGGATATCTGAGAGGACGCCCGACGCCACGCCGCACATTAATTGATTCAGAATCCGCGAAGACACCCAAGGAAGCTCGATGGACAAACGGATGTTTTCTCAAGCCCAGGAGGGAACAAGCGACACTAGGTCTGATACCAGCACGTCGATGGGACTGTCCCGAGCGAAAGAATTGTGGCTGCGGCCATGGTGCGGACCGGCGAGCTCTCCAGAAAACCACCATAGGAGATTCTAGGCATCATTCGTTCTGGGAGTAATCCCAAGCGACGACTTGCTTGATGGTGGCATACCCCGGGATCGACTCATGCCGATTCCTTAGTTTTGGAGGTAGGGAGCCCACCGCCTCGCTCAGGAGCCTGCGGCTCCCCGCCCACTGGGCCAACGCGGAGTCCATTGGGAGCGGCGTTCCTGCATCACCCCGACGTCGTCGTCGTCGATCGTCGTTGCGTCGTTTTCCGCTGGCTGCTGCCATCTCCGCCGCCATCGTCATCGACGCCAGCGGCCTCGTCATTCACAGTCGCCTCTATCGATAGCGATGCCCCTCTTTGTTGTCGCCTTCGTCACCCTCGCCGCCCATATCCTCGACGCCATGATCGTCATCGCCACGGTGCTCGTCGTCGTCGTCGAGCACGCACTAGCCAGAAAACTGTCTCATCGGGTCACAGTAACAAATGGTCACCCACTGCCCACCCCCATGCGATCGCCCATCTGGCGGACGGCCGAACGAACCAACAAAACAAATCGATCCACTCCCCTGTCAGTGGAGGCCGCCGCCCGTCGAGGACAGGCACCGCCACCACTCCGGCCGGTTCCCGTACCTTGTGGCGGCTTCTTGGGCGCAGCGGCGAAGGCGGCGAATGCGGCGACGGCGGCAACGGCAACGCGACGGCGGCGACGGCGGCGTCGGCTGCGGCGACGGCGGCGGCGGTGCAATTAGCGCAATAACAACCCGCGTTTGCTTTCGCACAGTCCTCGGACGCTTCTGCCTTCGTTGTTCAAAGGCGCGTGGACACCCTCGCTGGCTTTGGCAGGTTTTGAGGAAGTTGTTGGTGATGCTCGTGGAAATGTAGCTGGTCCCTTGTATGTGCATGTGATGCTCGCTTCTCGTGATGCTGAATGTGTTCGCATGCTCGGGGTTTGTAACTGTTGTCGAACTTTCATGTCTGAAGAATAACTATGATTGATTCCCCTTTTGCCCAGTGCACAGTCTATGTTTCAATTGAAGTGCCCCCCAAGGGTTCGCACCCTGTTGTTTGATCAGGGAGAGTCTTGACCGTCAAACTGCGCCCCTGGCCTCCAAGTTACAACAACAACGGATCCCGCCTGATTCTTCCTTAAGGTTTTCGCTTGAGACTTCGTTACAAGTCACTCAGGAATCGTGCTGTCGCCTGAGACCTCTTCACAATTTATTGAGATGCCGCTCTTCGACACTCAGAAACCGCGCTCTCGCTTTGGACCTCCTCATGATTCACTTGGGAGTCCCCCGCGAAATACTTCCTGGCGATCCAAGAAGGATTTACGCTTCAACGACCCGCCCGTTCGACCCGCCCGTCGGGGCCTGCCCGCCCGACCACCCCGTTAGGGACTGCAGTTCGCCCGCCTTTGATTCCCCTCGTTGCACGTACTGGTTTCGCGGACGATTTCGCTGGCTGCCCTTCGTGGTCCAGTTGTTTCTCACACTGGCCTCGTCGCTGCCCGTTGTGGCCCCGCATTCTATGCTTCTCGTGGCCCCCACACGCGCCCGTCGCGGCCCCATGCATGCCCTTCGTGGCCCCGTGTCGCCCGTCGTGTCCCTCTCGCTGCCTTTCGTGGCCCTCGTTGCTGCCCTCAGTGGCCCCGCTGTCGCCCTTTCTGGCCCCATACACTTATGCCCTTGGATGCCCCCGCTCGCTCGCGCCCGCCATTACCCCATAGTTACGCATGCCTTTCGTGACCCCGTTGTCGCCCTGTGTGCCCTTCGTGGCCCTGGTGATACCCTCAACGGCCCCGTTGCTGCCCTCTGTGGCCCCGCATTATATGCCTTTCGTGGTCCCCGCTCGCTCGCGCACGTCGCGGCCCCATCTGCATGCCCTTCGCGGCCCCGCTGTCGCTCTTCGTGGCCCTCTCGCTGCCCTTCGTGGCCGCTTATGCATTTTCTTCGTGGCCCCGATGTCGCTCTTTCTGTACGTATGCCCTTCGTGGCCCCCGCCCGTTCGCGCCCGCCGTGGCCCCATAAGCATGCCTTTCGTGGCCCCGACGTCGCCCTTCGTGGCCCCCTCGCTGCCATTCGTGGCCCCGTTGCTGCCATATGTGGCCCCGTCCTTGCCCTCCTTCCTCATAAACGGATTCCTTTCGTGGTCCCCGCTCGCACGCGCCCGTCGTGGCCCGCCCCATTTGCATGCCCTTCGTGGCCCCGCTTTCGCCCTTCGTGGCCCCCTCGCTGCACTTCGTGGCCACGTTGTTCTACCCTCAGTGGCCACCTCGGTGCCCTCGGTGGTCCCGCATTATTTGTCCGTCGTGGCCCCCGTTCGTTCGCGCCCCTCGTGGCCACATACGCATGCCCTTTGTGGCCCCGCTGTCGCCCTTCGTGGCCTCCTTGCTGCCTTCGTGGCCCCATCACTGCCCTTCGTGGCCACGCTGTCGGATTTTCTGGCCCCGAATACGTCTGCTCTTCGTGGCCCCCGCCCGTTCGTGCCCGCCGCGGCCCCATATGCATGCCCTTCGTGGCACCGCTGTCGCCCTTCGTGGCCCCCTCGTTGCCCTTCGTGGTCCCGTTGTTCTACCCTCAGTGGCCCCGTCCTTGCCCTCTGCGGCCCCGTCTAAATATGCCCTTCGTGGCCCCCGCTCGCACGCGCCCGTCGTGGCCCCATATGCATGCCCTTCGCGGCCCCGCTGTCGCCCTCCGTGGCCCTCGCTGCCATACGTGGCCCACTACTGCACTTCATGGCCCCGTTGCCGCCCCTCCTGCCCCCATATACGTGTGCCCTTCGCGGCCCGCGTTCGCTCGCGCCCGTCGTGGTCCCATGTGCGTGCCCTTCGTGGCCCCGTCGTCGCCCTCCCCCTGCCTTCAGGGGCTGCACGACATGCACGTTCTAGGTAAGAAAAATCCAGCCCCAAGGGGGTACGATCGAAGACGGAGAGGGTATCGAGGGCTTGGGATATTCTTGTTGAGTGGCACGCGGGCAGATACGAGCGAACAGTCTTCAATTGCTTGTTGTTGTTGGTGGTGGTGGTGATGTTGCTGTTGTTGGTGTTGTTGTTGTCATTGTTGATGTTGTTGCCATTGTTGTTGGTGCTGTTGTTGTTTGTGCTGTTTGTCCCGGCAGTTCGCCCTGATCTTGCAGTTGTTCCTTGGTGTTCGCATGCGTTCGGTGGTTTGCCAGTTTCCCAGAAGTCGCGTGTTTTTTGTTAGCTTGTTTATTGAGATCGCCCGTGGTTCTGAGATGGTCGGCTTTGTCGGTGGTTTTGCAGTTTTCTCAGGTGGTCGGTGGTTGGTGGTTGTCGTGGTTCTTGATCGGCGGTCGGTGGTCGGTTGGAGTGTTAGTTTTTGCCGGTGGATAGCGGTTGTCTTAGTCCTCTGAAGCGGTTGGCGGTTGTTTGAAGGAGTTGTTGTTTGGAGTTGCTCTACGGTTGTTCCCTACCTAGGCTCTGCCTAGAAGGGTTCAGCTTATTTCATCTTAGCTTAGCTTAGCTTCATCTTAGCTCAGGTTTGTCTTAGCTTAGCTTACCTTCATCTTAGCTTCGCCGAGCTTTAGCATAGCAGAGCACAGCATAGCATAGCATAGCAGAGAGTAGCACAGCGCAGCACAGCATATCATAGCAATACAGCATAGCGCAGCATAGCATAGCATAGCATAGCTCAGCACAGCACAGCACAGCATAGCACAGCGCAGCATAGCATAGCACAGCATAGCAGAGCATAGCACAGCATTGCGCAGCATAGCATAGCATAGCATAGCATAGCATAGCATAGCGCAGCATAGCATGGCATAGCATAGCAATGAATGCTGATTTCCTAGGGGCTCCAACCTCTAGGTAGGGTCGCACTGGGGTAATATGATATTTGACGTTATTACGGCTTGTCGATGTGTGGAAGTAGTGGTTAAAAGTATGTCGGTTGGGTATTCTTAGATTTCCCGTAGGGTTCCGTGCGCTCGATGAACTCGACCTGACGTGTGCATAAATGGTTTCTGTTCTGGCATATTCTTGACACCAACTCCTCCTCATTTCCCTCCTCTTCTTCCTGTTCCGGACCTCCTCCTCCTCCTTATCCTCGTCCCTCTCGTGGATCGTCCTCGTCCCTGCTCGTTTTTTTCATCTCTTTCTGCTCCTCATCCTCCTGCTCTTGCTGCTGGTTCTCTTCCCCCACTCCCCAGCTGCTGGACTGCGACCCCGTCTCTCGTGACCCGCGTGGTTTCGACGAGGACGCCCTGCCCGCCGCAGGGCGCGGCGCTGGAAGCGCAGGTCAAGGGACGCTCGAAATCGATGGCGGCCCTGCAGCAGCCGCAGGCTCTGCCGCCCCTTTGGACGTGGGCTTCGCTCCACGCGTGGCGCTCGCCGCCCCGCCTGCAACGGAGATGGCTCGGCTGGGCTTGGTAGAGCAGGCTCTGCCGCCCCTTTGGACGTGGTTTCGCGTCTCGCTCGGCGCTCGCCGCCCGCGCCAAGTCCCCGTTTTGGCCGCCCCGCTGCAGCGCATCGCTGCCGACGCCGCCCCCGCCGCGAAAAACTTGAACCAGGCCTGCACCCTGCAACGTAGGCCAAGGGCGCGCTCGGTCAGTTCAAAAATGTGAACGGCCTGTTGGACGGATCTTTGCAACAAGCATGTCTTGCCACTACGCGCGCGGATGGGCGTTTCCACGGCGGTGCGCGGTGAGCAGCTGCTCCCCGGCAGGCTCCGGCAACAGGTGCACGCATTCATTTCGGAGCAATATAGTTGGTTGGCGGACTACGTCATGGGCAAGTATTGCCGTGGGGGCATACTCTTCGCCAGGTGGACGACGGCAGCGAGATCACCGACGCGGCGATCGAGGACACCGGCGGCGCAAAGCACTTCGACATGGTCTGCTAGAACTTCGCTAAGGTTGGCGCCTTCCATGGCAAGGCAGTGGAGTTCGCTCGCATGTTCGAGTTTTGATGGTCGCCACCAGAATTTGACGGTGCTGACGATGATTGAGGCCTGTTCCAGAGACCTTGGCCTGTTGCCGATGGCCCTGCTGCTTCTCTGGATGCCTAGCCTGTCTGTGTTCGGGTCCGCCGTTTTCTTTTCGGGCGTCTTCTTAGTCCTGCTGGGGGGCTCTCTCGGATTCGACATCTTCGGACACGTCCTCTGACGGTTGTTATGAGGTTTTGGTGCTGACGCGTCGGACGAAAAGCCTTTCGGGGACCCGGTTTGTCTTTCTTCTGTTAATTGGAATGTCAGCGTCGCCCGTTCATCGAACGCCTTTTCAACGCCCGCAGGAGTATCACCATTACTTTTCATTCAACATAGACTCGATTCACACAGTACGACCTTTTCCTTCTCTCTAAGGCGTGTGTTTCACATGTGGTTTGCGGCGTTTGTCTTGAGGGCGAGGCTGGTTTTGCCTCTTGATCATCTCCCCTGCGATTGCAAGTTGGCTCGTGCACCTGTTGGCATCCCAGTGCCTGCCATGCGAGGGCGCGCTGCCTCGCCACGCCTGGTCCCGATGGCGCGCTCATGGCCATGGGTCTGCACAGGGGCCCCCGCTGGGCCGCCAATCAGCGGATTGACTTCTGTCGCGATTTTCTTTTCCCTCGCTGGCCGTGGCCCGACTCGCAGGTGGCGAGCGTCGCGGGCAGGGGGCCTGGTGCCAGCGGGGGACATTGCGCCGGCACCTGTCTGGGCGCGCGTCCGCGCGCCCGCGCCGGCTTGCATCTGGGCGCGGCGGCCCGTTTGCCACGCTCGCCGAGGTCGCCCGACATCGGCCGGTGCGCCGAACAGTGCAGGACATGAATGCTGAATCGGTTTCTCGCCCCGATCGCATCGTGTCTGTTTTTCGCAGCGCCTATCTCCCAAGCCTTGGCGTGCCTTCTTGTTTTCAACTAGGGGGCCGCAGCCCATGTGTCAGAGCTATCGCATTGCGCCCCTGCGCGCCATCCGCAGCGCCCGTCTCTCAGCCCGCGGAGCTGCGGCATCATTGGTCGGGTCAACCAGCGCCCGTGATTCGGGGGGCCAGCGACGAGGTCGCCCTCGCTGTCGACGCCCCCCGGCGATCCCAGCGTGCGCCTGCCGCGCGCGAGAGACGCCGCGCAATCGCGAGGGTGGCGTCGCGTCGAGCGGACGGACGCCTGGGGCGCCGAGTCGGGCGCCGAGCTGACATCGTGGATCATGGCCTTTCTTTGTGCCGCGTGATGCGGCGCGCCGACCTTGCCCCTTCTGGCTTTCTTTGCGCCTGTTCGGATCTGAAGATTCTTGATTTGGATTCGACGCCGCGGGCCGACCTGCAGCCTGGGCCCCGCGGGCATCTCGAAACGTTGCCAAATCGACGAGCTCGGCGTCGCTCAGGCGCGCGCGCTGTCTTCGCCAGAGACCCGCGCTGCAGAGAAGTCAACGCGCGAAATGGAAGAATAGATGGGAACAGGACGTCCGAGCCATGGCGAGTCACCTGGGCGCTGGGCCGCACGGCGCCCGCGCGTGCGCCAGCGCCGAGCGGCCGGGTGCGCGCTCTCGCCTCGTCGGACCTTGCGTTTCGTTTGCCGGCCTGGCCGATCGCGCCGGCGACGAGATTGCCGAGTCACGGGGGGGCCGCGCTGCCCGCGCGCCCGACGCTGGGAGGGCGGCCGCCCGATGCCAGGGCGCGCGACACGGCCGCGGTCCGCGGAAGACAATTGGGAGCTATGCCGCGGGGACTTCGCATCTTGCTGCGACCGGTCGGAGGACGAGGCCACGGGCTCCGATGGGCCCCCGTGCCTAAGTTGGTCCGGGGCGGGCCCGCTGCTTCAGAATCCCATCGTCTAGTCTACCAGCGCCCGAATTCATTTCGCCATCGCGGTCTGCTCTGAGGATGGTTCTCCTCCGGGAGATACGCCAGGCCCGTTAAGCCGCTCCGAGGGCGCAGCGCGTCTCGCATTGCTACCCAGCTTCGGAAGCGCGCTGACGCTGCTCGCCCACGACAGAATCCCCCGGGCCATGCGTCAAGAAAGCGCAGTCGACATACAATCAGGTTTCGTGCCGCCGCCGTCGAGGCCATCGAGGTGGGCTGTCGAGTTTTGTCGCGGCCCTCTCAGGGGGCGCGCCCCGGCGCGGCATTCGTCTTCCAGGATCTACACGCACCGCGACCTCACCCGTTCGGCGCTCGACCTTGCAGGATTTGCCCGTCGCGCCCGAGCTGCGTTTGCCCGTCGTTTCCGATCCGGCGCCCCCCGCTGTCTTCAGCGGCGCATCTGCGGGTGGTTCTGAGGCGCTGCGAGGCATCGAACAGGGGCGATTGCCCCGTCAGCGGCAGCATGATCCGCCCAGGCTCTCGACCCCATCCCGCGCTCGCTCGGGCCCCGCTTCGCCCCCCGGCCCCGGGGGCTCTCGTGGGCGGCGCAGGCGCCGGCGGGGCAGATGTGCGTGAAATTATCGCATGTTGCGCCCCTGCCTTTGTTATCGCTGCTGAAGCGGCGGCCCGGTTCTTCGACGTTAAAGGCGCCTTGGCAATTTCGTTGCCCTGCCCGTCCTGCGCCGAACGCAGCGCGAACCAGCGCGTCCCCAGCGGCATCGGCGTCTCCGGCGGCGTTGGCGGCGACCGGGCCAGTTGGGTTGCGCCCGACGCAAAGTGCCTCATAGCGCGTCAGTCGCACCATGAACATCCGCGCCACTCGACGGAAGTGGTTTGCTCTCTCTGCCCGGCCATGCGTCTGCGGGCCAATTCAATCGCCCCTGTGGCCGCGCGCTGCGCGTGGACCCAGAGATCCCATGTCGTGATTTGTTCAAGACGGGGCCCCCGGAAGTCTCGACCCAATCCCCAGGGCCGGCTTCTCATCCTGAGTCGTTTTTCGACAGCCCCGAGGCCCGGCGAGGGCCCCTGGGGGCCGAAATTTGAGGGAGATCCAAAAAACAAGCGTCTTGATTTTTTTTATTGCGTTGGATGTCTGGGGGCGCGTCTGCCCGCCAGGTCCTGCGCGCGCCGCGTCGCGGCGCTTTCTCGCCCCCCCCTTCGCGAGTTTGCTCTAAGTCGGGCCTGTCCCCCTACAGGGGGAGTGTCGACGAAAAATAAAACATACCCCAAACATAGTCCAACAATGATCCAAAAATAATCCGGGGACCATTTTTTGGCATTGTTTGATCTTTTGGGGGGGCATGTTCGGGGCGCATTTTTTTTTGGGGGGGGGCGAAAATGCGCATGTAGGGGGACGCGCCCGACTTAAGGCTGTTGGGGGGGGCCTCCGGGGGGGGGGGCTGGCGGCCCCAGCCAGAGGCGCGGCTGCCCCGCCGGCGCGCCAACGGATCAGGGCCTTCGCTCCGTCGGCGGCAGATGGCCCAGAGCGCTTCGTTTAGGTCGGGCGCGCCCCCTTACAGAGGAGGATGTTCGACGAAAGATAAAGAGCTCCCAAGCACTGCCCCAAAAAGGGTCAAAGACATTCGAAACATAGTCCCCATGGTATTTTTGGATTAGTTTTGGATTATTGTTGGGCTATGTTTTTATTTTTCGTCGAAGATCCCCCTGCGGGGGGGCGGGCCCGACCTGGCGCTTCGTCGACTTTAGAGCAAACGTGGTTCCCGAGCTCTGTTTAGCCCCACGTTGACTCCAAGCGCGCAAGCTTGTCTGCCGCCCACGGCGTAGAAGTCCGCGCCGAAGTCTCCTCGGCAACGACGCGGTTCGGAGGCGGCCGCCGCCGTCGGTGGACGGGCCGCGCCGATAACGCCGCGAAGTGCCTCGTTCCTTCGCTCGTTCTGATTGCCGAGCGGGCCCCCTCCTGGCGTCGTGGCCCCCGCCCTTCGCGCCTGTGTTAATTGACGGCGTTGTTCGGGCGGCTTCGCGGAGCCATTGAAGCCCCGGCCCTTTCGCAGCGGGCCCCCCGCGCAGTGCGCCGCGTGTCTTTATTGGCCAGCCTGTCCCCCACAGTGGCGCGGCCACCTCCCTCGCCCGTCGCGCGCGTCGGCCTCGCCAGTCGCTGCCCCGCCCAGTCCCGCGCCGCCGCCTTCGCCAATCTCCAGCGCAGCGCGCTCTGGCGTCGCGCGCGCGCGCCACCGCGGCGCCCGCTGCGCCGGGGGGGGGCGCGAGGGTGGCCAGCCTGGGCGCCGCGGCAGATGCGCGACGCAAGTTTATATATATATATATATATATATATATATATATATAACCGTATCACCCGCCCTCTCTGATTTAGTTTAGCCCAGCAGCCCCGAGGGCCGCGCCTGGAACCCCCCGACAATTGCGCGGGTGCTCGCGCACGGGCACCCCGCGCGAGGACTGCGCCCGGTTGCCGCCCCCCCCAGCCATTGCGCTGCAGTTCGCAGCGAAGAGTTCAGTTCAATGAGTCGGCGGGCTGTCAGGGGGGGCAGAGTCGCCCGCCATGCCGCCCCCTGGGATCGCCGAAGTTTATCTTTGCGCGCGCTGTCTTCCGCGCGGGATCGCGTTCGTCCTCGCGCGAGGGTGCCCCCTTCAGGGGCGCAGAGATTTTTCGCCCTTGGAGGCGCGCCCATCTTCGCGGTCGCGCTTTTGCCGGCCCTGCCCCCCCGATTGTGGCGCCCCCCGCCCCTCTTCTTTTTCACCCCTCGCTGCCCCTCGCTTCGCCCTCTTGGTCGTCTGCCCGTGTCTCTTACTTCGCAGCGCGTTCATGCTGTATATTTTCTTCCTGTCTTGCCCTTTTCCCAGATGCTGGCCCTCCTGGTTTGCGATTCTTCTCGGTCCCATCCTTCTTGTCTTCCTCCCCCTGCTCAGCGCCCCCCCCGTCGTCCTCCTCCATGGCCCTGTGCCTGGGCTGCTGCCGGCCGCGGGCCGCCGCGGCGCGCCGCCCCCCCAACGCCCGTCCGCCCTTCTTCCCTGCCCTGGCCCCCCCGCCGCCGCGGCGCGCGGCGGCGGCGGCCCGCCGCGATTGGTCGCGAAGGCAGACGGCCGCGCGCGCGCCCTGGCGCGGCGAAGGGCCGCGCGAAGTGCCGCTTTCGCTCCGCGGCGCGTCGGGGCGCCGCTGGAATCCAGCAGCTGGATGCGCTCGCCGTTCCCGCGAACGGCCGCGCGATTGTCGAACGCGGCCAAACGTCCTCGGGCGGAACTGCCGCGACAAAGTCCGGGGTTCGTGGCCGGGGGCGGCGGCCAGTTTCCATGCGGCGGCCGCCAGTTGAGGGCGGCCCCCCCGACGGTCGCGACGAGCCCGGCGACTGGGGTCGCGGCGCGCATCGCTCGGCCGACGCCGGCGACCGCGGCGCTCGGCCGTCGGGGCCCAAACCGCGGAGTTCCGGCCGCGGCCGGCGGAGGCCCCGGTGGAAGCGCGATTCTGTCGACGCACGTCATCGCGCGCTGCCAGTCTGCCAGTGGCGCCGCCGCACCTGACAAAAAAACACGGGGGCCCAGTTTGGCCCCCCGTCGCCAGAGATGTCTGCGCCCTTCGGCGCGCGCCCGGTTTTTGAGAGGACGGCCCCTGCGAGCGCTTCCTGTGAATATGACGGTTGTCAGGCTGACGGGCTGGACTTCGTCGATCGAGGAGACATCCCAGACAGGGGCGCTTCGCGAGCGCGGCGACGAGGCCGCGGGCCCCCCGCGGCGCGCGTGTCCAGCGCGGGGCGGCGACGAGCTTCAGAACGGCGCGGGCCATCCACGGGGCGACGTCGGGCGTCGGGGGCGCGCCGTTCATATCCGCGGGCGCGCGGGCCACCTACTGGACTGCGCTGGGCGCAGGGCCCGTGCTGGTCATCTTCGGAGCGGCGCCGTTCATCTATGCGGGGCTGAGATTGACTTTCGCGGCGGCGTTGCGCGCGCGGACTGCGATGTTCCTGCGGTACGGGGCGGGGCCGACGTTGTGCGACGTTTGGCTTTGGGGGCGCGCTGGCCCTGTGAGCGCCCACGCGGGCCATCGACAAGACGGCGCCGATCATCCACGCGACGGTCTTCCTGACCTGCTGGGCGTCGTTGCGCGCGGAGGCCGCGTCTTTCATCTGCGCGGCCACGCGGGTCGCGCCCGGGCGGCGCTGCGCGACAAGGGACGAGGCGCGTCGAGACGGCGCGGGCTTTCCATGGGGGCGCGCAGGCATTTTGCGGAACGTCTCGGAGATCCAGGGCAATTTTGGCCATCTACGGGGCCGCGCTGGGCTTCGCGGAAGCGCTCGCCATCTGCGCTGGTTTGCCGGCCATCGGCCGGGCGCCGCTGCCCGCCCTAATCACGCTGAGCATCGACAGGGTGGCGGCAGTCTCCTAGGCGACGCTCCATTTGACATTCGGAGCGGTGCTGAGCATGGGAGACGCGCTGAATTCCTCTGTCGGCATGCGAGTCATATTCGGGGCGGCGCTGGTCTTTCAATTGCTGGCGCTGGGCTTCGCGGCGGTGCCGAGCATCTGCGCGCCGCCCAATCGGTCGGGGCGCTCGTTCATCTAGGCCCTGATGGAAATTGCCATGAAGGGCGCCGGGCGAATGGGCATGACAGGCGCGGCTGGTTTCGCCCCTGCCACGCGCTGCGGATGCAGATTGCGGAATTCAGCCAGTTCCAGCACCAAAAGTACCAGGAACGCCAGATGGCAGCGAAGGAGGCGTTTGAAGGACAAGTCCGTTCGATGAGGTCGCGTGCTCTCTTCTCTTTCGCGTCGGCCGCGGCGTCGCCTGTCGTCGCTCCGCCCCGCCGCCCGCATAAGCCGACTCCTTTGGCGGCGCGGACGAGCTCGGCCACCAGGCCGGGCCCTCTTTGTGGACGTTGGGCCACCACCTCGGGGCATGCACCTTGGAGGTGGCGCGATGGAACCGCGCCCCCCCCATTCCTCGTCCTGTCGGGGCCAGCGCTTCGCAGTAAAAGTCAGGGCATCTTGAGCGCAGCCACTGCTTGGAGGGTAGGGGCGATTGGTTGTGAGGAGGGGGGGCTGGAAAGGAGGAGGTGGCAGAGGATGGGGGCCCGACGCGAGGCCAGCATGAGGGGCAGCGGGGCGATGCAGAGTAGAGCAGGTTTCTTCGTTGCGTCCTGTTCCCCCGTTGGGTCGCCTCCGTGTTTTTTGTTCTCGGCCCATCGCGCTGTCGTGTATGCGCGTTGGCCATTGCATTCCCCCCTCGGCCTCCCTTTTCCTATCTTTTTTCCTCCCGGGGCCCTTTCGTTCCGTCGTCGCTTTCCGCACGAACTGAGGACATCAAACCTATGAGTTTCGGGGGGGGGGGCCTCGTCCTCCTCCTCCTCCTCCTCCTCCTCCTCCTCCTCCTCCTCCTCCTCGTCCTCCTCCTCCGCCTCCTTCTCCTCGTCGTCCGTCTCCTTCTCCTCGTCCTCCTCCTCCCTCTCCTCCGCCTCCTCCTGATCCCCCCCATGCCTTCTCGCTCCGCCATTACCCATTACTTTCCGTACCTGCTCTTATGTATTTGCCTCTTCGTAGCCTTTATGCTTTCTTAGTCGGTATTATTCCTGGGGTAGTTGCGCGACCGATGCCTCCTCACCGCGCTCACCAGTTGCACGTTCGTTTGTCCAGCTTGGGTCTTTTGGCTGTCGAAGCTTATCATTACCGACGCGTTGAATAGAGCGCGTCCGGCCACTGCTGACAAGAATGGCTCACTCCCCAGAAGACGGGGGGTCCAGAACCCCGATCCTTCCCCCCCTCCGCCCCCCCCCTCCGGGAAAAAAACATTCGCAGGGGCCCCGGAAACCCATCACCACTCGGGGCAGTTATTCAAAGGGGCCGGGACCTCCCCCAAGGAAATTATTCGGATGGGTCAAGAGAGCCCCTTCCTCCCCCCCTTCCCCCGGGCAAAAATGACGACGATGACGACGACGAGACGATGATGACGCTGACGCGACGACGATGACGACGATGCGGCGACCATGACGACGACGACGTCGACGACGAGTCGACGACGACCACATTGGCAAAGAGAACGGACGGCGACGACGACGACGCCGACGATGACGCCGAGGACAGCATCAATGACAATTACGACGACGACAACAAGGACGTCGACGACGACGACGTTTGCCTTTGCCGCTCTCATCGGACATCAGGCCGCGCCCGAGAGGGCAACATGGAGATCTCGCCGCAGCACCGTGCGCGATTTTTTGGTTGTTGTTGTCCCGCGACCGTCCGTGCGCGGCCTGTGCCCGTGCCTCCCCGCAGGCCGTCCGAGGCGCGACCGCGCACGGGCGCCTTCGGTCTCGCTGGGCGGGGGCGCGCGCCAGCTTCATGACCCAGCTGCGCCCGCCGAGTTTCCGTTTCTTGTCGGAGGAAGCGTGGGGGTGGGCGGGGCCCGCTGACCCGTTCGACTGGGAGAACTCGATTCCGCTCTTCCCGCTCCCCCTCCGCTTCCCGCGGCGGCGGCCACGACCTCGCCCTCTGCAGCGTTCCTGCGAGCACGACCCCCGCAAGGACGACGGTGCCCCGCCACCACGACGACGACTACGAACGAGGACGGCCACAATGCTACGATGACGCTCTTACATGAGATGGACATGGCGACGCGGCGCCGACGACGAATGTCGAACGGTCTGACGATCGACGATGAACGACCGACGACGACGATCGACGAGCAACGGCGACGGCGCTGCGGTGCGCGCAGCCACTTCGAGAACGGCACGGCCCTCCACACGCGCGCTGGAACGGCGTATTACGTGGCCCCGCAGGTGCTGGCGGGCAGGCTCGCCGGGGCCGTTGTGGGCGGCAGAGGGTGGCGCAGCGACGGGGAGGCGCGCGGAGCAGGGCACGGGGGAATGCAGGGAGAGGCAGGGGGACGAGGAGGAGGAGGAGGAAGGGGACAGGGATGACGAGGAAGACGAGGAGAACGAGGAGGACGAGGAGGAAGAGGAGGAGGAGGAAAGGGAGGAGGAGGAGGAGGAGGAAAAGGAGGAGGAGGAGGACGAGGAGGAGGAGGAAGGGGAACAGGATCAAGAGTAGAACAATGATTAGAAGCACCATGTGAATGTGGACATGGAGAATGATGGTTGCGATGCTGCTGCTGGTGATTCGTAGGAGGAGGGGCGGTCGGAGGAGGGGAACGGAGCAAAGTAAAGGGGTAGCAAGGACACGGTGGAGAAGCAGCAGCATAGTTGGCCAGGAGGGGGGTGGAGAGGTCGTCAAAGGGAAGGATATGAAGGAGAGACGATGAGGGTGAGGAGAGGATGAGGGTAGGAGGAGTGGGAGGACCAGGTGAGGACGTTGGGAGGATAAGGGGACCGAGGACGACGACGAGGACGACGATGGGATTGACAGTGGCCGTGCAGATACGACCGCATGTGCGACCTCTGGAGCGCCGGCGTCATCATGCACGCCTGCCCCTCGCCTCCTTCGTCATCATCGGCGTTGTGGTCGTCGGGGTTGGTGTCACCGTTGGTGGAATTTGTGTCGGCATCGCCGAGGAGCACGAGCACGAGCTGGAAGTTCAGGGAGAGAGGCAGGGGGAAGCAGGAGGAGACAGAGAGCAGAGCGACGAGAAGGACCAGGAGGAGAAGAGGCATGAAGAATTGGAAGCCCAGGAACAGAATAAGTTTAATAAGGAGCAAACTGATAAAGCGAAGGATAAGAAAAAGACCAAGCAACAGGTTACAGAGAAAGGGCAAGTAAAAAAGATAAGAAAAGGGAGGAGGAGGAGGAGGAGAGGGATTTGCATTAGGTTTTGGAGGAGTATGATGATGATTCGGAGGAGGTGGTCGACGAAGGGCTCTAGGGCTCCGGAGGGCCGAGTGTTCAGCGCTCCGCGGAGTTCTTTGTAGACCCTCGGAAGCGAAACGGTGACCAACAACACCTCAAAATATTTGATTACCGGTTTTCTGTATTCAAGGACCCGCACCAGCAGAGGGAGAGGAGAAAAGAGATGGTGCAGGTATGCTAGGTGCACAAGCGCCATATCCGACATCAGCATCCGACCCCTCTCGCCCATCCCTTCCCATTGCGCTTGTAGGGGCAAGCAGGAAAAGACAACAACCAAAAAGCAGTCAGATCCAAACAGGTAGCTCGCACTTTGTCGAGGGCTCAATTCTGAACCATACATCGGGGAGCCCAGCGCCGATTCTAGAATTCGGCCCGCTCTCCAGCGACAGCACCGTTTTCAGGCACCGAAGGGGATCGATTGAAAATTGCCATTGGAAGCGCAAGCTTTTGAAATCTTCTGTGCGCAAAAGAAGTACGGGAAGGGGGTCGTTCAACTTCCCCGCCATCTTCAGGGGAGGAAGGAGATCAGATGTCTTATCAAGCTGGCTGCGCTTGCGCCAGTTCCGGTATCCGACCCCTCCACCCCGTCCCTTCGCATGGCGCTGATTGTTTTTTATCCGCCGACACCTGTAATTGCGGACCTGGAGTTCCACAACGGACCCCATCGTGTCTAGCGCAATGTCGCGAGGGGAGCTGCGTACATTGGAGGAGGAGGCGGCCGATGAGCAGGAGGATGAGCAGGCGGAAGGGGGCGAAGGATGAGGAAGAAGGAGGACAAGGAGGAACAGCAGCAGCAGCAGAAAATGGACTGGGAGAAGCTGGACGACAACGGCAAGGAAGCGTTCGGATCCAGAAAAGTGGCCCGCGCTGGTGCGAGGGCGCCAGTGTGACCCCTTGAAGCACAGCGCCGATCCTAAAATTCGGCCCACGCTCCAGCGATACCAAACTTTCGAGACACCGAAAACAGTCCGATTGCAAACAGCCATCCGAACATGTTTCACCTCGGCCAATCTCAGGGGGGAGAGAGAAAGAGAGAGAGAGAGAGAGGCGAGTAGAATTCAGATTGAGACATTGCCAGGTAATCGTGAAGGGTAGGCTAGAGAGGGGGACGTGGAGCGCCCCCCTTGAATGACGAATGTTCCATGGGCCGGCACCCAGGTGAGACTCCATGTGGTTAAGGACTCACCCTCCAGAAACGCAAAGAGGCTTATTGTTAGTGTTGTTGCCAGATGTGTCTAGCCATCTCCCACTTTGAGATGCATCTGCCCTCCATCTGTGAAGGCTCTGCCCCAATTCTGAACTCTTGTCTTACACCCCGGGGAAGTCTCAAGCGAGAGCCCCATGATGAGAAGGAGCCGTTCCGCATCCGTGTAGTTCGTGCCCAATGTGGAACATCGTGTCACAGAGTCCAAGGCAAACTAAAGCAGGAGCGGCATTTTAATGGTTACCCAGTCTGTGCAGTTGTTACGAAGACGCGATTGTGCGGGGCGTTAATGCCAAAGCCGCTTTGTGAGTACAACCAGATCTCCAACCGTGCATTTGCTGCTCGAACTGTTCAAATGACGAGTGTGCGTGGCGGTAAGGCGAGGGCCAAATTTTGAAAACGGCAAGGCCTCCATCCGTGTACCTGCGAGAAGCTTCTAAGAATATTGCCCGCGGCGCTAAGTTGAGAGCCGGATGTTGTCACCGAGGGCCACCCATTCTTTGTAGCTGGGTGAGGCGCCCTGCCCAGCCCATGGGCACGTCTGATGGTGCAACGGGGCAGAGCTCTGCACATGGAGGCAGGATGAGGTTGCAGGAACAGGAGACATGGCAGGAGGAGGAAGAGGACCAGTCCAAAGCCCAGGTGCAGCAAAGATGCCCCAATCAACCTTTCCTCCAAGTTCCGTCTTCATAAGGCCTTGCGAGGATTTCCCACTGGAAGACAACCGTCTCGGAGTCCTCAGCCGCGCCAAATCAGAATTCATGCGACTTCTGCGCCTTCAAGCAACGTGTCTCTTGCGCCCTGACGAGCCTCAATCGTGCCAGCATGCCTTTCATGGCAATTCAACGCCGCGAGCCAAGGTGAATATTGCGTCATGCCAACCATTCATCACGCCCGCACGCCAGCACGCTTGTTCTGGAACTCCAGCAATGCGCGGCCTTGAAGTGTTGCGAACTTTGAAACGCATGCGCGCGGCGCTAGGGCGACAACCACATGTTGAAGAAGAGCCGCCCTCCATCCTTGAAGCTGCTGCAAACCTTTAAGACGAGTATGCGCGGCGCCGAGGCGAGAGCCCTCGTTTGAACATCGCCCGCCCTCCCGTCGCAAAGCTGGTCCAGGCGTCAAACCACAACCCGCGCAACGCTCCGGCGAGCGCAGCTGCGTGAACACGTCCCGCCCTCCACCCTGGAAGCGGCTGCAGTTGTCTACGCAATAGGAACGGCGCTGCGGCGCTGCGGCGAGAGCAGCATGCTGAAGACCTCCCGCCCTCCTTCCCGTAAATCGGTTGCGAGTTACAGGTCTCGGGATCGGAAGCGGTGGGGAAGTCGCGGGCGAGACGCCCGGCCCTCCCTACCGACACATGTAGGCGTGCGGCATGGAGGAGTTTTGTACAAGGGAAAGGGCATGGAGAAGGAGTGGCAGCAGGGTGAGAGAGAAGAACGACGAGGAAATGACAGAAACATCATGCTGGAGAGAAGAAGGGTGCCGAGGGCGAGGGCGAGGGCGGGGGGATGGTTCATGCCGTGGGGGGCGGGGAAGGAGGCAAAGGAGTAAGTAGTGGAGTGGTACAACGTAGGCGATACAATAAAAAGGGGTCGATCGTATTCTGAGACACGTCGTTGACGGCCAAACCAGAACGAAAACAATGAGGATGGGGATCGCCTTGCCTCCAAACGTTGAGGGCTTCCCGCCCGCTCGCTAGTTTTACACCTGCGCGTCACATGAGTGAACACTGGCTGTTTCCCAACTGATGGAAAGGTAGACTCCTCTCTTTGCACCCGGCCTGGAAGGAGGAGAACGAGGAGCAGGAGGAGGACGACTGCTCATGCCCGCCGGCGGACGCGCGCGCGGGACAAGACAAAATGTTTGGAACGAGGGACAAGAGGAGGAGGAGCAGGAGGAGGAGGAGCAGGAGGAGGAGGAGGAGGAGGAGAAGGAGGAGGAGGAGGAGGAGGGGGGCGAGAAGGGCGAGGAGGAGGAGGAGGAGGCCAGGGCCCCGTCTTCCTGTCTGCGGGGGCAGGGGCATGAAGAAAAACATGGGGACGATGGAGGGAAAGCTGGGCGGAAATGGGGGGGACAGACAGGGAGGGTAAAGGGGGAGAGGCGGAAGGAGAGAAGGGTGGAGGAGGGCAGAAGGATGCGGGGCCCGAGCCGTCTCTGCTCGCTCTCGCGTTCGGTACCGTCACCACCATCGTCATCATCATCACCATCATCATCATCATTATCATCATCATCATCATCATCAGCATCACCATCATCATCATCATCAACCTCACCATCATCATCATCATTATCATCATCATCATCATCAGCATCATCATCATCATCATCATCACCACTGCCTCGATCACCACTTACCACCACGGTCTGGAGTCGGTCAACCCTGCTCGAAGCCAAAACCGCCACGGCCGCCACCGCCGCGGCCACCACCGCCTCGTTAGCTGCCAACACCTGCGCCATCACGATCGCCGTCGTCGTCGCTGTCACGGTCGCCGCTGCTGTGGGCGGAGCCGCAGCCAGCCTCCGGCTCCCCCTACGAGGTACACGATCTTGTGCGGCTACCCCCCGTTCTACGGGGACTCCGACGAGCAGGCCTGCGGCCGTGTCGGGGATCCTTCCCACGGGCGTCTCCGTCCAACGTGTCCTCTCCGTTGGAGGAGGAGGAGGAGGAGGAGGAGGAGGAGGAGGAGGAGGGG
>CAUYUJ010022448.1:603018-664733 GCA_963575745.1 Prorocentrum cordatum
GGAGGACGGGGAGAGGGAGGGAGAGCGACATGATGGTGTGATGGGAGGGATGGCCGGGTGGAGGGGTGAGGGGGAGGAGGAGTGGAAGGAAGAGGGCGAGGAGGAATTAGGACTGATGACGGATGTGGACGCAATGCGGCCGGGAGGAGGAGGGCGAGGACGATGATGCGGGGGAAATGGAATGGGAGAAGGAATGATGAAGCGAACGTAATTGGGGAGAAGATGAGGGGAGAGAGGTTAATGGGTGATGTGAAAAGGGGAAAGCAGTGCGTTGGAAGAGGAGGTGACCAAATCGGGATCAGGGATAAGGGTGCTGAAGAACGACGAGGCGGATGAGGTTGGACAGGTCAGGAAAGATGATGGTGTAGAGGAGGAGGAGGAGGAGGAGGAGGAGGAGGATCCAGAGAACGAGATCGGGCAGAATGAGGAAGAGAACACGAGAATGAGGACGAGAGGGAGGAGCAACCGCAGCACGGGGTAGGCGAGAAGGAAGAGAATGAGGAGGAGGAGGAGGAGGAGGAGGAGGAGGAGGAGGAGGTGGAAGACGAGGGGCGCTGAGTAAGAGTGGGAGGGCGCCCTTCCCATCCTGTCCTTCCTGCTCGCCCTTTCCGCCCGCGATCATTCCCTCCATCCCTGACTCAGCCTCCCCCCCTATCCGCAGCATCCCAGCGCTACTCCTCCCCCGTATCCTCTCAGCCCGCTTCCCTTGCCCGGCCTCACGCAACCTCTCCTTCTAATGGACGCTCGCTCAACCTCTCATGCAATGAGGACAAGCCGCACGAACGCGATCTCCCTGGCATGTTTGATGTGCTATGATGTCGCGTGGTGTGTGTGTGTGTGTGTCTAATTATGTGTGTGTTGTCTGTGTCTGAGTCTGGGTCTGTGTCTGTGTCTGTGGCTGCGGCTGTGTCTGTGTGTGTCTATCCTGCGTGAGGAAGCCTGCCCGGGCTGCTGCCCCCACCAGCCCTCCCGCGTGCTCGCCAGATCCGCCCGACCGCGCCTTCCTCGCAGAGCGCCCCGTGCTGGCGGAGAGATAGGGCGGCCCCCCGTCTGCACCCCGGGAGCCCCAGCCAACACAGCCGTTCTCCACATGAGCTGCGAGGCGCCGGTGGGAGGCTGGCTGCTCGCAGGGCGGGGATGGATCCCGAGCCCTAGGCTGCCTCGCCTGCCGCCGGCACCGGCAGACCTCGTGGCCCAGCTGCCCCCTCGGGGCATTGGCGGAGGCGACCGCCCATGGTGGTCACCTTCGGTGGCGGCGCCAGGCTGCTATCGGGGGCGGCAATGAGGACTAGGGTGGGGGGATATCATGGCGGGGGCCATGATATTCCCCGGATTTCATGGCGCCTCTTCTTATTGTATTACGTCCCTGGCCCCCTCGCTGGGCCGCGCACATGCCGCCGGTCATTATTTGCACCACCCTTCTTGGACACCCCCCTCTTGGCCGCTCCCGATGATAGGCTGGCAAAGAGTTGCCGGCGCAGGAGCCGCCTTGTGGTAGCACTCCACTGAAGGAGGACCGCCTGTCCGCCTCGCGTCATGTATCGTTGCCCTACCAAGGACTGACAACGCACAATCGGCAGAAGCGGCTGGATGCAGGGCAGGATTCAGTGCCTCAGCTACGACAGACCCAGCGGCGCGGTCAGCCAGAATCGTGGGCGACGACCTGGCGGCTGCCATGCATGGAGCTGGAACCGCCAGATATCGGAGCCTACACTTGGCTGTGCGGATATAATACCTGGGGCTAGAGCCCCTTATCCGAAGGGGATGGTCCTTGGACTGGCAGGCGGTGCGACGTCGCTTGGACACCGCTAGCGACAGACTGGCCTCCATCGGTGCGTTATGGGCCGAGGCCCTCCGGTCAACTGGGCACGAACAAGTCCAACTTTGGACCATCTGGCACAGAGCCGTAGAGTCTGCGGCCGTGCCTTCTCTTTTCCCCCTCCCCGATCGTGCCCCACTCGATCCCGATTCCCTCTCCGCTGCCGCCGATAATCTGGAGCTGGCCTGGACCCAGGAGCGATCGCGGCGGGGCGGGATCGGACGATCGCTACGAACCCCCCACTGACCAGCTGCTAGCCGTGTGTCGTTTCCATCGTGCAACTACTCGTTGCCCCCCATGGCCCTGCCAGTTCAGCGGTGGCCCGCAGCGTTTGCCCCCGACTCCCATGGCCCATGCGCGAGAACAGGGAAGAGGCCGCGCGTTCAATGCCGACGGTGCCCTTTCATGAGGTGGGCCAGGATCAAAGACGGATGGTGGCTGTGGCACTGCGAGCTCGGCAACACCTCCGCTTAGCACAAGGGGCATTTTGAAGATGCAAGGCACAAAATGGCCATCCACAACTGGACTGGAGGGCTCCCCGACCCCACGGAGTGGGACGGACGTGGCAAACCATGGAAGCATCTCCAACATGGCGGAGCAGCCAAGCAGCACCCAGGATTGTTGACATCCCACCATGGGCTCGTGGATGGAGAGGAGGTGCAGCTATCCCTGCCCCCCTGGTGGCAGTAGGAGCTCCAGGCCAAGGAATGGAAGCCATACCGGATCCACGAGGTTGAGCTCATGGCCGGGTCCGCACACGAGGGCGGCGCGCTGCGCGGGGAGGCCACGCGCGCCCTGGACGCCGCCATCCATCCCTCCTCCCTCCTCCTCCCTCCTCCCTCCTCCCTCCTCCCTCCTCCTCCTCCCTCCTCCCTCCTCCCTCCTCCCTCCTCCCTCCTCCCTCCTCGCGCCCCGTCGCAAAGGAGCGGCGCCTCCAGAACAGACGCAGTGACCACCGGGAAGGGCGTATTGCATCCTGACTTGGGAAGGCGACAGGCGCATCAAATGGATCAAGGAGGGACTTAGGGACTTCTCGCTCTTGATCTCCCGGCACTCCCCCATCACTGGACTCCTCAGTTCGGTTGGGCCCATCTGGCCGCCCTCCCCAGGGGGGGCTCTCCGACTTCGCGCCAACGAGCAGGTGCCCCACGAACTGCATCATCGTTGCCATCGATGCCCGAAAAAGGCGTTCCCCGCACCCCGAGGACTCCCCGCATGCAGCCCCAGCGCCGGGCGAGAGGTGGCACCTGGTCGACAAGCGCCCAAGCCAAATGCAGTCCTACAGGGTGCGGACGGCAACGCAGCGACAATTCGCGCTTGAGTCCCGGCCTGACCTGACGACGCGAGGGGAATCCCGATCCAGCCCACCCCTCGTGCGATGGCCTGCCGCGCTGCTCCCCCCTGAGGACAATGCGACCATCCACTCCGCAAGCCGCCCGGCAGTTATGGGAAGCCTACTGCGCGCGCGGGGCAGCCGCCACACTCAACGCGCAGGTCTCCGACCCAGACGGATACACTACTCCCCCGGGGGGCCCCGCCCATTAACCACACGCTGGACCCTTGGTTGCACGACGTGGGTCTTGCACGATTGCCTCGCAGCTCGTGTATCGGGGGAGCGTAAGACCCGGGTTTGCCGGGACTCGGGTTCGCCATCGTTTTTTGACGACCGCGCCTCGGATTTTGACGAGGAGGAGTTTCGTGGGATGTCTGCAGCGGGAGGCCTCGTCAAAATGCAGGCTCGGCCTCGTCATTTTTTTGACGACCTCGTCGGGGATTTCCGAGTCCCCCGTACCCGGGTCTTACGTCTCCCCGAGTGTAGGGCACCGCCGTGCAGTTTCCTGATCCGGGCCAGCATGCACTGTACAAGCGCTGGTATGATGCTGTTTGTTCCGTCACACACCGATCAGTCGCTCGTGTCACGCACCGATGCGTCGGCCGCGGTGCCCCGTTGCTCACCGTTTCTCGCTCTGGGCGCGCGCCGCTCTGTCCCCCTTGGTCCTGCCGTGCTTCATTCGGGAGGAAAAGAAGCACACAGACACAATGAGTCCTCGATTCCCCAGAAAGTGTAGGAAAATATGGGAAGTGGGGGGGGAAGACAGAAACCCAGGAAATACTGGAAAATATGGGGAATCCTTTTATTTGTGTGTATGTATTTGTGTGTCCTGGGGCCCCTTCATTCATGTGCCCCTGCTTCCGCCACTCCCGGCCTTGGGCCCCGTGGCGTTCTGTTTGCCGTCGGGGGTGGCGTGGCGATCCTGCCGCTCTCTGGTGGCGCTCCCGCCCGTGGCGGGTCGTCGGTCCCCCCTCCTCCTCGCGGGTCGCGGGGTTCGCTCGGTTGCCGTCGTCGGCGGTCGCGGGCTCGGCCGCGTCACGGGGCCCCCCCGGCGTCGTCGTTCCCGGCTCCTCTCTTGCCTCTCGCGTGCCCCTTGCTTGCGCTTTCCCTTCCGCTTCCCCCCCTTCCGGGTCGCCCCCGCCACCGGGGGGGGAGCAGTTTCGGCGTTTGGAGCTCTCTCCCCTGGCGCCGCGTCTGTGCAGCATGCCAGTTTCGCACGCAAGATTGGTTTCGCGCCGCGGGGGGGGAGTCGGAGAACCCCGCTCTCAGCCTGAATGGAATATTCCGCCAGTTTGGCAATCTGCCGCCTGTTCTACCTCCTACCCCCTCTTCCTCCTCCTTCCTCTTTCCTCCTCCTCCTCCTCCCCTCCTCCCCTCCTCCTCTCTCCTCCTCCTCCGCCTCCTCCCTCCTCCTCCTCCTCCTCCTCCTCCTCCTCCTCCTCCTCCTCCTCCTCCTCCTAGCCCACCATGCCCAGGCGATTGCGCACCTGGGGCAGGAGGCCCCCGCACTCTGACAACCGTACTCCGCTACGGGCGGCCCCCCACGGCCAGCTCGCCACTCTCCTGCTCCATGTTCAGATGCTTACGTTTGTTCACTGGAACTGTATGAGGGCGGATGAGCTGAGGCTGAACGACATAAGCGAAGAGCTAGCGACGATCGATCTGATTGCCCTCACTAGTACGGGCGAGCGTGCTTCACAAGATCAGGCCACCACGAGATCGTCGCTGAGATATCATTATGCTATCCACTCGGGATATGTTCCGAGCCGTCATTCGAACAGATCGTGTGGCACCGTGTTGCTGATTCGCAAGGCCAAGTTTCGTATGAAGCACCTCGTGGACACACCTGCCGTCCCCAAGTATTTGAGGGGGCGGGTGGCCTTGCATCGTCTGCGTTCGGGCCGCTTCGACATAGTGATCCCGATCACGTACTTTCCCCCGAGACCGACAGCTCGGAGAGATGCGAGGGAGAGTGTGACCTCGGATGCACATCAGAAGTACCAGCAGACGATCGACGTGATGTGCAGTTGGTTGGAACAGGTGCTGTGCTGGACGCCACGGAGGGCCAGTCTCCTCTGGGGTTTCGACCTGAACGACTCGTTCGGCTGGCGCCGCCGTGGCGGGGGCCAGGCCCGTGTATGCTCACCCGCGCTGGGGCGACACTGCAATGCAGAACAGCACTACGCCAGCGATCGTGTGCTCGATCTCATGGAGCGCCACGCGGTGCGGGCGGTGTCGACTGATTTCCCGACGGGGCCCACGTATTTTGGCGCCTCCTCGGCGTCTTGTATTGACTTTATTGCGACCTTCGCCTGGCAGACGGATGATGTCAGAAAAGTTTTACCTTTGACCCGCTCGAGTGTAAGATTGAAGTTGATACGCAAGCAGGGTGTTCAAGATCATGTTCCCTTACTTCTGAGGCTTGAGTATATGTTCGACATGTCACACTCCCGCGTGGAGCAGGCGCCCTGGGACTATGACCGCTTGGCCCAAGCTCTCAGGCGCGGGACTGGAGTTCAGGAGTTCGTCTGCGATCTCGAGCGGGCCTTCGGTGCTGGGCCAGATTATCACGATCTATGTCTTCAGGCCTCCTCCCCAGATGAGGCGTGGGCCAGCTGGATCACCACGGTCCACAGGGTCGCGGAGCAGCACTTCGGCAAGCACGCAGGTGTGAACCCCCGCGCCCAGGCGTTCGCTGCGGAGCGCTCCCGTCTTCTTGCTGAGCGGCGACGCATTCGGGAGGCGGACGGCGACGACGAGCAGGTGTGCATGGCCCTTGCGAGGGCCTCACGACGACTTCGAGTGCTACGACGCTCTCGTCTGCTGGAGGCCACGGAGGAGCTCGTCCACGAGATCGGAGAGGCCTGGCGGGCGCGCCGTCACGCCGAGGTATGGAGGCTTGCACACTTACTGGCAGGCAAGTGCGGGGGCCCACGTCGCAGGAAGTATAACGTTGCGGAGGAGTTTGTGCCGAGACGTGACGAGGTGCAGCAGTATTTCTCTCTTCCTGGCCCACAGGGCGGTCTACGAGCAGAGCCTGTCGACTTCGACGACTACCAGAGTCACCAGCTGTCCCGTCTTCCCCCACCTCCGATGCTGGGACTGGACAACTTTGCGCACGTGGAGGAGGGGAGGGACGACTTGAGGGAAGTGACGGAGCTGCTCGAGCGTGCGCCGCGCAGGAAGTCGGCGCCTGCCCACAGCGTGCCGTGCGAGGTGCTGATGCTCACGCTCGACCCCAACCGCAGGTTCGATGGCCACCACAGGAAGCCGCGGAAGGAGCAGGACGGGGAGGGCGACGACGACGGTGGCGAGGAGGGTGTTCCTGCTCGGCGTGCCGATTTTGCTTCTCGGCACCGACTCGCTGGCGACCGTCGAGGACTGGGTGCGGACACTCCTCCCCTCGAGAACCCTGGGACCCTGAAAGCTATCCAGAAGATTTGTCACCATGTTCGACGAGTTGGCCGTACTCCGACTGTCTGGCATCATTCCCGTGCCACAGGTCTCTCGAAGTGTAACGGCAAGGCAGGCTTCAGTGCTAGGCGGTATATTCACGGCCTGTGCCGCATGGGCGTGATGTGGTACAAGGCCCTTCTTCGTCGTGGAGCTGCTGACTCCGAGCCCGATCGAGAGCATGGCTACTTGCCAGGCAGGAACCGCGAGGGGGCCATCATCTGCCAGGAGGCGCTGCTGTCTCGCCTGCGGGCTAGGGGCATCTCCACGATCACCTCGAAGGAGGATATGTCGAATGCTTTCGGCTGCACGCCCTTCAGTGAGCTGCGGGAGACGGTGTGTGACGCCGTCCTGCAGCAGGATCAGACCTTTTTTCGCCAACGGCACGAGCTGGCGACGTTCACGATCCAGGCGTCCGATGGTGAGCAGACGTTGCATAACCAGGTCGGGGCCTTCATGGGCGACAGCCCCGCGGCCGTGTTCTTTGCCCGCACCTTTCGACGGCCTGTCCAACGATGGCTTGATCGGCTGCGACAGGCCACCTGGTGCGATGTGCCTGCGCCACCTCGGCCAGAGACTCACGAGGAGTGGGTCTCGCAGAGGCTGGTCCCACCGGTGCCGCCTGACGACCCTGATCGGGTGATCTGGCCCAGCGAGGCACTGTGCACGGCCTGGGCGCCCTTTCTTCAGCGACCTGTGGATTTATCATGTCGAATCTATGCGGACGATACGTCTCGTACTCATATCGTCACGTCTGCACGAAATGCTCAGTATACTTAATCTCGTGCTCACCTTTTCTTGCGCGAGGAGCTGGCTTGCAGCGGGTATGCTCACAATGCAGAGAAAAGCAGCGTGTCTCCCTCCTTCGTGGGCCCTGGGGCACATCGTCATTCGTCGGAGCTCTTCAGTGGCAGGACCCCCGTCGACGGTCGCGTGCAGTTCGACAACATCGCTCTTGGGATCTCTACCTCAGTCAACGGGGGAGTGCAGAGTGAACTTCGTAGGCGAATCGTGGCATGCCGCAGGGGGTTCTATGGTATGGGTCGTTTCTGGAAGCAAAATAGGGTATGGCGGTTCACCCGCACTGTGTTTGGATCGGTTGTGCAGGGCGCTCTTCTATCTGGACTGACGGTGCTCGTGCTGACCCCCACTCAAGAACGGCGTCTCGATCGTGTCCTTGTTGGTTTCGCTAGGAAGATCTTGGGAGGCGATGCGTGCAAAAAGCTCGAGGTTGTCGATTCCGAGGTGGACCCCATCCGTGACTCGAATGATAAGCCCATCCTCAGATACAAGGCCGACTCCGATGAGGTCGTTCTCAGGCGTGTTGGTGTGGCTCCCGCTGGCACTGAGTTGATGGTGAGACGCCTGCGTATGTACAGGCGATGGCTTCTGGTCCCACGCACCCACGCCCAGGAGTTGGGATCTGTTTTCGGCCAGCTTCCCGTGGACCCTGGGCCGACGATCCTGGCGAACGGCTGTCTGTCTCTGGAGGCGAACGCTTATGCGCAGCGGTTCGTCGTCGATGTCGTGAAGTTGTTGAAGAGGTCCGAGGAGGAGGAGGGGCTCTTGGAGGACCTCTTGACGGGCTCGGAGGGGGACGAGAGGTTTCGGTTCAACGTCCGTGCGTTGTTTATGGACCATGACGTTCGGGAACGTTTTCTCCGTCTGGATCCAGGGGTGCTCAGGGCTGCTGCTCGTGCTGTGGCCATCGCGCCACCTCCTGGCCTCTACGGACCCCCTGGGATGGCTTCTGGCGCTCCTGAGGGCGCTGATGTACCTGACCCCCTTGCTCCTCTCTGGGCATGTGACCTCAAGGACTCCACGGGCGCTCCCTGCACGCGTACCTTCACGACACGTCGGGCACTACTGGCACACCAGAGATTCTCGAAGGCTGGCGGGCACAACTGCAGATCGATCGCGCACAGTATGACAATCACGAATGAGTGCATATGCTGCAGGCAGAGTTTCCGCACGAGACGCATAGCACAGGAGCGCACGGTAACGGCTGTACTGCACAATAGATGCCCACCACGAGCTACACCGTATGCGCGCGACGTGATCGAGCCAGACAGCCTCACGTGCCCTTTTTCGTTGATAACCTGTGCGTCACTGTGGAGGGATGGTCTGAATGCCCACGATGCCACGTACGCTTGCTCAAGCACCGAGATTTTCGCCAGTCGTGATCTGCTCCGCGCCCACATTCGTCAGTGCTGCCAGCTACGCCGCCCACACTACGTTCGGGATGTTTCGCCTGAAGGAAGAGGACCTCGAGGCGGCGGCGACCCGCAGCCGCTCGCAAGGACGAGGCGAGAGAGCCAAAGGGCGACAAGACCGCTCTGGCTCAGCGGCTGCCTCCCGAGGTCGCGGTGGGAGACGCGGACGACGTGGAGCGGCGGACCGCGGCAGTCGGCCACCTCGGCGCCAGCCCGCGGCCGCCTCGGGTGCCGCCGCGAGCGGCGCCTCTGCGGAGGCATGGGGGAACGCCAACGACGCGAAGATGGCGGTGGGCAAAGCGCACGGCCTGCCAGACGACACGCTCGAGAAGCTGCCTGTGATGTCGCAGACCATGGTGGCGAAGCTCATGCCCGTGCTGGTCAAAGCAGTGCTGGGCAACTCGTTCATGATCAGGCAGATGCCGTCGGCCACCTATCAGACGGTGATCTTGGAGGAGCCATCGGAGATTGCAAAGGCCGCCTTTCAGGCGGGGCGCGCCTACGCCACGAAGGCGGCGGCGATGCGCGAGGCATGGAAGCTCGACAACTCCAAGCCGCTGCCAGAGGCGGAGATGGGCCCTGCTCACGCTCAGGTGTTCCTGGTCACGGCCGACGCACTGGGCAAGGCAGGGGACAAGGTCGGAGCTCGGAACAAGGGATTGTGGGAGCAGCAGAAGATCAAGCTCGATCAGATCACCAGCATGACGGACATGAGCCTGCTGGTGCGCGGATTCCGTATCAGCCAGTGCTACAAGGAGGGCAATGCGAAGCTCTTGTTCGCGCTCGCGGACGTGGAGTTGACAAAGATACTCACGGATTGCATCGTCCAGCTAGGCGGCGAGATCAAAGCAGGAGTTGCCCCGAGATCCAACGTAGAGCGGATCCTGCAGCTGGCGATCGACGATTGGGAGGACTCGATGCTATGAAAGATGTGACGAGGTCGGTGGCGGGGTTCACTATGACTGGTGCGACGGTGTCGGCGACGTTGTCGCCTTCGTTTGGTGCGACGGCGTCGGTGGCGGGGTCCACTATGACGGGTGCGACGGCGACTTTGGCGTTGTCTCCTCCGACAGGTGCGACAGCATCGGTTGCGTCGACGGCTCCGACTGGGGCGGGGAGGGGATCACCTGCGCCAAGGGCTGCTTCCGAGGGCGAGTCCAAGGGCCAGGCACCGTCTCGACCTGCCGCCCTCCCTCCTCCCTCTGCCCCAAGACAGTACAGTTTTAAAGAGTTAGTAAGAATGGTCACTGGACCCTCCAGGTAGTCTCGCTTTCGGGCCGTGGGACTCCTGGCCGTGGGGCTCCTGGCCGTGGGACTCCTGGATAGTTGGCCGTCGTCCTTCCTGCTTCTGGTCTTAGTTGGCGGGTTCTGGCCCTGGTGGCTCCGTCTACTAGGTGCTCGCTGCAGGGAGTGCGGGGTGCTGGAATTCGCTTCGTGTTCAGCCTTGGTCGAGCGATCAATCAGTCGGGGCTCCCGCCGTGGGGGGCCTGCATTCGCAGTATTACTAGCGCACGGTAGGTCGCACAATTCGAAATTCATTTCGATTGCTGTTTTGTCGGGGTTATGCTCGACTCGGCCCGTTACCGCTTCGCCGCCGCCGCCGCCGCCTCCTCCTCCTCCTCCTCCTCCTCCTCCTCTTGTCTCCTCCGCTCCCCTCCTCCTCTACTCCAAGAGCCGCGCGCTCGCGCCAGGGGGTGAAGAGGAGATGGGGTCGAGGGAGCGCCAACATGGACCGAGGCGCGTGGCTCGGCCACGGGTCCCGCTTCCATTTATATATATATATAAATAAACAAAACAGCAGCCCGCGCTGTCGCCAAATGAGGCGGCGTTGGCCTCATGTGTCGGGGGGTGGCCTTCACCGATCCATGGATCTGGCGCCCACGCACCATATCCACGGATCCCTGATCCATGTCAGCGTGCGGATCCCGAGAGTGGGAAAAGGAGGATGAGTTTGGAGCTTGCCAGAAAGGAAAAGCCGAAAGCCTGTCGGCGATTAGTGGCATGCGGCTGGCACCAGAGGCGCTAGCTCGCGCGGGGGTTTGCGGAGGAGATGGGGAGGGAGGAGTGGGAAGAGGAGGAGGCGGCGGAGGAGGAGGAGGAAGAGGAGGAGGAGGATATTGCCAGTCAGGTAAAGCCGAAAACCCGTCAGAGATTGGCCCCACTCGGCTGTCAGAATGTCAGTGGGCCGCAATCCCGCACGGGCGCCAAGGAAAACTGGCTTCAGGCGAGGGCAACTGAGTAAGCGGCGCGACTCGAAATCGATGCGATGAGGGAACGAGTGTGCAGCGGCAGCCCAGCCCCCACACTTGCCAGCGGCGTCAGCCCAGTCCCACACAGGCTATTGACGGCAGCAGCGTCGCGCAGTGTCTTGGGGCTGGCCGTCTTCCTCGCCCTAGCGTTCAGTCGGGCCTGTCCCCCTACAGGGGGATGGTCGACGAACAATAAAGAATACCCCCAAAATGCACCAAAAAGGCCAAACAATTTTCAAAAAAATAGTCCCCAGACTATTTTTGGACTATGTTTTTAAGGTTTTTGGGGGTTATTTTTATTTTTCGTCGAACATCCCCCCGTAGGGGGGCAGGCCCGACTTAACCCTAGCGTCGCGACGACCGGGGTAGAGCAGAGATGACCCCAAATCACTCCCTGGCGACGGGCACAGGCGCGAGAACTAGCCAGCTGGACAACACGTCCCTCTGGATTGCCGGCCGTGGTTCGTTGTTGATAAGTTGTGAGTTTTTTGCCGGCAATTGCTACGCATTGTTGTTATACAGGCGTTTCCCGCACACGCAGTGAAGCATAATGCCTAATTAATAACATCGTACACCCTATTACCATATGGCACTCGACTGCGCTCTGTCGAACATCCCATACCCAAAACGAGGATCTATGGGCCATGGAGTGGCTTGCTGGTGTGCGCGTGCATTCTCGGTTGCCACGCGTGCAGCACTGCGCATGCGAGCCTGTTTCCGATGGTGCCCAGTGCGCGCGCGCGCAGCTCGTGAGGCGTAGCGCCTGGTTAATGAGCATGGTCAGGGGCAGGCTGGAAGGATTTAATTTCACCTAACAGGGACGTAGCATCCACATGCCACATACCCCTGTTCCTCATCGGTCTCGTGTGGACCAGACTGTCTGGGCTCAGCCGTAGGATCCAGGCTGACATCCGGCCCAAGTGTAGAAACAAGACGACATGGAGAGAGGAGGAGGGATGGAGGCAGGAGGAGGAAAATTGAGGGGAGCAGGAGGAGGATTAGGAGGTGCAGGAGAAGGCCCCCAAGGGTTATCCGCCGCCGGCGTTGATAACGACGACGAAGACGACGATGACGACGACGACGACGACGACGACGACGACGACGTTGGCCGCGGCTGTGGCGGCGAAGGCGACGCCCGTCCGACAGGTCCTCGCGTGCGTGCGGCAAGGGAATTACACATTCGAGCCAGAGGACGTCCTCCTCTTCTCCCTTTGGGGGGGCGGCGCGCTTCGCGGAGCGCGAAGCGCGAAATTGGGAGCCCTAGTAAACCCCGGTCAGGGCCGCAGCCTAGGAGGCGTCCTGGTCATGTCCTTCTCGAGGCCCCCTCTCTGTGCAAGTGTTGCGGCCGATCCTTTCCTTGCGTGCCCCCGTGGCGGGTCTATATGTTGCGAGCCCGTCGTGCGTGTCTTGAGCGCTCTCTCGCGTTACCTGCGAGAGCGTGCACACAGGGTGTGCTTGAGACCACCGCACATGGAAGATGTTTCGCCTGTGTTGCTTCATGGTTCCGTCCCGTTGCGATTGTACGACAGTGATTGGCTTAAGGCCTATTCTTGACCTTTCGCCCTCTTCATGGTCCCCCGTCGCATCATCTTCCTGCCCCATCTTCTGCCCCTGTTCGCTGCGTTATCATCCATGCTGCTCCGGCCAATTCGCCTCGTCCTCCTTATTATCGTCATCTGTGCATTCATCCTGTTCCTCCTTCATCTTGTTGCTCCTCCCCATTCGCTTCCTCGTCTCACCATGTTCCAATCCTCCCCGATTCAACATGATGCTTGCTCCTTCTTGCCCCATGGTTCACTCATCCTCTTGGCGCGTCCCTTTTCCCGACGAGGATTGGCGAACCATTTCGAGGGATGCCAAGGACCTTGTTCGCAACCTGATCAAGATGAATCCTGCGGACAGACTAGCGGGAAGAGAAGAAGGAAGACGAGGGGGAGGATGAGGGTATTGACAAGGGGTTATGGCGCCTTATATGATGATAGTGAGGAGGAGGATGCTGATGATGATGATGATGATGATGATGATGATGATGCCGATGATGTTGATGATGATGAGTATGATGATGGTGATGATGATGATGATGGTGATATTGATGACGATGATGCTGATTATGATGATTATGATGATGCGAATGATGATGATGCTGAGGAGGAGGAGGAGGAGGACGGTGATGCTGATGATGATGATTATGATGATGCCGATGGTGACGGTGTTTAGTGTGATGGGAATGAAGCTGATGGTGATGACGTTGCTGATAAGTTCCCGAATTGTGTTGGCAGTTTGGATTTCTCATGCCGCATCTAAGCAACTGGCCCTGAATGGAGGTCTGGCGGCTATGTGGCCGCCGTCGCCGCCCCGTCGCCGCCGCGTCGCCGCCCGTGATTTGGCCTGAATGGCAGTCTGGCGGCTATGTGGCCGCCGTCGCCGCCCCGCCTCGGCCTCGTCGCTGCCAGTCGTCTGCGCCTGTTGTCGCCGTCGCCGCCCCGTCGCCGACGTTTCCGCTCGCCGCCGCCTCTAGATTACACCACATAGATTGAGTTGCGTTGCTGTGCATTGTTGTGCATTGCTTAGCGTTGCTTGACATTGCTTGTCATTGATTTGCATTGAGTTGCATCGTATTCCCTTGCGTTGCTTCGCGCTACGTTGCTTTACGTTGCGTTGCTTCGCGTTACTTTGCATGGCATTGCTGCGCATTGTGCTGTAGTGCGTTGCCTTGCGTTTCGTTGCTTTCCCTTGCCTGGCGTTGTTTTGTCTAGATTTGCAGTGCATTGCATTGCGTTGCTCTATGTCGCACTGCATCGCGGTAATTCCTTCTACCGTGCGTTTCGGCGCTTCGGGGCGACACGCCCCCCGGCGACGCGTCCTGCCAGCGTCGCTGCGGCTCTTTTTGTTACGGTGCTTGCTCACGTAGCGCCCGCGCAGATTCCCCCAATTATTGCTCGCACTTGTTCTTGATTCCATAATAAGGGGGGGGGTGATACCCGCCAGACTGGCCCTTTCAGCCCCCCCCACAACTAGCCATGAAAGGGCGGCCGTTTTGCCCAGCCCCCAGAACACTGCAAGACAGCTCAAATAAGACCCCCTCACGAGTCAGTCATCCTCCACTCTATCCGTGAGGGCTTCGCCCCCTGCCGCCGGTCCCTTCTCTATCATAATAGGATCGGAGGTTGGGAGGTGAGATCGCAGTGAAACGGAGACCCTCCACCGGGAAATCGGTTTCGGTTTCGGTTTCGTGTTCGTGTCGTGCGTGCGGGCGAGGCGAAGCTGCGCGTGATCTTCCTGTAGCTAGGCCGAAGTAGGAGCGAAAGTCCGTTCCCGTCAGCCAGTAGCTGAGAGGTGGCCAAGTTGGGCCGGGCGGTGTCCCGGGTGTCCCGGGTGTCAGTAGGAGCGAAAGTCCGTTTCCCGTCCGCCGGTGGCCGGGAGGTGTCCCAGTTTGGCCGGGCGGTGTCCCGGGTGTCCCGGGTGTCCTGGGCGTCCCGGCGCTAACGCAGGCCGCTAGTTTCATATATCATTTTTTTGTCGGCGCCTGCGGCGGGCTTTCTTATCCAATCCAGCTTATCTTCTCCAATCCATATTGTCCAGTCCGATCCATATTATCTTATCCAACCCATATTGTCCCATCTTATCTTATCCCACCAAATCCAATCCACCCAACCCAATCCATCAATGAATTTGTTTTTGCGCCTGCGGCGGGCCAATCCAATCCATCTTATCTTGTCCAACCCAGCTATTCCAATCCAACTCATCTTACCTTGTCCTATCCATCTTATCCAATCCAATCCAATCCACCCAAGCCAATCCATCAATTCATTTGTGTCGGCGCATGCGGCGGGCTTTCTTATCCAATCCAGCTTATCTTATCAAATCCATCTTGTCCAATCCAATCCATACTATCTTATCCAGCCCATCTTGTCTCACCTTATCATATCCAAACCACTCCAATCCATCCGACCCAATCCATCAATTCATTTGTTTCTGCGCCTGCGGCGGGCCAATCCAATCCATCTTATCTTCTCCAACCAATTTTTCCCAATCCAACCCATTTTATCTAATCCAATTTATCTCTCTCAGAGAGAAATGAGATCAAAGTGACAGGCTGGAGGTCGGTCAGGGTGGGCATTTGATTTCAACCCCCCCCCATATTCCGTTATCGCCCGCAGGGCGGTCGTATAGGTATATCAAAGTCGCGTCGGTGCGTCTCGGCGATGCCTTAGCGCATTTGGGAACATCATGCGGGTGAATAGGAGTCATCAGTGCATCTTGAGGTTTTGGCGTTATCGACGACGCCTACGGCGAATCACCGCCGCCCCCTGCCCCTTTGGAAGCGCCCATGCGGCCGACAGCTGGGCTCGAGCTTGGCCAAGCTATCGGGCCAGTTATTCCCCGAGTCGGTTTGGAAAGCCTTCGGGGAACGCGTGGGGGGGCAATAGGAGGAGGATCAGGGGAGGGAGGAGGATGATCAGGAGGATGAGGATGAAGATGTGGATGAGGATGAGGATGAGGATGCCGAAAAAAAGCAAATGCCCACATCTTTCAAAACCCTGGGGAAGATCAATGATTGTGATCTCTTCGGGTCCTCCTGTAGGACCTCTTGGAGGCCTCTTGGGCCCTCTTGGGTCATCTTGAGGCCATCTTAGGCCGTCTTGGGTGCATCCTGGGCCGTCTTGGAGGCATCTTGGGGCCATCTGAGCTGTCTTATAGGCCATGTTGGCCGTCTTGGAGGCCTCTTGGGGATCTCTTGGAACCGTCTTGGGGGCCTCTTGGGCCGTCATGGGGCCATCTTGGAGGCCTCGTGGGCCATCGTGGGGCGATCTTGGGGGTCTCTTGGGCCCGTCTTGAGCCGTCGGAATGCCGAAAAAAAACGAATGCCCAAACCCTTCAAACACAATGGAAACTCAATGATTTGGGTCTCTGTGTGCCCTCGTGGAGGACCTCTTGGAGGCCTCTTGGGCCACGCTGGAGGCATCTTGGACCCTCTTGGGCCGTCTTGGAGGCCATCTTGGACCATCTTAGGCGGACTTGGAAGCCATCTTGGGCCATCTTGCCCGTCTTGGAGGCGTCTTGGAGTCCATTTGGGGCCGTCTTGGGCATGAAAGGGATTGACCTGTGCCGTTTGGGGCCTCTTCGGGTGGCCGGCGGGACGTGCCGAAGCCCCAGGGAATAAAGAGCCAGAACCGTCTAGGATCCATCACGCCAGGCACCCTTTTGATACATCAGCAGGGGGCGGTGGATCGAAGATGCCTACGGCGAGTCACCGCCTTGGGGACCTCTTGGGCCGTCTTGAGCGCTTCTTGGGCCATCTTGGGGCCCTCTTGGGCCGTCTTGGGGCCCTCTTAGGGGCGTCTTGGGCTGTCTTGGGCCGGTCTTGGGAGCTTCCTAAGCCGTCTTGGAGCGCCGGAAAGCCGGGAAACTGTGAGAAGGCGGCCAGCATCCTTCAAACACCTGCGCAAAGTCTACGATTTTTGCCTCTTGAGGCTCTCTCGGGAAGCCTCTTGGAGCGCTCTTGGGGCCTCTTTGGACCCTCTTGGGCCGTCTTGGAACCATCTTCGGGCGCCTTGGAGCACTCTTGACTTCGGCAATGCGAATACGTAATTTATAAGGGTCTATGGCTTCGGGGACGCGCATCTTGTGTAATGTACACAAGGGTGTGTTGCCTCGGGGACGCAAGCATTGTGTAATTTACTAAGGTTTGTGGCTTTGGGGACGCGAACGTTGCGTATGTTATGAGGGTTTACAGCCTCGGGGCACGAATCTCAGAAATTTCTACGCGTCCCAGGATCCCCCAGGCAACCGGGCGAATTAGGGCTTCCCCCCCTCGCGCGGACAGCAACAATTGACAGTAGAAAGCAGAAAGTGTAACTATCACAACGGGAACTGGAACCTGCAACTGGAGCAGGGAGCAGCAAGCCTAAGCCTCGCAGCCTGATGGCCCCGCAAGGGAGCCGGCGGATGTCGGAATGGGGCGCAGTGGACCTAATTTCTCTTGTAAGAGATTTCGCCTGGCTGGCGGTCTTGCGGCTGCGTGCTCGCCGTCGACGCCCCGTCGCCGCCTCGTCGCCACCAGTCGCCTGGGCCTGTCTGGCAGTCTGGCGGCTCCGTGTTCGCCGTCGCCGCCCCGTCGCCGCGTCGTCGCCGCCAGTCGTCCTGGGCCTGGCTGGCAGTTAGGCGGCTCCGTGGTCGCCGTCGCCGCCTCGTCGCCGCTCCGTCGCCGCTTAGATCACACAACGTAGATTGCACCACGTAGATTGCATGCCATAGGTTGCACGACGTAGAGTGCACCGCATAGATTTCACCACGCACGTTGTACTACTTTGATTGAACCACATAAGCTCCCAGGATAGATTGCACCATGCAAAATGCCCCACCGATATTGCCCAACATCGATCGCGCAACATGTAGTGCATCACGTATTTTCCACGGCGGTGCTCCGCGCACATTCCACCACACATTTTGCACCACATGGAGTGCATTGTAGATTGCACCACATAGAGTGCATATCACACGATGTGCATCACATTGTTTGCGCCACAGAGGTTGTACAGCAGTGGTTGCATGACATATATTGCACCACGTAGATTGCACCACCTAGTCTGCTCCACTCATAGTGCACAACGCAGATTGCACAATGTAGGTTACACAACATATATGGCAAAACATGTACTGCACAACGTAGATGGCACCAACCAGTTAGACCCACCTGAATTCCACAATCTATATTGGTAGAAATGCACAGCTTGGGGTTCACACTGACTACCATGATCAGTGTGATGATGATGATGAAAATGTTGATGATGATGATGATGTTGATGATGATGGCGATGATGATGCTGGTGTTTGCGATGATGATGGCGATGTTGATTATGCGAAGTCTGCTCAATGGTGTACGGTAGGCTAGCGCGGAGTCGCGAGCAGCGCGACTGCTTTATCCGTATCTGTTTGGTCTCTTTGGGGGAGCGATGCAGGAAAAAGACGGGGAAGGTGGAGAGCGGTAAAGGAAACAGGTGGGGTGGGGGGGGGGAAAGGGAGGACGAAAAGGGGCCTGCCCCCCTCCGGTCCCTTGCCGCGGCCAGGAGCGCTACGACGCCGCGCAGGCCCGCAGCGCGTCCTCTGTGCCGTCCTCGTTATCGTCGCCGCCGCCGCCGTCGTTGCCGTCGTCATCGCCGTCGTCGCTCATCTTTCGTCGCTCGTCGTCGTCGTCGTTCGTCGTCGTCGTTCGTCGTCGTCGTTTGTCGTCGTCGTCGTCGTGGTTGTCTTCGCCGCCGCCGTCGTCGTTGCCGTCGTCGTCGCCGTCGTCGCTCGTTGCTCGTCGATCGTTGCTCGTCGCTCTCCGGTCCTCGTTCCCGGGCCTTCGCTCGTCGCTCACCGCCCGTCGTCATTCGTTGTCGTCGAGGCCGAGGCGTGCGGGAGGTCGGTTTGGCTCCTCTTGTGGGCCCCCGGGTGCCCCCCTCGGATTCCTCCGCATGTTTCCATGCAGTGGCCTCCAGAGGCAGCGGGGAGCCTCCAGACGTCGTCGTCGTCGCCGTCGTCTTCACAGTCGCCGTCAGCTTCTCAACGCCGTCGCCGTCGTCGTCGTCGGTGCCGTCAGGTGTCAGGGTCTCCCCTCCTTTCGCTTCGCCTCCTGACCTCCTCTTCTTCGCTCTCTGGTCTCCTGCTCCTCCTCCTCCTCCTCCTCTTCCTCCTCCTCCTCCTCCTTCTCCTCCTCTAGACTCTTGCCGCCGCTTTGGCGCGAGGTGCGCGAAGGGCGGCAGCGGCGCGGCAGCCCATGTGACCTGCCGCGGCGCCACGCGGGAGACGCGATGGCGCGGTCCGTGGATCAAGGGGCGTTGCGAGTGCTGGGCTTCAGCCAGGTGTTCGCCACGGGCTCGAGGCTGCAGGACATAGCCATGAGTTGCAGCAACATGGATTCGGTGTTGCTCGCAGGGGCGCAGGCCGTTTCGCGGCGCGCGGAGGAGGTCGTGTCTCGCAGAATCGGGAAGCGGATCGCTTCTGAGGCTGAGGCAGGATACGGAGAATATGCCAACAAGTCGACGGGCTGCGCGATCATGTTGCGGAGCATGTTCAAAGAGCAGCACGCGTGCCAGACGTGGGCGAGCCCGAAGTGCGCAGAAGGCAGAGCATCGGCCGCCCGAATCAAGAAGGGGCCACTGGACCACGCCCCCATCGTGATGTATCTACCGCCTCAGCCTCGGCATGCTCGTTTGGTCCTTCACTTGTGGCGACATGGCGCGCATGTTTTTTGCAGAGACTGCCTTGCCGCTGCACGCCTTTGGTCTACGTTGATGTAAACGACGGACAGGGTTTGTGCCGAGTGTCAGGACAGTGGGATCCATTAGAATTAACGGCCTTGGGGCCAGGCGGAACACGAGAGCAATGACGTGGGGGTGCTGGAGAGATTCTCAGACAGGCGAACGAGCAACAGCACATGTTCTCTGTCATTTCAGGGTGTCAGAATCTGGAACACATGTTTTTATGGTATTATTGGACATAGCAGCTGGATTGATTTATTCTTTGTCCCAGACGGCATGGTTCATATGATACACAAGTTTTCTCCACTCCGCGGACCAGGGGCCGAATTATAAGCGTTCCGAGAAGGGCCCCTCCGAATGATCACATTCTTATGTACCTGGGCTTGCGTGGCACGCAGATCTTGGGTGATCCCGAGTTCCTGTCGCCACAGCGGGCGCGACGGAATCAGGATGACTTGGCGGGGTGCTTGAGAAAGGCGAACGGAGAGTTTACTTCTTTAGAAGCGGTGGGGACACGTCTGCCAGATAGTGGGGACATTTTGAGGGCGCTGTTGAGCCGCGAGCGGCCAGATGACTTGTTCAAACGCTTAGATGATACGCTGGTCGTTGCAGGCCGACAGCTATTCAATCACCAGGTGTCCAACGATCCAGCGCACAGACAGGAGGCTGGCAGAGCGTGCCGTACTTCTACGAAAGCGAGCTCGGCTTCGACGTTCCCGTCTCGGCATGGGCGAGGCTTCTGCAGCACTTCGCGATTGCGGGAAGCAGCTGAAGGAGCTTAGCCAGCGACGACCACAGCGACAATATTTTCAACGAGAGCGGCAGGCTGCAATTTTGGATGCTATTGATGAGGCGCGGCAGGCGCGACGCATAGCGGAGGCGATGCGGCATTCCAGGGCAGCAGCTCGGTGCAGGCATGGGCCCAAACGACGCAACGGGAGATTACTTCCGGGCGGCCTGTTCTCAGAGCAGGAGTTGCTGGAGCTCTGGTGGCAGAAGGGCAGTCCGGGAGGGATGTCAGCATGTAAGACCGACTTTGACGAATTTACGGGGGCTGTTCCTGCAGTAGATCCCCCCCACACGCTTCGGTAGAGGATTGCGACGTGGCTCAGAAAGATCAGTGGAGGGTGACGAAGTGTCTGCGACCGGCGAGCAAGAAAAGAGTCGCGCCGCTAAGGGCCCAGCCCGCAGACGTCGATAGCCAGGGCCCCGTCGCCGACGTCGATAGCCAGGGCGCGGGTGCAGGTCGCCAGCGCGAGGTTCCTCATATGAAACTGGTTGGAGAAATTGTCGATGGGGGGATTTGGCAGGGCCCGCGCAACCAATCGCACGCCGACGCGATGGCACGCGAGTTCGGGGGCCCGAATGTGGAAGCAAACAAAAAGCGCCAAGCCGGGCCCAAATGGGCCGCCGAACGGTGCGCGTCTTGCCGACCTTGGGGGAAGCGTTCTGTGCAGGCCTCCATGGAGTTTTTCCCACGGCGACAGAGCGCGGCTTCTGTCCAGACAGGTGCAGAGAAGATGCGATTTTAGTGGTGCATCTCTTGTGCTGGAGGTACCGACGGGCTGGGCACTCGTTTTGCGTGCACCTATGAGGACATGACGAACGCGTCCGCGAGTGGGTCATGGTCCGATCTGGATAACAGTTGAACTTCACGCCGGGCCCCAGGACGTTGATCTATGTATAGGGCGTTTTCGAAGGGGGGGCGTCCATCAAGATGGGGGAGGATGGCGCAATGAAGGCCCCATACGTCGTGGAATTGTTTCGCGGCGCGCTTTCGAGGCCCACTCTGCAATGGCTGCGCGGGCTCAGGGAGTTCAATTTCTCGGCGGCGGGCCTTGCGGCCCGATGGGGAGCATGTCAAGTGGATGTCGGATGTTGCCCGCGCGCCGACGATATTTTTTCCCGCGCGCGTTGCCCCTCCCGCGCTTCAGCGGGGCGATTCGGAGGTCCTGAAGCAGGCTGACGAGGCGTCGTCCGAGGATCTGCAGGATATGCTACGCCTGGGGCGTTTCGAATCAAGAAGATCAAAAGATCAACTTCGCTTCCATGGGCGAGGGGCCTTACGGTGTAGACAGTGGGCGCGGGGTCGGGGCTGGAAATTTCTGCTGGGGCAACTCCTGGGAAGACGTGCGATACGTGGGTCCAAAAATTGACGCGCTGCAGTCGGCGGCCGCAGAGACCCGTCTTCGAATTCTATTGCCGAGTCCTATCACGTCCAGGGACAAATTTTGCCCCTGAAGGTTTCGTTTCCATGGGGGCGGACACTGTTGTTCAGTTTTGCGCAGAACGCGGCGCTGGCTGGATTGGAACCAATGCTGCTCACGCCCGCGCATCATCGTGAGCTCGACTCGCCCCCGGCTCGGCATGGGGGGGCGGGCGGTCTTGCGGAATGCGGCGATGAAGGTGAGAGACCGCATTCGATCGCGGCCGAACACGCGCGGGATACCGCACTGGCGCCTAGCTAGCTCGGAGTCGGAGATGTTGGTCAGTCTTTTGAGTAGGTATCGCAGCTGGGTCTTATCCCCCTCCAGTCTTATCCAGGAGCAGCGTTTGATGTTCGGGCCCATGGGGCTGGGCGAGGAGGGGCGCGCCGTCGACGCGTGACAGATGGCCTCTGGCTCTTAGGTCGCTAGCGTCTCCGCGGCGCCGACGCGTGCAATATGATTTTCGCCGAGCGTCTGAACTTCTGGACGACGGCGGAGCACGCGCGCGCTCCTGCTCGCTGCCCAGGCGACCGTGGGTGAAGAGCTTCGCGAGTTCTAGTTCAGAATTGACTTTGCGTAGACCAGTGCCCGCGAGTCGTCTGCCGTCATCCCCATACGAACCTCACAGAGCAGGAGGTCACGGAGAACCCTGGGGCCCCCTTGGAGCACCCCTGGCAATGTGAATGGATGGAGGATGAAGGCGGCACTCGCGGGGGGACATTTCAAATGAGGAGGTGTCTCCTGAAAAACGCGCGACGAAAACACCGAGCACACCGTCTATGTTTGCCAGTTGCGCCGGCTGACGCGCGCGCTGCGCGTCGATGGTTTTCGCCGGCAGTCAGGCAAATGTCTAGAAGCACCTCAGAGAGCCGTAATCAACGAAGCATGCCCGCCCCGAGGTTCGTCTACATTCGCGGAAACTAGACCTCCCGTTTCTTTGGCCTGCGTTCTCCGCAACTATCAATCGAGCGGCGTGGGTGATCTTTGCAGCCAGTTTGCTAAGGGGTATCTTCCAGTGGAGATTGATCCTTCACTGCCAGAAGTTTTTTTTGCCATTTATCTCGAGGGCGAGACTGCGGCAGATGGGCGCGGAGGAGGCCGCGGGCTTGCCGAGGCTGACGCGGGCGAGGGGCCCGTCGCCCGCCCCGCTCGCCAGGGGGGGCCGCAGCGCCGCCAGCGGCGAGGCCCGCAGGGCGGCTGGGCGCAAATGTGCCGCAGAACCTGGCGCCGCCGCTCGCCAAGTTGGCGCTCACGGTCAGCCGCGCGCCGGCGGGCCCCAGCAGCGCCGTCCACGGGGCGCGCGACGCCAGCGCGGGCGCCGGCATCGCGGCGCAGAACGAGTAGGCAGGCCAGGACTACAACGTCCAATCGCAGCTGCTGAAGCAGAAACAGAAGGACGGCGAAGTGGTAGATTACGCAAACAGGGGCCCGCCGTTCGTGACAACATTCACGCAGGCGCCCCGCTGGGCGGCCACGCTGTCCAACGAACCCGAGGCCAAGCAGGAGAAGTGGATGGCAGCAGCACGAGAGCCGTGGACGGACAGGCTGGCCAAGATGTCGATCCAGGAAGTCGGGGTGCCGGCGCTACACAGGCAGCGGAAGAGGAACAAAGCCAAGCAGGAGGGCAATGCGAGGGGCCGCCTGACCTACGCGATCGACTACACGAACGTGCCTCGACCGACTCTGATCGGCATCGTTGAAGACATCCTGAAGAGCATCGGGCCTGAGAGGCGGATTCGCCCAGCCCCGCGGGGCCCGCTGGGGCGCGGCGAAGCGAAGCTGCCTGCGGAGCTCCGCGGCAAGTGAGTGCATTTGGGAAGGCTAGCGCCACAGCCCCAGAGCAAGTAATTGGTAGCAGCACCAGCAGCAGCACGCGTCCGATGAATTCGAACTCGTTTCGCCGCGCGCCCTTGGATCCCCGAGGTGTCAGAATCGAAGAGAAGCCCCAGGGGAGCTAATTCGGCGAGGTTCGATTTCTTATGAAGTTTTGGAGTTGCGACCCCTTCCCGCTCCCACGACCTATAGCCTGGGATTTTTCACCGCCCCCACGTTTCAGCGGGAGGGGGGGTCTTCCAGGCAAAATGGCACGGGGAAGGACAACAACGGGGGAGGCCGGTAGCAACCATTAGTCCCTAAGGTGGGCCCCTCGCAAGCTGCGCGCTGTCCAGGGGGCGCTCGTCGGGGCGGCGCGGCGTCCGTCGCGTGCTACGGGCCGCACTTTCAAGGTTTAGCTATGGATTCGCCCCCCAGAGTTCCCCCTGCACTTTGGAGCCAGGTAGTTGTTCGCAGGCGCCAGGCAGACGTCAGAGTTGAACTCCAACGGGCCCGATCCCGATCCCTATCCCCGATCACTTCTTCACTCCTTCTCCTCCTCCTCCTCCTCATCCTCCTCCTCCTCCTCTTCAGAGGCCGTCCTCCTCCTCCTCCTCCTCCTCCTCCTCTCGTCCTCCTCCTCCTCCTCCTCCGCCTCCTCTACTTTTTCCTCCTCCTCCTCCTCCGCCTCCTCGCCCTCCTCCTGCTCCTCCTCCTCCTGCCTCCTCGTCCTCTCCTCCCCTCCTCCTCCTCCTCCTCCTCGCCCTCCTCCTCCTCCTTTTCCTCGTCCCCCCCCCCTCCTCCTCCTCGTCCTTCTCCTCCTCCTTTTCCTCGTCCCCCCCCCCCCCCCTCCTCCTCGTCCTTCTCCTCCTCCTTTTCCTCCTCCTCTTCCTTTGCCTCCTCCCCCTCCTCTTTTTGTTTCTTCTCCTCCTCCTCCTCTTCCTCCTCCTCCTCTCCTCCCTGTCCTCGTCCTCCTCCTCCTCCTCCTCCTCTTCTTCCTCCTTTTCTTCTCCTCCTCCTCTTCTCCTCCTCTCTCCTCCTCTTCTTCCTCCTCTCCTCCTCCTCCTCTTCTTCCTCCTCCTCCTCAGAGGCCCCCAGGAAGCGGGCCCCCCTCCTCCACCTCTTCCCCCCCCCCCCCCCCGCGGACAGACGCGTTCGCCGTTCGGAAAAGGAGAAAGGGAAGGAGGAGGGAGGAGGAGGAGGAGGAGGGTGGAGGAGGAGGGTGGAGGAGGGGGGCCCTCCTCCACTTCCTTCACCCTTCCTTCCGAGCCTAGGCCACGTGCCCCCAAAGGCCGCGACGGTGGCGGCCGCGGCGCGCCAGGCGCTGGGCCACCCGTGGCTCAAGAGCCGCGCTCCGGGCGGGGGGCGGGGCTCCTTCTCCTTTCGGGATGCTGCTAGATAGCTCGGCAGCGTTCGGGCGTGTGCATGTCTTCCCTGGCGAGGGCCATCCAGGAGCCTCTTGGACCATATCGCGAAAAGGGCACACGCGAAATCGAACAATGCACAGGGACTGGACGTCCGAGTGACGGCGAGGGAGGTGCCCCTGGCCCAAGGGGCACAGGGAATGAACGTCCGAGCGATGGCGAGAGAAGCGCCCCTGCCCCCAGGATTTCCAAGGAGGCCACCCTAGCCCCCAGAGCACCCCTCACGAGACCCAGGGGGCCAGTGGATCCGACATCGAGCGAAAAGGTGGGGGCACCCGGTCCTCCTCCCCAGGCCCCCTGGAGTCGCGGACCGAATCACCACGGAAGGTTTTGCGCAATGCTATGGATCTGGGGGCCCTGGCCGGGCCTCGGGACCGTGACAAGAGAAGATTCGGGATGAGAAACGGACTCTCTTGTGCCGTCTTCAAGGCCATCTTGGACTCTTGGATCATCTTGGGCGAATTTGGACGCCATTTTGGCCTTGTAGGAGGCCAGTGTGGGCCATCTTGGAGGCACCTAGACCGGGAAAGGCCTTTGCAGCCACCTCGAACGCAGCCTTCCGGGTGGCCGGCGGCATCGGCCGAAGCCCCAGGGGGATCTTACACCTAACCCCGAGTCTTCAAACCCAGCACGCCGGGCATCCCTGTGGCAAGCCAACCCAGGGCGGCGTTTCAAGTGGCTTTCGGCACATCTCGACATTGTGGCTGGGTTGTATGTCGGAGGCCTCCTGGATGCCTTTGAGAATCTCTTGGGCGGCCTCTCGGATGCCTCTTGGAGGCAGTTGGGGGGATGTTTTGCGGGGCTCTTGGGACCTGACTTTGTGCTCTCTGGGCCTCTTATGGGCCTCTTGGGACCTCCTGAGCGCACCTCGGGGGCTCCTGAGGGGAATACGGGGCCAGCTTGGGGTGGAGGGCTCAAAATGTCAGTTCGTGTTCCCCTATTTGGGCCGTCTTGGGGGCCTCGTGGGCCCCTCTTGGGGGCTCTTGGGCCGCTTGAGGCGATCTTGGGCACCGTTTGGGCAGTCTTGGGCGCTCTGAAGACCGAACTGGCCGCAATGCGAACACCATTCGAAGGCCATGTGATGTTGAACGATTTGGGCTCTTTGGGGGCCGCCCTCCAGGGCGTCCAAGACGGCCCCACAGGCGCCCGAGAGTTCTTCGGGACCGTCACCGCGAAGCCACGTTGGACATGCATGCCCCAGACAACGCGCTTTGGCCCCTCGATGGGTCACGCGGGGACCCCTTGGGAGCGCCCGAGAGCGCCCGGCACTCCTGGCAGCGGGGCCCCTGACATATGTTCACAGATCCCACTACAGAGAACTCGAAGGGACCTGAGAACGCTCCAACTCGTGCTTCAGAGCACTGTGGCGGATTTCGCGACGTTTCGCGATGATCGTGAAGCTGTCGAAACAGAGGGGTCTGGGCCATCAGCCACACACCGCCTGACACATGCCTACAATCTGGGCGCGAAGGGCACGTGCCTTCCTCCCTGGCGGCTCCTCCTTGGGTTGCTCCAGCGCCACGCCTGCCATCCGCGATGGCCAGTGGGCTCTCAATAGACAGGGAGCCTGGGCCACAAAACACGCAAGCCGCCTGAGACCTCCCCGCAGTGCCACATCCCGTGGCGGCTCCTGCCCCTTGGAGTGCCCAAGAGCCCAGCCTGCCACGTCGCGGTAAGCATGGGGCAGCCAACAGAAGAGTGAGCCGGTGTGTGCGAGAGTGTCGCGTGAGTGGGCCTGCGTGTGAGTGGGTCTGAGCGCGGGTAAGTCGGAGGAGGTGTGAGTCCGAGTATCATTAAGTATCAGGTCTAAGTATGGCTAACCAAATCAGTATGACCGCCTGTGAGCCTGCGTGTAGGTAAGTCCGAGTTCGAGTGAGTCTGAGCATAAGAAATGTGAGTGTGATTAGAGGGGGCAGTAGGCAGGAACTACGGAGGAAGGAGGGAGGCAAAGGAGTCACATTGAGTATACTAAACCCACGCTCAGGAGGGAGGAGTGATGAGGGATGGGCGTGAAGGGTAGCAGGTCGAACACAGGAGGGAGCACCTGGCTTCATAAAAAAAACAAAAAAAACAAAAAAAACAAAAAACGTTCCCTTCTCCTCTAATGCTACCGCTATTGTCCCCCGCCTTCCCTGCACACGTTGCTTCACACACGGTTGTCTGGAGCCGGTTTTCATCATCCGCGTTTCCCATCGGAGCGTTCCCGGCCTTTCAAAAAATGGAGCACCCGCCGCAGCGCGGTTCACGCGTCCGGGTCGGCGCTCCGTCCCCCGCCGTTCCGAGTGGCGTCCTCGCCGCAGCGCGGGCCGCTCTCCTGGAGCTCATTCGCTCCTCGCCTCTTCCGGCCTCTCATGTAAATTGCTGGGCCACTGGGGACAGGCTGCGAAGATACGGTCGATCTTCATTCAAGGACGGAAAAACCACCCCGACCCCGACAATTCGCGTTTACTCAACAGCCCTGGGCGTTTACTAAACAGCCCTGCCCTGTTCGATTCCTTCCATGGGCGCGTTTACTAAACGGCTTCGCTTGTGTGGGGGTGGATTTTCTGCTCTCTATTCATGGGGCCTGTCTTGTCATGTCGACTGTGTCCTTCGTTGCACTCCGACATGGGTTCGACGCGGGATCGGCGTGGATCCGGCACGGATTCGACACGGGTTCGATTCGCTCGACATGGATTCGGCATGGATGCGACATTGATGGTTACCGCGATGGGTCAGACGAGACCCCCCAGAGATGCAACAGAGATTTTCCCAGGTTGCCCCTGGCTGGCATCTGTGTGAGGACACTGCTCGTGCCTTACCGACAAGGCACTGAAGTCAAGAACAGACTGGGTTTTGAAGGGGCTCGATGTGCCCTAGGTCCTTCCATGGCTGCTTCCCTAGCGCCCAGTATCCACGCAGGCGGTATTGGGGCCAACAGAGGGGCGTCGTTCCTTTCCTTATCTAGCGGTCCTTATTTCAGCAGCCCGACTGTATCTCGGGTCAGGCGAAGGGGGGGGAGGGAACGTGTGGGTACGACACTTGCTGCGTGCAGCCGGTTTCTGTCCCGCCCCCAGGCGGCTTCCTTGATGCATGGCCGCCTCCAAGCGCCCCCTTTAGTAGCCTCCTCTTCATCCGACTTGATTCCACAGGCTTAAGCCACATCCGCCGACCCAAAAAGTTCATTCGTGGTGGCGTGCCAGGTTGCGTGCCCTTTCTACATCTCGAGGAAGGCCCCCCCAGACTGCGGCCGGACATCGGAGCTCAATATTCTGTGGAGACCCAAGGTAGAAATCTTCCGAAGAACCCAAGCCCTTCAGAAGAACAGTCGCCACGCACTGCATGGCGCAATCAATGGAGCAGGAAAGCCGCCTTCATCCTTCGCTGGACTGAGCGGGCGGTGGCGGAAGTGATGAGTCTTTTTCTCAGCCCGCCAGCCGTCTCGCGCAGTCACGTGGGAGGAGCGTCCATCGTGCCAAGCTCGTTGCCGTCACATACACACAAACATACACACGCGCACGCACGCACACACATGCACACGCACACGCACACACACAGACACAGACACAGACACACAGACACACACACACACAAACACACACACACACATTGTTCTCACTAGGATCGCCAGAGGGGGAAACGTGTCCTGAGGAGAACGAGTCCTGAGATGTTCGCAGTTTTCGGGCTCTCGGGGGCCTCCACGGTCCCCGGGACTGTGAGAAAACGACTCACGATGAAGATATCGTCTTGTAGGAAGGTCCTGGGGTCCAGGATCTATTTCCCTCAAGACCTGTTTCCTGCATGCTAGCGAAGAATCTCGTTCCTACTCATCGTTCGGAGGTTGGGGGTGTGAACGCGTAGAGACCCCCTATCGGGACATCCTTGTTGGTTGCTGCTCGTGCCAAGGCGTGCGGGCAAGGGGAAGCTGTGCGATGGCGGCCAGATGTGGGCCGCAGCTATGGCCAGGTCGGGCAAGATTCGGGAGGAAAAGAAGCACACAGACACAGTCAATCCTCGATTCCCCATAAAATATGGGAAAATATAAGAAAATATGGGGAATTCCTTTATTTGTGTGTATTTATTTGTGTGTCCTTGGGCCCCTTCAGAGAGGACTCCCGCGCCCGTCCAGGGGCTGCCCCGGAGTCATCCTTCAGAGGCCCACGCCGTGCTCTCGTCCAGCGCCGCGGCGCACGGTGTAGCACGCTCTCTTGCTCCTCGTCCTTCTCCTCGCCTTCTCCCCCTCCTCGCTGCTCCCCGTCGCTGCACGGCTGCTCCAGCTCCTGCTCCTCGGGGCCACAGCGTGCCTTCCCTCCGGGCGGGCACGCCTCTCCTCCTGCTCTTCCTGCTGCTCCTGCTCCCGCTCCCGTTGCCGCTGCTGCCTCCATGTCTTCACTGCTGGCTGCGGGGGGAGGCGCGGTGCACCAGCCCCTGGGGCACCGGTTTCTGGAGAAGGCTCACGCGCAGCGCCCTATCTCTCTGTTGCCAGGCTTGCAGGTAATTATGTCGAGGGTGAAGGAGAAGAGGGATCGACGATCGAGTCTTTTTGGCGTGAATGCTACGTAGCACCCCGCAGATGCGGATGAGAGTGAGGAGGCGGTAAAGACGTCGGAAGTCTGCGAGTTTCTGGAGAAGCCCGCTGCAGGCGCCAGAGTTTCACAAATTATGCAACAAGCCCGCCGGAGGCGCCGATTTTTCTTCAAACCAATGTGGATCGGTCGCGGGTGGGTCGCGGGTGGGTCGCGGATGGGTCGCGGGTGGGTCGCGGGTTAGGTTGCGACTAAGTCACGGGTGTGTCGCGGGTGGGTCGCGGGGTGGGTCGCGGGTGGATCTCGGGGTGGGTCGCGGGTGGGTCGCGGCGTGGATCGCGTGGTGGGTCGCGGGGTGGGTCGCGGGTTGGTCGCGGGGGGGAGGACGACGACGACGACGACGACGACAACAACAACAACAACAACAACAACAACAACAACAACAGCAGCAGAAACAACAACAACATCAACGCAACAAGCAGAATCCTCACCACGGATTCTCACTTCAGCCACGCACTCAGGGACAATGAATGACCGCTCGGCCCCCTCACTCTGACATCTTCTTGGACTCCGGGAGGAGGAGAAAGAGGATACGCAAGGGGGAGAGGAGGGGGGTGGGTCAGGGAGCAGGAGGAGGATACGCAGGATCTCGATCTCCATCCTGGCCCCTTGCTGAGCCACTTTCCGCTCCTCCTGTTCCTCTTCCCGCATGTTTTTCTTTTTAGCAGGTCAAGTGCGAGGAGGCGAAGCGATGCAGAGGACGCCGCGGCAGGCTCGAATCGCAGCGCGGCCATCAAACATCCCGACGGGCGTGCAGAGGTCACCCTGGTTGTGGCAACCTCCAGGAGCCGCTGAGTCGCTGAGGGACTTCCAGTGGCCCCGCCGAGGACTCCGAAGATGGGCGGCCCATGCCCCGCAAACCAGGCGTGCTCACGGAGTCTCGGACGTTTTCCTCCGTCTGCCGACGAATGCCCGCTGCGGCTGCAACCGCTGGCGGATTGCAGTTGAAAGGAAAGGACGCCAAGCCGATCAGTCGTCTTCTTCCACCAGCCACAAGTTTCTTTCTTGTCCTCTTCGTTCTGTCCCTCCTCGGGTGTGTTCTTCGTCCTGCTCGCCTTGTCCCCCGTCTCGCCCACATGAGAGCTTCCGTCTCCTCCTCGTTGTCGGTGCTTGTGCCCTGGTCTTCCCTACCGTCTCCGCGTCCGCGGAGGCTGAGTGGCGCAACGGCCGGGAGGCAATGTGTTCACACCGTGACTTGCACCCGTACGCTGTGCACAGTGTTCTGCTGGCGCCGGGGGCGCACTGCCCTTTTCAAGGTCGCCCTCGAGGGCGCGAAGTTATTCGCGCTTCGCGCTTCGCGGTTCGGCTCCGATTCCTCCTCATCCTCCTCTTCTCCCCTGGGAGGCGGCGCGAGAGCGCGAAGTTATTCGCACTTCGCGCTTCGCGCAGCGCGAAGCGCGAAGTTGGGAGCCCTTACCTTTTCCACGTGCCGCACGCGGCGCCCAGTTGCGCCGGTTCCGCTCGAAGAACAACTTCAAGAAGGAGCCCCGCCGGTCTCTCGCCCCGCCCCGCGGCCCTCCGGACGGCCGTTGCTGGTCGTCTCCCGTTGGCCCCCATGGGGCCCGGCTGGCCGTGCTTGGCCCCGACATTGGTCAGGAGGGGAAAAAACACACAGACACAATAAATCGTCGATCCCCAGGAAATATGGAAAAATATGGGAATTGGGCGGGAAGACAAAAACCCAGAAAATATAGGACAAATATGGGGATTCCTTTTATTTGTGTGTATTTATTTGTGTGTCCTGGGGCCCCTTCACCGACATTGGCTCCGATGCGGAAGGCCAGGCAGTCGGGTGGAAGCTAAGCGCCTGCGTAGGATCGGCCCCTCGCCCCCGGGCGCGAGGCCCGCGGAGGCCCGCGGCGGCGGAGCGCGGGCGGCTCCGCCACGGCTCGGGGAGCCTCGGGAGGCTGGGCTCCCTGCAGGTGCCGGCTGGCTGTCCCCCCGGGTCTGTTCGGATGTCCAGGTGCCCGCACATTGGACCCCTTTTCAGAGCCCCGAATCATCAGGGGTATCTCGGGTCAGGGATAACTCGGGTTCCTTTTTCGGGAACTCAAACCCGACTTACCCCGGACCCGAGTTACCCCGGATGAATCGGGCGTCCAAGAGCCCCGAATCATCAGGGGTAATTCGGGTCAGGGGTAACTCGGGTTCCTTTTTCGGGAATCCAAACCCGAGTTACCCCGGACCCGAGTTATCCCGGATAACTCGGGCGCCCAACCTTTAGTCGGGGGTGGACAGAACCCCCACCCTGACACGTCGATTAGTGAAGTGTCCGCTTTCGGTTCGCGAGAGGACGCCGCGGCCGTCATTGTCCAGGCTTGTGCCCGCCAGGTTTGGGCCCGAAGTGGTTTGCACGAAACCTCGTTTTACCAAATGGGGTTCTGCCCATCCGCGGCGCGGCGCGGCGCGGATGGGCAATCCGCTACCTTCCGAAGAGACAAACATATTAGATAACAAACAGATTAGACAACCATGTTAGAAAACCAACATATTAGACAAACATACATATATCAGGTACCATTTTACAAAACAAACTTATTAGACAAAACTATTAGACAACACGAAGAGAAGGAGGAGGAGGAGGGGGGTCCCCCTCCTCCTCCTTCTCCGTCTTCTCCTCCTTCCCCTCCTTCTCCTCCTTCTCCTCATTATCCCCCTTCTCCTCCTTCTCTTCCTTGCTCGCCCTCCTCGTCCTCGCCCTTCCGTCGACGACGATTCCTCCTCCAACCTCCCCCTCTTGTGGTATATGACAGCGTCCCCCGCATTATGTTATTCTGCATGCTCCCCCGCTTCCCTGATGACCTCAATTCCCCTGGACATCGTTTCTGGATGGGCTGGTGGGGATACTTTTGGTAGCCAGCCGCAGGCGAGCGCGCCGACGGCGTGTAAGGTCCGAGCGGGCCGCGCGAGGTCCTAAATTACCTAGCACGAGCAGGCCTACCGCCGCAACTCAGGCCGAGACCAGGAAGGGGCCGAGGGGGGGGGGTGCAGTGGGCTGCAAACTGCCAGGGGCTGCAAACGTGCACCGTGCTGCAAACGCGCTGCTGACTGCCAGGAGCTGCTGACTGCCAGGGGCTGCAGGCTGCCGGGTGTGAATTGACCTGCAGAGAATTGGACAACCGTTGCAAACTGAGAGGCTGCCAGGGTGGCCTGAACCGTGGAGGCCTGAACCACCAAGTGAACGAATTGAGTGCGCGTGAATTGGCCAACCGAAGCTGGAGCGCAGCCAAAATGGCGCGCAGTAACACCAAGATGTGACCAGGGTGACGGCAAATCGGTGTACGGACTGCCCAATATGCCCACCTTGGTTTGGCAGGTGCGGGTGGTGGCGCCACCGAAGTCGCACACCAAAGCCCCGTTGAATGGGGTGCGGTCCGCAATCGTCCGGCCACAGATGGCGACTGAGACGAACAGGGACCAGGCGGACGATGGGGGAAGTCAACACAGTACGCATCGGGCAGAGAGTGTTACCAGGGAGTAGCAGCATTATCTGCAAGTATCACAACGACCGCTTCGAGGGCCCCCGGGCCGAATGGGAGGAGGACCGAGGCCCCGGTGGCAATCCACTTGCCAGTGATGCCGGCAGACGCTGTTAGCCCCCAAGGCGGGGGACAGCGGGAGCGGGGCAGAAGCATTGCCCGGGAGTGGCTAACGGCCATTGGTTTGCCGACCATTGGGACTGGCCTGACGGGCTCTGTTTCTCCTTGCAAGGTCTGCTGGCCACCAAGGGTGCCCATTGAGGCGTCGGGACTCGGGCATCGGGATACAAGGGTGCCTCACTCGCCTGTGTGAGAAAGGGGGTGAGCGCAACTCAGGGGAGAACTGTCGCCACGGAGTGCTGCCTTGCCGACCGATGAGACCGTCCCTCTGTTCCCTTCTGGCCTAGCGGGCCCTGTTTCTCGTTGCGAGGACAGCGGGCCACCAGGGGTGCCCATTGGGGCATCAGGACTCGGACATCGGAAGGTAAGGGTGCCTCGCTCGAGGCGTGGCGCCCCCGGCCCTGCGGCCCGCTGTGGCTCACCGCTGGTAGGCACCCCAGGAGTCGGGGAGAAGCTGGAGGTGGCACTTCCTGCAAGAACCATAGCAGCCGACGCGTACTGCATGGCGGGCTGCGTCCAGTGTGAAACGGCTGGTGGGGATACTTGTTTCGGTCGCGGCCGCGAGACGACGGTCAGGCGGCAAGAGCAAAGTCCGGCAATCTGGTGGGGATACATTTGATCTGCGGCTCAAAGGACGATTCCAGAGAGCGGGTCAATCTCGACAGGATTTGGTGGGGATACGCGAAGCGTCAGCAATTAGGTTGAGGAACCGATTCCAGGCGCGCGAGTCGCGGAGGGGGCTGAGTGGAGCTTAGGCTGAAGTTCTGCACAAGTGCTAGTAAGTAGGGCTAATGTATTACAAAAAACAGCGAAGTTACTAGTGATACTTATCAAGTAACTTAGCTCGCTGCCCAAAAGAAGACACATACTCATAAGCAGCACAAGTTTAGTTATAAAACCAAGCAAACACGTTCACCACCTACAGAATTCTTACACAACTTGCGCCACTTACACCAGAACAAAAGTAACTTCAGCCCAGCCACAACTAGCCCTCAAGTAACACAAGAAGCTGTAGCATCTAAGTGGCGACGAATTCCAAACCGGCGCCCTCGCGTGGGACATTCTAAGAACAACATCGGCCCCCGGAGCCTCTCCAAGGAGGCCCTCGGAGGCCCCCCTGTTTCGTTTCAGGCGAGATCCGGGAAATCCCCAGGCGGGGAGGAGGAGGGGGGACGAGGAGGGAAAGGAGGAGAGGGAGGAGCACGACGAGGTGAAGGAGGACGAGGCGATTTGGGGGAGGCATAGGATGAAGAGGAGGTGGAGGATGAGGAGGTGGATACTGCCAGCATGTCAGAGGGGGGCGCCACGCCCGCCCGATCCTCACCCTCCTGATGTTTATTTTCGCCATCCTCGCTATCCTGGCCCTCCTTCTCCACATCGTCACCCTCCGGCTCCACGCTCCCCTGATCCTCAGCCGCGTGACCCTCAGTCTCCTGATCCTCCCCCTCGCGAGCCTCGCCCTCCTGATCTTCACGCTCGTTCTCATCTCGATCATGTTCCTCTCGCCGAGAAGCGCACGCCACTTCTGCTATATACAAAATTTCCCGATCAACTGCAAAGCGGCCGGCTAGCACCTGGGCCTCTTGGGGCCTGGGCCGTTCAGAACCTGGCGGGATCCCGCAAAACTGTGAGCAGTTGGGCACTCCCTTACGTGCCGTGCGGAGGGCAGGGTATTCCTTTCTGAGTGGCACATTGGAACCATCCGTTTTTGGACTCCGTCGGTCGTTGGGCCGCGGATCAGAGGAGACCCAGAAGAAGGAGAAAACGACGAGCAGACGGCGGCATTGACGACGAAGGCGGACGACGACGGGCGACGACGACGACGACGAAGAAGACGATGACTGACGACGACGACGACGACGACGACGACCGCGACCACAACCACGGCGACGGCGACGGCGACGGCGACGGCGTCGGCGACGACGACGGCGGCGACGACGACGACAGCGACGGCGACGGCGACGGCGACGGCACGACGGCGACGACGACGACCGCGTGCGGCCGTGCTGGCTCGAGAGAGCGCAGTGGCGCCCCCGTCGCCACCTCCAGTGCTCTCACGGAGGCCGTGCCGCCTTCCTTCGCCGCCACCGCCGCCGCCGCCGCCGCTGCCGCCGCCGCCGCCGCCGCTGCCGCCGCCGCCGGCGCTGCCGCCGGCCGCCGCCGCCGTCGATGCCGTTGCTGATGTCTTCGTCGCCGTTCCGCGGTCGCCGCGGCCGCCGCCGCCGCCCCGCCGCCCCAGACGCCGAGCGCCGCTGCCATCGCCCGCCGCCCCGCCCCCCCCCGCCGCCCTGCCGCCGCGTGGAGGCAATGCCGGCGTCGGGGCGCTGGGGCGCGCCGACGGCGGCGGGGTCTTCCGCCTCCGCGCCAGGGCGCGGAGGGGGCGGCGCGGTGGAGGGCGGCGTCGGGGGCGGCGCGGCCACCGCGGCGGATGGCGGCTTCCTGTTGCCAGGGGCGGCCTCTGGCGGCAGCGGCGGCGCCCTCCCGCTCGCGATGGTGAAAATATATCCCAACGGGAAGCTCTCGGCCATGCTCGGTTTCTGGAAGCCCTCGCCGCGCCCAAGGGCCGATGGAAAACGACTCGGGACGAACAGCCGGTCTAGGGGAATGGGTCCAGATCTCTGGGGCAGTTTTTTTGCGAGAACACCGCGTCGTCGAGTTATGGGATGTCTTGAGGATGAAGGGTCCCCTGCAAGTCTTTAGGCGGCTTTCGGCCACCGAGAACCCTCCACGGGTTCCGGGACCGTCAAAGGGATGAGTTGGTTACGGGCATGAGTTTCAGGATTCAGGGCCCGCTTTCTTTTTGCAACCTAGTTGCCTCGATACGCCCGCTGTGATACGCAACACGTACCGTGCTCAAAATGTCCGTGTCACTCCTTTGCGTATTGGCTCAATGCAGTGGCCCATTTTCTTGGCTGACGTATCGAGTAAGGCCTGCGTGTTCAGTCTACGCGGTGAGCTCCGTATCAATACGCTTCGTGTTGCGTGTTGCGTGCCGCGGCAGCTAAGCTCTGCAAGTCCCTCGTCTTCGTGCGCAGTCTCATTCTGCTTGTTCCCGAGTATGCTGTTTCAGTGGTCTTGATCTTCTTATGGCTTCTGGTCCCGCTCTTCTATTTAGCACGTAAAGAAAACGTCCCCTCCCCATCTTCATTCCTCACTTTTCTTCATGTCGCTTTCGCTAATGGCCTCGGAGTCGGTCGGGCTCCTCTCTCACCTCCTCCTTCTCCCCCTCCCCCTCCTCCTCCTCCTCCTCCTCCTCCTCCTCCTCCTCCTCCTCCTCCTCCTCCTCCTCCTCCCTCCTCCCCTCCTGTCCGCCTCCTGTTCGGGGCACCCCCAGGCGGCGGCGGCTTCTTTTCACCCTCCAGCGCATCCTCCCCTTCCTCCCTGCTCCTCTCCTGTCCGCCTGCTGTCCCGGGCACCCCTGAGCGGCGGTGTCTCCTATCATTCTCTTGCTCATCCTCCCATTCCGCCCTCCCCCTCACCTGAGCGACGCAAGACAAACGGGTTCGACTGCGTCGACGTTCGCGCGCAAGTTGCCCGCGTAAGGTCGCGCGTAAGCGCCCTTGCTCCCAATGTGGCGACCCGCGTAAGCCGCCGCGTAAGGTTGCTATGCCATCTATCGTAAGACCCGTTGTTTCTGCTCGTCGCTTACTTGAGCCCCCGATGCAGCATGCGCTCGGGGCCACCCAAACATACTAATACGATGTGTCTGTCGCCCACACAGGGGCGACGCGCGCGTCGACTAATCTTACAGTACATGGTCCGTTGCGGGCGGATTACGTCCGTACCGCTCGGGGAACTATATACGTAGCACCCCGCAATTCCGGATACGAGTGAGGGGGCGGCGGGGTCGTCGGCAGTTTGCGAGGCTCTGAATAAGCCCGACGCCGGTGCCGACTTGTTTTAGACATTATACAACGAAACCACCGCAGTCGCCAAAACTTCACAAATTATAGCAACGAGCCCGCCGCAGGTTCTGATTGCTCAGTCACAGCAGTGTGGGCGGGTCGCGGCTGGGTCGCGAGCAGGTCGCCAGGGTGTGTCGCGGGGCGGGTCGCGGGGCGGGTCGCGGGGCGGGTCGCGGGGTGGGTCGCGGGTCGCAGGCGGGTGGCGGGCGAGGACGACGACAACACCACCAATCATGTCAATATGATTCGCCCTTTATACGCGTGCGTGTCAATCATCATGTGTTTCCCAAGCCCTGGATACCCGCTCTCTTCGTCTTCGATCGTACCCCCTTTAGGGGGTCACTGAGGGCTGCAGCCTCCAACAGAAGGGGGCCACTGAGGGCTGCAAAGGGGCCAGGAAGGGTAGCGAGAGGGCCACGGCGAGCTACATCGGGGCCACGGAGGTCAGCGAGGGTGCCACGAAAGGCGACCGCGGGGCCACGAACGGCATCGAGGGGCTCAAGTAGCGGGGCCACAACAGGCATCGAGGAGGCCACCAAGGTAGCGGTGGGACCTTCAAATCCGATTGCGGTATCGCGAGGGGTGGCGGGGGGCATCGGGACGGCCGTGAAGCAGCGAGGGGCGACTGCGGGCCGCACTGGGCGGGTCAGGCGGGCAGACCCTGACGGGCGGGTCGAGCGGGCGACTGGCGAATGCGTGAGTCCTGCATAATTCGCCTGGAGGTCTCGGACGGAAGGCGGTTTCCAAGTAGTCCATAAGGAAACTCCGAGGCGAGAGGCGACATTCCCGAATGACGCGGGCGCGGCGCTTTTTAGTACATTGCCAAGAAAGTGTCACGCGAGAGCGCGGCTCTTGAGTTAACTGCGAGGAAATTGCAAGGGAGAGCGGGGGGGGGGCAGTTCATTGTGAGGAAGTCTCATGCGGAAGGAGCCGTTGTTGTTGTAGATCGGGGGTTTGGGGCCGAATTGGAGCCTCACGATTTCCCTTGATAGAAAAGTAAACTGTGCGCCGGAGACCAGCACCAATGACTGTTCAGTAGCTCAACAATAATAACAACACCACTCATGCTAAGACTGTTCGCTCTTACCTGCACGCGTGCCAATCGAAACATATCCCAAACCCTCGATACCCGCCCTCTTGGTCTTCGATCGTAGCACCCTGGGGTCATCTCTTCCTTACCTGCCGCGTGTAAGTAGTTCAGCTCCTAGGCTGGAAAAGAGAGGACGGATGGAAGGGGGAGGGAGAAGGATGGAACACTGGATTCGCAGGAGGGGTCTCTGAGCAGAAAACACGTGGTAGAAGCAGACTTGGTGATTGGGCGGGCAGACCCTGGCGGGCGGGTCGGAAGGCGGGCTGGGGCCCGGGCTGCCAGGTCGAGCAGGCGGGTTGCTGAAGCGTGAGTGCTGTATGACTCGCGAGGAGGTCTCGAGCGACAGCGCGATTCCCAAGTGAAGCGTGAGAGAACAAAACCAGGCATGAGCTCGATTCCTGAGCGTCGAGAACGCGGCGCTTGAATAAGTTACGGGGAAGTCGCACGCGAGAGCGCGATGTTCCATACATTGTGAGGAAGTCCCGCGCCTGAGCGCGATTTTGAAATACATAGTGAGGAAGTATCCGTCGGGAACCGTTGTTGTTGTAAGTCGGGGGCCAGGGGGCCAGTTTGACCCTCAAGACTTTCCCTGATAAAAAACAGGGTGCGAGCCCCAGGAGGGGCACTTCAAGTGGAAACGTACAATGTGGGTCGAAGGGGGGCCATCAACAAATCTTATTCCTGTGAAGTAAGAGTTCAGTTCCAACAACATCAACAACCACAGCAGCAACGACAACAACAACAACAGCAAACACAACAGCAACATCAACACCAAGAGCAACACCAACAGCAGCATCAACAACAACAACGACGACAACGACAACGACAACGACAATGACAGCACCAGCAACAATATTCACCGCGGAGCCCCATTTCAGCCACGCGCCCAAGGATCGTGAGTGACCCTTCGGCCCCCTCGTTCTTATATAAGAGCTGCGGGATGTTGCTCTGCAGCTTCGGGTCGGACGTGCGTCTCCGAGGAGGACACCGTACTACGGTCGGGGCCCTGAAGAAGGAACCCTTTTCGTTGGGGAGGGGCTCGGTGTTCCTTAAGTGTTTCGCAGCTTGCCTTGGTTTCTTCCTTGGGTTTTCGCAGGGACATCGAAGTTCAACTCATGGAGAATAGGGGCCTCGTTCCTTATGTAGGGTTCCTTAGGTCAACGCCCCGACTGTACTAGTATGTCCCTCTGCGCCCCATGCGCGGCTCGGGCTGACACTCCGCCTCGGGCTCGGGTTCGGGTCCGGGCGAGGAGACCCGGGTCGGCCCCACGCTTGGGTTCGGGCTCGGGCTCGGACTCGGACGCCCCCGAGATCCGACGTCGCGAAGACAGGACAGCATCGCGAAAAGTCGCGACGAAGCCCCGGGCCCCACCTTTCTGCGCCATTTTTCTTGAACGGGATCGGTCTCTGAGGCCCCCGGGGCCCGCACTTCTTCGAAGACGCCCGGCGCGGAAAAATTGCCACGCCAGGGGTCTCAGAGTCAGGCTTGTGGGCTCGGTCCCAGGCCCAGGCTCCAGCACGGGCTGGGCTCGAGCGCGAGCTCCTGGTGGGCCAATTCTCCACCACCGCTACCGTACCGTAGGTCGGACGGGGGCGAAGAGAGGATGGGGAGGTCCCCCTCCTCCTCCTCCTCCTTCTCCTCCTTCTCCTCCTCGTCCTCCTCCTCCTCCTTCTCCTCCTCCTCCTCCTCCTCCTCCTCCTCCTCCTCCTCCTCCTCCTCCTCCTCCTCCCCCTCCTCCTCCCTCTCCTACCTATCGTGGTGGTGGAAAATCGTCCTATCAGCTCGGACCGAGCGTGCGCGCCCACTCCCCCGCAGGCGCTGCGCCTGGCGGCGCCGCGGCCGCTCGCGCCCGCGGCGCGGCCGCCAGGGCGCCGAGCGCAGAGACGCCCGGCGAGGGCCCCCGGGCGGCCGGCGCGGAGCCGCGAACATGCACGAACGAAGTGGGCACGGGAAGAGTGGGTACAGTGCCCAACAGGGGATCCTGTTCGTTTTGAACAGGACTCGCTGTCCACGCCGCCGCGGCTTGTGTCCATTCGAGACAGAGGACCGCCTGCCCAACAGCGGCCGCTGTTGGTTTGGTACAGCATTTGTTGTTGGGCATTGTACCCATTCTTTCCGTGCCCATTTCGGGCGTCCAAACTCTAGGCCTCGCAGATGGCGTCGGAGTAGACGGGGTCGGAGGATCGCGCCGCATGGCCGATGCATCGGCGATGCGGCTCGGTGCGGGGCCCGACTGTCTCCATGCCGACGTCGCCGATGCACCGCCGACGTCGACGATGCGTCGCCGGTGCATCGCCGATGCATCGCCGGTGCATCGCCGGTGCGTCGCCGATGTATCGGCGATGCGGCGAGTTCCTCCGACCCCACCTGCCTCGACCCCAGCGGGGAGGCCTCCCAGGGGAGGGGTGGAGGGAGGAGGAGGGAGGAGCGAGGAGCCCAGACCTGTTCGCGCTGTGACAAAAACAAAAAAACACGACGGGCGCCCAGATGGTCTGGTACCGGAAATTTTCGGTAGCGATTTCGACGCACCCCGAATTTCGGTAGCGACCGGATCTTCGTTTGAGCACGTTGAAATAGCGGATTTCAGAACGCTCTGATACCGGTATTGGGCGCAACATTTCGGTATTTCGGTAGCGACCGATCTCTGCGGAGCGTTACTGGAAATTTTCGGTAGCGGACCATCAAGGCGGTCTTTCACCATTTTCGGCCGCCGGGGGCCCTCACCGGGCTACGGGGCCGCCAGGAAACGACTCAGAATGACAAGCCAGTCCCCGGGAGGGGGTCCAGAGCTCAGGGGCTCGACGTTGTCACAAAAAATGAAAAATCACGATGTCGGGGGTCTGGGAGGGAGGAGCATCCTCTAAGATCCTAGCGTCGCAATTATTTCGAGCCGGGCGTTTTTCTAACAATTTCGGGCCCATGGGACCCTCACTGATCGATCCAACTCGAAAGGTGGTGCAGACAGTCTGTGTCCGGGACTCAGGCCGTGATTTGTCGCGACGTTGCAATGTGTTCGAGACGTCGGATCTCAGGCTCAGCGGAGGAAGAGGTACCAGTATCGCTACCCTTCCCTCGCGTTCCCCTTTCTGGGCCTCGTGGGAGGCCCTCGTCGCCACAGCTGGATTCGCTTCGAGATTCTGGTCAGAACGCACCCCAGGAGAGGTTCGGGGAGTAGCGGCAGTTATCGTTGCCTCTTCGTTTCCCCAGGGGAGGGAGGTGGACGGAGCGGGCGGGGAGGGTGAGTCGGAGTCGGAGTCTGCATGTTTGGCAACAGGGGGTCCTCTCTTCATCGCGGCATAGGGCTCGGCTCGCCTTGATATCGCGCTGCTGGCTGCTGGCGGAGGAGAAGGACGAAATGGAGGACTAGGAGGGAAACGAGGACGAGAAGGGGGAGGATGAGGAAAAGGAGAAGGATATCAGTGATATCAGGGAGGGAGGGGGCGGAGGGGGGGAGTCTCCTGCCTCTCTCCTACTCCTGCTCCCCGTCCTTCCCCTCCCTTTCCCTAGCGCCGTTGCCACATGGCGCGGGTTGGCGACTACCCCAAGGGGTATTCCGGATAGCTCAACGGAGAGTCCCCCCCCCTTTTTCTTCTCCCTCCTTTCTCAAGTAACTTTGCTTGATCAGCAAATGGTGCCACAGATCGCCAGAGCAGTATCTCCTGCCCGCACGGCAGGATTGCACGGTTCCCTGGTGGGTCCTCAGGGCGTTGCAGCAAGTAGCTGTTGTTATAGATCGGTACGACGGCACCAGGGCCGGCCCAGGTTTCTCACGCGTGAACGATCTGATTCAATGCCCCTAGATCTCGATTCGATTCGCGTCGATTCATGTAATTTTCTGTCTTCGTCTCTTCAGCCCTTCCTCTCGCAACCACGATGACGACGACGACTCTCTGCACCTGAATGATGGCGGACCTCCTCCACTCGGGCCGTGCAGGTGGTGGGGCGAGTCAGTCGGTGCACCATGAACCTCTGTTTCGTCGTGTACCAGGCCTGCCGCTCCTCAAACAGCCCCCCCTCCCCCTCAGTCCTCACCGTCCTTGTCCTGTTTTTCCTCCCCCCCCCCCTCCTCCTCCATCCTCCATCCTTTCTCCCCCTCTTTCATCTTCCTCCTTTTCCTCCCCCTCCCCTTTTCTCCTCCCCCCCCATTCTCCTCCCTCCCCCTCCTCAGCCCTTTGCATAGGCCCCGCGTTGCACAGGGAATTGTTCAAATTGGGGAGGTCCCCGTCAATCGTTGCTGAGTTCGGCAGTGGGCTTCTATCGCTTTGTTCTCGCACACTTTATGGACTGTACAATGTAGCTGTTCCTTTGCTCGTGACTCGATCTCAGATGTTGAATATTGTGCTGTGCAATCCTCCGCGTATGTCCGAGCCGTGGAATGAAGAGGAGATCAGCCGTTCCTTGAGCTTGTTGAGGCTATTCCACCGTGAAGACGCTGCTCCATCAGATATTTTCATTCGGTTGGGAGAGGGGCAGGCGCACGAACGAGAGCGCATGATGCGCAAGGCTTCTTCGTCGTCGCTCCATCAGAGTCAGAAGTATCTGCGATGTTCGAGAAGCCCCGTCCGATCTCCCAGGGCGACGTGGCGATGGAGCTTGCGGGACAGTGCTCCGCGCAGGAGGCTCAGAGGCTGCGCCAGGCTCATCAACGGCATATCGCAGAGGGCCGAGCGGTACCAGATTTGAACAAGCCGGGCGCTTCTCATCCCCGCTCGTGGTTGGCTTTGGTCGGAGCACTCCAGCAGCAGGGCGATAACGTCGGAGCTGCGCGCGCGGCCAGGGTGAAAACATACATGGGCAATCTTCGGAACGACCTCTCGGTGACAAACGATGTGTTCGCGAGCCAGATGAAGTGCTGCAGGGTGGCCTACACACAACAGGTCGGTAATGCACGTACGTCTGGAGGCCAGCGACTCGTATATCCAGAAGGAGGTGATTGATGCTCTCATCCAGCCTGGAGCAGTGAGCATGACAGAAGCACGCCTCATGAGCCACCAGGAGCTTCTGCTGCAGCTTCCCCTGGATGGGCTCGAGGACCCCTGAGAACACTCAGGAGAGCCAACTCCGTAAGTCCCAGGAGGGACAGACTGAGCGAGGCCCGCCCCAGCATTCAGCTGCGCCCTCCACATTTATAGAGCTGTCAAGTTCTACATCCTCCTCCTTCCCCTCCTCCTCCTCCTCCTTCTCCGACGGGGGGGCGCCCTTCGTCCCCCTTCCGACCTCGTCGTCTGACCCGTCCCGTCGCTGACGCCTCACCTTCTCCTCTTCCTCGGACGGTGCCATGTTATGATTGATCCAGGGCTCACACGGCCACGCTTCCAGGGCAAGTCCCATGGGAAAAAGCCAAGACAGCCGTAAAGTGTTGTTGTTGTTGTTGTTGTTGTTGTTGTTGTTGGTGTTGTTGTTGTTGTTGTTGTTGAACATTATTAATTCTAAAGAATAATTATTGTTGGGACCCCTGGTGCACGGCCCCCCTGCGCCGCCTAGGCCGCAGCTACATTTTCATCATTTTCGTGAGGAAGCCTCAGGTAATTCGATGTGATCAAGATCCGGTTGTTTTGTTCCCCCCCGCTTTCCCTTGCAAAAAACACTATAAAATGACATTTCTTGTTCTAATATAATCAAATTTCAAGAATCCCTTGCAAAAAATAAGGTAAAGTGGACATTCGCGCGCGCAAGACGAAATCCTTCCAAAAGCTTAGTGTTCGGAGCGATTTTAACATAAAAACATCAAAAAACCAATGGTTTTTCAACAAAAAAATGTCAAAATCTCATCCCGCGCGCTCTTGCGGATTCGTAGGAAACCCAACACTTTTTAAACATTTCTGTCAAACGGGCTTTTGCGAGCAACTTTTTCGAACTTCTGCGACAACGGTTGCGCACCTGCCAGGGCCATCATCCCTGTCAAATAATACCATGCGGGACACATTCGTTTTTTCTTCGCGCGCGCCATCCCACATCCCTCAGGAATTTGCCCTAAAGATGTGACCAACTATCTTGTGAGTACGTATCGTGTGTATCATGTGTATCATGTACCATATGCATCATATGCAACAGATGTTCTGTGGAAGGCTTAACAACTTCTGTGGGTTAACAAGGCTTAACAACTTCTGTGGGTGTACGAACGTAGGCTTAACAACTTCTGTGGGTGTGTACTCCACGCCAGTGTAGTAGCCACGGTCGTCCGCAGGCCACGAAGTGAAGTGTCCGAACGTCATAGGGCGGGAAGCTGGGTGTGGGTGGTGGCGAAGAGTCGTGTGGATATTTGGTAGAGCTTGCACTGCCCCCCCACAAAGTGGGGGTATTGGCTGGCGTCGCATGAAAACCCTGGCACTGGTGAGAACACTGAGCGTTCGGGTAAAGTGATTGTTGTTGTTGTTGTTGTTGTTGAACATTATTACTTCTAAAGAATAATTATTGTTGGGCCCCTGGTGCACGACCCCCCCGCCGCGCCTAGGCCGCAGCCTCATTTTCATCATTTTCGTGAGGAAGTCTCAGGCAAAACGGGGGAGTCCGGATCCGGTTGTGTTGTTACGATCGGTTTTCCCTTGCAAAAAATAAGCTAAAGTGGACATTTCTTGTTCTAACATAACCAAACTTCAAGAATCCCTTGCAAAAAATAAGGTAAAGTGGACATTCGCGCGCGCAAGACGAAATCCTTCCAAAACCTTAGTTTTCGTAGCGATTTTAACATAAAAACATAAAAAAACCAATGGTTTTTCAAAATTGTCAAAATTTCATCCCGCGCGCTCTTGCGGATTCGTAGGAAACCCAACACTTTTTAAACATTTCTGTCAAACGGGCTTTTGCGAGCAACTTTTTCGAACTTCTGCAACAACGGTTGCGCACCTGCCAGGGCCATCATCCCTGTCAAATAATACCATGCGGGACACATTCGTTTTTTCTTCGCGCGCGCACGCCGTCGTCGTCGGCCGCGGGGCCCTGAATAGTAGCCACGGTCGTCCGCATGCCACGAAGTGAAGTGTCCGAACGTCATAGGGCGGGAAGCTGGGTGTGGGTGGTGGCGAAGAGTCGTTTGGAAATTTGGTAGAGCTTGAACCGGCCCCCCCACAAAGTGGGGGTATTGCCCGCCTCCTATGAAAACCCTGGCACTGGTGAGAACGGAGTGTCCCCACGTGCTAGTAATTGTTGTTGTTGTTGTTGTTGAACATTATTTATTCTAAAGAATAATTATTGTTGGGCCCCCTGGTGCGCGCCCCCCCTGCGCCGCCTAGGCCGCAGCTACATTTTCATCATTTTCGTGAGGAAGCCTCAGAAAAGAGGGTGTGTACAGGATCCGGTTGTTTTGTTGTAATCCGCTTTCCCTTGCAAAAAACATAGAAAATGACATTTCTTGTTCTAATATAATCAAATTTCAAGAATCCCTTGCAAAAAATAAGGTAAAGTGGACATTCGCGCGCGCAAGACGAAATCCTTCCAAAACCTTAGTGTTCGCAGCGATTTTAACATAAAACATCAAAAAACCAATGGTTTTTCAACAAAAAAATGTCAAAATCTCATCCCGCGCGCTCTTGCGGATTCGTAGGAAACCCAACACTTTTTAAACATTTCTGTCAAACGGGCTTTTGCGAGCAACTTTTTCGAACTTCTGCGACAACGGTTGCGCACCTGCCAGGGCCATCATCCCTGTCAAATAATACCATGCGGGACACATTCGTTTTTTCTTCGCGCGCGCACGCCGTCGTCGTCGGCCGCGGGGCCCTGAATAGTAGCCACGGTCGTCCGCATGCCACGAAGTGAAGTGTCCGAACGTCATAGGGCGGGAAGCTGGGTGTGGGTGGTGGCGAAGAGTCGTTTGGAAATTTGGTAGAGCTTGAACCGGCCCCCCCACAAAGTGGGGGTATTGCCCGCCTCCTATGAAAACCCAGGCACTGGTGAGAACGGAGTGTCCCCACGTGCTAGTAATTGTTGTTGTTGTTGTTGCTGTTGGTCCTGGTCCTGCGGCGTCGTTTCAAACTTGGAGGGGCACTGTCCCCTGCTTGTTTGTGTGTTCCCTGTTTTCCCCACTGCCTGGGGAAGAGTTCGCGGCTGCCAGAATAGTGCTGAGGGGGCGGTGCGGTTTGGGCCCTGGGATTTCTCCGAGCTGTGCTTGCCGAGGCTGCGCGAGCCCCCTCCCGCGTGCGAGCGCACCGCTAAATATAGCACATGCCCTGGCATTTGGGAAGTGTTGCTACTCCTTGTCTGGCGTGCCAGCGATCTAACTCGTGTGCCACCAGAGTTCCGCCGCCGTCCCCTCCCCATCGGTTGCTCGCTCGGCACGTCAAAAGAGAATGGAAGGAGGGCAGGAGACACTGGAGGAGTCACTCGAAGCTTCAATTTTGAACGGGGACAGAAAAAGGAGCAATGAGCACGGCCGAGCCATCCAGTTCTCTACCTCCCTGTGCTCCTCCAGCCGTTTCTCTCGGGGCAGGGGGCGCCGCGCCGACCCCCCGAGCATTCTCGGGAAAGCCTCGGGAATGAGGGGTGCTGGCAGGCGCCCTGTCGCGCGCGTGGGGTGGCAGTGGCAGCAATCAGCCTGCGTGTGTGCTGCCGGTGGCGCCTGCGTGCCTCTGTCATGCGCGTGCCTCTGCCGCGGGCGGGGCCGCGCGAAAAAAGGTGGCAAAACATTGGGAAGCCACGGGCTCCCCAGGGAGACGCACGCTGGGAAGGCGACCGAGTTTTGCGCCGCTTGCGGGGCTGGCGCGCAGGCTGCACGAATGGCGTCTTGGACGCGGCCCTGGGCCCGTGATGTGTGACGAGGTAAGTTAGGGTTTAGGGCTTAGGGTTAAGGGTTCAGGTATGAGGTATTACACCTTAGGCGATGCTTAAGAAAACTTGAAATTGTTGTCGCTTCGCGAATCCCCACCAGCCCATCCAGAAACGATGCCCAGAGGAATTGCCTCGATCAGAGAAGTAGGCAGCACACAGAGGAAGCCATTATGAGACATCTTGGGATATCTTGAGCCATCTTGGAGGTCATTTTGGGCTCTCCCAGACGCTCTTGGAGTCATCTTAATCCGTGCCCCCCCCCAAGAGGCCTCCATGTGGCTAAAACCTGTGTAGAATCAATGATTAGGCATTCTCGCCGAGGCCTCTTGGAGCATCTTGGGTGCATCTGGGGGGGCTCTTGGGGCCTCTTGGGGGTCTCTTGGGGGCCTCCGGGGGGCCTCTTGGGGGCCTCTTGGGGCCATTTTGGGGCCATCTTGGGACCTCTTGGGGCTTCCTGGGCGCTTCTTGGGGCCATCTTGGAGGGAGTCGATCAAACAAGAGGGGGGGGTGAATTAGCGCCCCCCCTCGGAAGCCCCTAAAATCGCCTCTTGGACCCCTCTTGGAACGCTCTTGGAGTGCTCTTGGGCGCTCTTGGGGCCGTCTTGGGGCTCTTTTGGGGCTCTCTTGGGGCCCTCTTGGGCCATCTTGGAGCCATCTCCAGGCCTCGGATGGCCATCGGAAGCGAAAAGGCGAGAAAGCAAAAATCATTGATTTTCCTTAGGTTTTGGGACGATTTTGGCCTCTTCGGGGCCTCCTTGGGGAGCTGTTTGGCCACTTGGAGTTATCTTGGGGCCGTCTTTGGGCTTCTTGGAACCATCTTAGGAGCCATCGTGAGCGATCTTGCGCTATCTTGAGCCATCTTGGAGCTCATCTTGGGTTCTCTGAGGCGCTCTTGGAGCCGTCTTGGGCCATCTTGGACGCTCTAACTACCCGCGGCCCCCCCCGTCCAGGTCCAGGGGAGGGGGTAGGGGGAGGGGTAAACCCCTCCCCAAGGGGGAAGAGGGAGGGGTGGAAGAGGATCTGCTCTAGACCACCTACGCCCAGAGGGCTGGTGGGATTTCGGCCAGGGTCTCGATTATTCTTAATGGTTCAATGTAACTCCTAAGATTTTAATGGAGACTATGAATTTCTTAACCCATGATTTCTTAAGCATTTCGCAGGGTGTAGGGTTTGGGTAAACCCTAAACCCTCAACTGAACCCTGATGTTGTCGAAGTGTGGCGGCTCCGGTGCGGCCTCCGGCCTTCGTGGGCGTGCACGGCGGCACGGGGCGCGGAGGGCTGCTTCCAGCTTGGCTCTTCACTTGCTGCGGTGCGTCGCTGGCAGAGCCTTCGGGGGCCCCGGAAACAGGAGCCAGCCGAGGGCCAGGCGCGACCACAGCGACCGACGGACAATCGACAGAGAGCCGAAAAATATCCAAAACCAGCCAGGAAGGGGCAGACCAGAGACCGAGCGACCGAGGGCCAGTCGAGGGCCAGGCGCGACCACGGCAACCGACGGGCAACCGACGGACAACCGAAAAATGACCCAAACCAGCCGAGGAGGGGCAGACGAGAGACCGAGCGACCGAGGGCCGTTTTTTTTCACCGTTTCCGAAGACACGTCCCTTGAGGATGGAGACGGCAGCAAAAACGGTGACCGGAAACGGCAGCAAAAAAGGCTCCAGGATTGGAGTGGGAACAGGGAGACGGCAAACAAGCGGCGATGGAACCAGCAACATGACCGCGTCGGAACGGGAAAGAAAACAGCGAAACGGAGCCGGTCAAAAACATGCCCTGTCGTTTCCAGGACCATGAATGGCGGGGCAATGAGCACACCCACTGGGCAGGAGCGGCAAAGTGTGTAGAGCGCTGTTGATTACGGTGCTGCGTGTTTTCTCCCACGTTGTGTAAACAGTGGGCGTGGCAGTCGCTACGTTGGTTGATGTGGCGTCACACGTCCGCACCGCACAATGGCGTTAAGTTGCGTGTTGGTATTGCCCAAGGTTCGACGTTGGCGGCTCTCCTTCCCGCAGTTTGATCCACCACCTTTTGTGATGGCAACCGCTAGCTTTGTGATTTCTCTGGGCATGTGTGCTGACATCTTTTTGCCGCGTTGTTGTTTCACCTGTTGTTGCGCCGATGGCATCGATTCCCACAATGCGCACGCATAGCTTGTTGCAGTTCCAGGGTTGCAGAGAGCTTCTGTGCTCTATGCTTACGTAATCCGATTGAGCTCCCATCATTCAGAACAACAGGTCCAGACGGTCTTCCCCTCAATGCGTGCGGGCGGACTGGCGTACCTCGTCATGCTCTCTTAATTTGCCGCGCCAGTTTAGTAGTTGGCGCTCTTAGTTGCAGTGTGTGCGCACCCTCTTTCCCCATCCCCGTGGGGAAGTAGCTGAAGGAGGAGGAGGAGGAGGAGGAGGAAGGAATGTGGAGGCGTGAGGTGGTGGAGGGGGAGGAGGCGGGGGAGGCGGGATAGGGGAGGAGGGATGAGGCAGGATGATGAGTGCGGAGGGGGAGGGCTGCATATCAGGGAACAGGGAGAGATTGGATCAGGGGAAGAGAGGAGGCGCAGGGACGAGCGGGCATGGAAGGGTGATCACGGGGTGGCCTGCGGCGTTTCGGGCGCGAGGGCTCGCGCTTGAGCCAACGGCTTCGAGCACTACGCACGGCCGCATCAAAGAGCACGCGTGCGCCAGGTCTGGCGATGGCAGGCGATTGCGAGGCAGTTGGCAGGTGTGCGGGAGGAGCTGGTGACTTTTCAAGTGCTCTCGAGGCAACCGCAACGAGTGCAATCAGTGCGGGAAGGCCTGGGCCTGCAGGTGCAATCAATTTGCCGCGGGAGCCCGAAGAGCTGAGACGGGATTTTGGAGCCCCCGAGGCTGCAAGAGGCAGTGCGAGCGCTTTGGCGGCGGGGGCTAGCTCATCAGGAGATTCGTCGCAAATTCTTGGGGAGACATTCGGTCCCGCAAGATCCCAGGCCCCCAGCGGTCTGGACCCATGCCCTGGGACCGGTCTCTCATCCTGAGTCGTGTTTGTTGACGGCACCGAGGTCCAGCAAGGGGCCCCAGCAGAGACCGAAAGCAGGGAGAAACATCCCGTCGTGATTTTTGCACATCGCGGGGGGGTCTGGGCACTGCAAGGGCGGGAGAGGCAGCGGCGTCCGGCCGCGTCTGGGCTCGACGGGCCAGGGGCTCGGGCGAGGTCGTTTGCCGCGCAGACGGGTCGAGCAACACCCGGACGCCTTCCGCACCTCGCGCCAGCAGCGCTCCAGCGAGCGAGGATATTCAGGAGACCAGGGACGGCAAATATCGTGCCGGGGGGCATTTTAGGCCGAGTCTGGGGGCCCTCTCGAAGAACAAGATGCGGCAATTCACACACACACACACACACACACACACTTTCGACAAACCGCGCGGACTTCTTGCATCTGCGCTGGAACCCCCTGGCGGCGCCTCCTGCGCTGCCCATGGCGCGCTCCGCGCGCCCGGGAGGGGGTCCAGCTTAGATCCAAGAAATCAGCGCGGACCTCCAAAAGTGTCTGTATGCTTATGCCTTTCTATGTTCATCTAACTAGTTTCATGCCGGGGGCAATCTTTGGCCGAGTTTGGATGTCATCAGCGTGGCCGTGTGGAAGTACCGTGCCGTGGCCAGTTTGGGCAAGCGTGGCCGCGGGCAATTACCATGCCGGGGACCATTTTTGGCCGAATCTGGATGTCATTGACACGGCGGCAGCTGCAGTAGCGGCAGTCACCTTGGCCAGCGTGGACGTGGGCAATTTGCCGTGCCAGGGGCTAGTTAGTTCAGGGCGAGTCTGGAGGTCATCGAGACGGCGGCAGCTGCAGTGGCGGTAGTATGGCCAGCGTGGCCGCGGGCAAGTCATGATTGTGCCAGGGACCATTTTTGGCCGAGTCTGGATGCCATCGAGACCGGTTGCAGCGTTGCAGCTGCAGCGGCAGCGTGGCCGTGGCATGTGTTCAACCTGAAGCAGTCGGGGCAGGTCATGACGAGGGATAGCACGAGCGGGAGAAGTGGGTGCGCGAGCGGCATTCCGCAGGCATGAGAGGCCGAACGGACAAGAGGCTCTGCGCTGCTGAGGCGTACAAGGCGGTTGCCTCCAAATTGGTGCTATCGAGGCAAAGGAGGAGGGATGTGAGAGCTCCTACCGGCAAGGCAGCATGCGAACGCAGGGCCAGCCCTAATTAGCTAGCGAGAACGATCCCCACGGCTGATGATGATGATGCCAGACGGCGAGGTCAAGGAAATCGATACACAACCACTACGGCATCGTGCACAGTGGCTGGGCAAGGAGACCAATTCCAAGCTGGCGCCAGGCTGCGACCGACCATCGGCTTCGTGGTGTTGCTCCGAAAACTCAGCATCATGATCGTCGTCATTATCAGCATCGTCGTCAATCGTCAACACGGGCCCAGGATCGTCAATCGTCATGATCGTCGTCATTGTCGTCGTCAATCGTCAATCGTCATGATCGTCGTCATTCTCATCATCAGGAAGCCTCCAGCGGCTCCGGGCAGGCCAAAACGACCAAGTCATTCCATCTGTTTCCCCCCCACCCCCCCGGCCGAACCGCAGGCTCGCGAAGGCAAGAAGACGTTGGTGCAGGTCGCCAAGGAGCCGCCCTCCAGGTCTCACCCGCGCCTGGGGCGTACCGGGGGCACTGGGCGGCGGGCCTGGCCGCCGTTCTGGGCGTGGCAGGGTTTTTTTTTCGCCTCTGGTGGCGCACCTCGCCGCAGACGACAGCCAGCGGTAGTAGGATGGCGGCGCGTCTGCATGCGCCAGATCGGCGGAAGGCGGTGGAGATTTCAAAATTGCTGTGCTCAGAATTTTCGGGGGCGACCACTTGCTGTTCTACTTGTCGGCGTACTCTCCAGCTGCCTGCGGCAAACCCCGCCAGCGCGCCTGTGCAACAGCGTTGCTGGAAGGAGACTGAGTGTAGGAACGGCGCAATTCCGACAAGTGGCATTACAAGGACGTGTCGTGAACTCGACCTCGTCTTCGTCCGCGCGGTCGGAAGGAGGTCGAGTTCACGCCCCGCGGCAGTTCAGCGAGCAGTCTGAATTGGGGAGGGTCGTGATCCCGACATCATCTTCGTCCGCGCGGGTAGGGAGGAGGAGAAGCAGGAGGACGAGGAAGAGGAGAAGGAGAAGGAGGAGGAGAGGGAGAACACTAGAACGAGGAGCAGAAAACTCTCACGCTCCGCGTAATCCCGCCAACCGCAATCAGGAGCAGTCTGCAGAGACTCGTCGAGGACCCAGCAATGGGTGTCGTCCTGTACACCGTCTCGGGGCTTCACCCCCACCAATGGTCCATAACTGACACACCGAGGCAGCCCGGCAGGCTCGACCGCAAAGCATGGAGCCACCTGGGATTCTGCACCGACGTCGAGCTGGGCATAGACGCAAGCAACCTGGTCTACAATCTCACGTGGGCTGCCCTGGTCTGGTTCCTCGGGCTGGGCACTCCCTGGGCCACCTCTCGCCTGGCCGTCCCCGAGACGTCGCTCCCCCCACTACCCTTCGTGAAGGGTATCAGCCATCGCCCCAAGAGCACCCGTCGATGCACCCCCGAGGACGTGCTACAACAACTCCCAGAGGCGTGGAACCTAGAGACGGGGAAATGCAAGCGGCACCGTGCACACCCAGGGATGCAGCACCTGAAGTCTCTGCTCCGCCCAGGTCAAGCTGACTCGGAGCTACGGCAGTCTCTCCTCAGCAGCGACGGGCTCCCCATGGACACCCCCGCGCTCAGGGTCCTCCTGGTGGTTATGATGCTCCAACTGCGCGAGCCCCGCGCCACGCTATGGCCATTCCCACACCCCGAGGCCACGGGAGACATCATCGAGGCAGCCATGGGCCTCTGCTTCCCCTGGCAGAATGTCACAAAGAGTATATGGCATGGTTCGCAGAGGCCTGGGACTTCGACCTGTGCGGCCTCGCATTCCTCCACGGGAAGATGGAGGACACCATCAAGCACATCAGCACGCTCGCCACCAACGCCCACCACCACCAGATTGCGACCAAGTACGGGTGCCCAACCACGTGGGCAGGGATGCTGGACTGACTATAAGTTCACGCTGGAGGCCCCCATGAGGGTCCCCGAAGCAATCGTCAAGCCGGCCGACATCAAGTCCCTGAGCGCTGGAAGTTGCTCCATCTGCACACTACACAAGGAGCTCAGCGGGACCGAGGATGGGCTCGGCTGCCCTGACACAATGGCAGACCTGGAGCACATCGGCGGGGGAATCGCCATGTCCAACAAGCGCCTCGACGAAGACTCCCCGGCATCCCCGGCCCCCGGTACAGCACTCAACCCACCCAAGGTAAGCGACGACAGGTTCCTTACCAGGCAGCAGGTCGGCAGCTTCGACTGCGACGGGTGCCTGAATACCGGGTTACAAAGCTCGGCAGGCACTTGGGAAGACGACGACACAAGGGAGCTACTGGCGCAGAGCCGCGCCCAAGCGTACCTGCAAGGCCGAATCTGCAGGTGGCTGTGCGAGCTGTGCTGAATCAAGTCGCTGGAAGGCAGAGGCATCGAGGTCCCCCTGGTCGAAAACAAGGACCTCACCACCAAGAAGTCGCTCCAGCAGCGCCTACTGACGTACAAGCGCACATTGGATGAGGCCCGCTACCGAAAAAAGAGCCCGCGCTCTCCCTCCCTGGATCGGCTCCCAATCGGGTGCGGGCAACCAGACACTACGCAGTTCCCCTCCTGCCTGCGTGACCTGGTCATGAGCACCCCGCCCGTCTACAGGCCGCGGGCAGTGGGCACCACCCTCCCAGCCCACAAAATGTCCGACGGCAGATTCGGGCCCGACTCACACCATACGAACACCTACTCAGCCATGTGCGACACCTGCCCCGCGGGGTCGCCACTGCTTGTGTGGTCTACAAACAGCCCTGCACTCGGCTGCTTCACGTGGAGCCCTGAGCCAGGTGCGCCGCGCAACGACGAGACAGGGCTTCCGCCATGGGATACCATGCCCACGCTCTGGACCCAGCAGCAGTGGAATGCTGGCTGGGCCTGTAGGCGATGCCTCATCCACATCTGGAACGTTGCGCCCGGCACGCTCGATCGCATCCTGGACCAGCACTCCTCCAAGGCATATCCCATCACCCCCACCTAGTGCGCGGCAGCGGCAGAAGTGCAGGAGGACAGCTACGACGTCAGCGTCCACCTCCCCCCAGCAGGCGTCGACGCAGCTGCAGAGGACAAGGCAATCGGCCCCAAGGGGCGAGCTCGCCCCCGACAGGGAGCACAACAGCGCGGCAGGAGAAAGCAGTGAACCTGTCAGGGTCGGACGCGACAGCAACTCCGTGGTCCCCGACGCGGGCCCGCCAGAGTGCCCCGTCCTACCAGCGCAATCCACCCTCAGGCTCTCCGGGGTGGAATCTGACGGCCCCGTTCACTCCTTGGTGAAGTACATGCTGGAATGGAATCATTCCGTCTACAAATGTTGGGACGACTTCGCACAGCGGTTCGGTGACGGCATCCCAGGGGACAGAGCAGATGAGGGATCGTGGCCCACAGCAAGCCTGCTCCCTTTCATGGTAATGATCTACGGAGAGTCGATCCCAAACAACGGCCACCCCCCCGACATCCTCTGGGATGGGCAACGGGCTGCAGTGGCCAGAGTGGCATACCACCTTTTGAGATCCAACGGGAAGTACCAAGGCAAATGGGACAGTTACGCAGCCAACCTGACAGAGCAGAGAGGCCAGTGCCCGTTCCGATAGCGGATCGGCACAGTGCTCACTTTCCTTATGAGAATTGACCAGGCCGCCTTGGCCCATGGTACTACCACCGCCCTGACCAAGCGAGACCCGCGCGAGGCTGTCGCAAGCTCCTCGGCTGCGGGTGGCTCACCGGCAGCAGCCTGGCTGAACAGAGCAGTCGGTGCCGAGGACCCCGTCCCCGCAGTCAGTGTTGTACCTGCACGAGAGGACATCTCTGCCCGCGCCCCCAGAGCGCACCCCCCAGCCTCAGGCGCAGACGGGGGGCGCGTCCCCCAGGCAGAGGGGGGGGGGGGCCCAACAGGCCAGGCATGTAGGATCGAAGGCGAACCTGGCGGGATCGACTGGGGAGAGGAAGGGGGCAAGAAACATCGAAACCGGCTGCGCCAAGGACCCGGGCCCGGAGCTCAGCCCAACACTGGTGGCCGACGAGGAAGAAGTGGACCCCCTCAAATTCTTCCTGGAGACACCCGACAGGCCCGACGCCTGGCCCCCATGCGACCACATCGTTGTCAGGAACGCCGTCCGTGTAATCAAGAGCGCGAAAGGCAGCCCACGAAGAGCAGACAGCGCAGCCTGGAGCATCAACGACGTCAGGGATGACCGTGCCCTCAGCCGCGCGAGCGGTGACGAGGGCCGCCAGCGACCCGTGTGGGACGATGCCAAGGAAGGGGGCGGCCGTTCCACCAAATTCCCAAGAGGCGACCCAGCGCGGGCACGCATTTCCGAGGCGCCCTGGAAGGATGCAAGGGCCACGCCGCCTTCCCGAGGCAACCCGAGCGACCCCATGGGGGGCACCCCCATGTACATGTGCCCTGTTGCCGATGCGGACGTCGCCAAGGACGGGCCCGTGCAGGAGAAGATAGTACGCCTGCAAAAGACGCTGGGAGGAGCGTTCAACGGAGTTTGGGCCGCATGTGCGAAGAAGGCTGCCATGAGACTAGGGACCAGCGGAAGCGAAAAGCACGACCCGAAACGGAACACGGTCCAGTTGTGCAACGATTTCATCCAGGCGTGGGACAGCGCAGGGTACGACGCCTACAAGATGGACAGCGACCTAGGGCTCGGCGCCCCCTGGCCGTCGGTCAAGGACAAGCACATGAAGCTTCTCCAACGCGAACCCGAGACGCACGCTCAGCGCGGACCTGCCAGCAGCAGTGGATCTGCCCCGTGGGCAGCAGAAGGCAGAGCAGCCGCGGCGGCGCCCGTGCGTGATCGCTGGGCAGGTGCCATCGGCTCCGCCACCCCCTCCCGCTGGCAGGAATGGCAGGAGTGGGGCTCCTGGGGAACCACCGGAAAGCACCGTGGACGGAAACAGATTGGAAAGGGAAAGGCAAGCGCTACTCCCCCAGGGGAGACGATCGATGCACAGACAAGCGTGCACGATGGTGGGACAGGGAGGACTAGTACGCCCAGGGGTAGCAGGCTCGGGCTGGCCTGACAGCGTGCCCGCCGGCCGGCTTGTCGCCCGCGAACCCCCGCCTCGTCGCCCGCGCCTCACCCCGCTGGGGTTGGTTTCACCCAGCAGCGCCTGGCCTCGGCCAGAATACCCTGGGGCAACTCCCGCTGGGGCGGGGGTCTCCCCACATCTCACCTGGCGCAGCATAGCTAGACAGCCCACGCCGGATATGTGGACCTTGCCTGGTCCACTCACCCCCCCTCAGCAGATGGGGATCAGCCCGCAGGCCTTGCCCGCCCCGGGACAGCCTGCTTTGCTGTCCCGCAGCGACAGCTACTCTTTCTCGGTGCCCAGGGGGCGGCCGTAGATGCACCCCCCCAGCGCGCCTTCCTTTGCTGTCCACTTGGCAGCCGCCCGCTGCCGCTTGCAGGGGTTAGTCGCCTGAAATAGTCGCCCTCCTGCACGCCGGTACCCAAGCAGTTTGCAGCTCCAGCTACATTGCGCAAGGCTGCTGCGCATGGCCTCCCATGTGGCGCGACCGACGCTGGCGCGCTCCAGCTCGGGCTGCATCGGAGTAGTCCTGCCACCCCCCATCTTTCTATGCGTCTTCTGCGGCGTCTGCACCCCCCGCGCGTGTAGACGCTCTCGGCGTGCAGCTGCTATCAAGTTACGTGTCTCTTGCGGCGGTTACCTGCGCCCCCCTCTCCGCGTCAAGGCGCACTCTGAGGGCCGCAGGCCGGCCGCGGCGTGGGGCGGCGCCGCTTGCGTGGCCTGGTGGGCGTCCTCCACTGCGCCCCCGGGGCTCGCCCGCGGCGGCTGCAGTAGCCTGGGCGGGCGGCCGGGCGGGCAGGCGGCTCGGCGGACCCCCCATCCACGGATCGCCCCATACATGCGCGGCTGGCATTGGTGGGCCTCATTGCAGCAGTCCACTGCGGTACTCGGAGCGTCGACGGTGCCCACCGACATTGAGGGTTACTGTGACGGGATGCCTTGCCTGAGTGTTGCCGCCCGGTACAGCCCGAGTTCTTCGCCTCGTCGCGCCTCCACGGGCCCTCTCCGCCGGTGCCGACTCGTCCGTCGGTTGCCGCCGGCCCGCCCAACTCTGCGGTGGAGTTTGTTGGCTGCGCGCTGAGTGGTTCAGCCTTCAGCGCCGACGGGCCCTTGCTTTCCACCGCCAGCAGCCTGTCCCCCGGGCTCGTGCATCGTTGTCAGCCTGGGAAGCTGCTCGGAGCTTGGCGCCGCAAGGGCGACTCACTCCGTTGCACTCGCGCTCGTGGCCGCTTGTTCACTTTGGTTTACTGGGCGGCGCCTAGGTGCGACTGGTTGTGAATGTGGAGCATTTTGCTCAGTGCGCGTGCACCGCGCGTTCTGTGTGCAATTAGCTTTGTACCGCCGTCCCGGACATCGCCTGTTGCCTCCAGACCGTAGTCGCGCGGCCGCCGACCAAAAAGTAATCCCGCCAGCCACGTCGTCATGGCGTTTGGAGCCCGGCGCCCCAACGGCGACTCACTCCACCGGCCTCCCACTTGCCCCCACCTATATTGACGGACTTGGCTTGGTTCACGTCTCATACTGTGGTAGGCACCGAATTCCATGACATTTTGTCTGTGCACGTGCTCGAGCTCTCAGGATACCCCTGCCGTCAGCTCCCCTGCAGCTTCGCGGCTGCTTTGTGAGCGGGCCGGCCGACCGGTGCCTGTAGCTAATTCGCTTAGTTCGTGCCCCGGACTTTGCTTTCGCCGCCTGACAGTCGTCTCGCGGCCGCGACCGAAAAAGTAATCCCGCCAGCCCCTCCAGAGACGATGCCCAGAGGAGTTGCCTGGATGAGGGAAGTGGGCAGCACACAGATGAAGGGTCCCTCTTGGAGCGCTCTTGGGTGCCTCGGGGAGCCTTTTGGGACCTCTCTTGGAGGCCTCCTAGCCGCCTCTTGGGGCCTCCCGGGCGCCTCTTGGGGCCTTCTTGAGGCGCTGTTGGGAGCCTCGGGGGCGCTCCGTGGGCCATCTTGTAGGAGATCGATCAAAAAAGACGGGATCTCTAAGTTCGCCCCCCCCCCCCCCCCTCGGGAGCCCGAACAATCGCCTCTTGGGCCCCTCTTGGGGCGCTTTTGGAGCGCTCTTGGGCTCTCTGGGGGCCGTCTTGGGCTCCTCTTGGGGCCCTCTCGGGGCCCTCATCGGCAATCTTGGAGCTCTCTTAAGGCCTCGGAAGACCATCGGGAACGAAAAGGCAAGAGGGCAACTTTCATTGATTCTCCTTAGGTTTTTGAAAGATTTTGGCCTCTTGGCGGCCTCCTGGGGAGGCCCCGTGGCCACTCGGAGCCGTCTTGGAGCGGTCTTGGGGCCTCTTGGAGCATCTTGGGAGCCATCTCGAGCAATTTTGGGCTATCTTGAGCCATCTTGAAAGTCATATTGGGCTCTCTGAGGCCCTCCTAGAACCATTTTGGGCCATTTTGCACCCCCTCCAGGTCCAGGGGATGGGGTAGGGGGGGTGGGTCAAGCTACCCACCCGCCCGCAAGCCGTCTTGCTCACTACCCTCTCTTCCATCACATAAGTTACACCCGGGTGTGAGCATATCGCGTAAGAACGCCGCAGAAGCCACGGGTTCCAGATGCACCAGACCTTGGAGGCCTCCGGGACAAATTCATGCAACCGCTTGCTTGTAAGAATTGTGTCGGATTTCGACACTGCGGCCTCGTGCTCGGGGTTTCCGGTCGTCTCTTGGGCCATCACTCTTGGGGCCCTCGTGGGAACCGTGGAGAGCCTTTGAGGGCCATCTTGGAGGCAATCGATCAAACGCAAGGGGGAGGGACGTTCAGCCCCCCCCCCCTATTTGGAGCCAGCCCCCCTTTCAGGGGCCCTCATAACAGCATCTTGAACCCCCTTTTGGGCGAGCTTTGAGCGCTCTTGGGGCCGTCTTGGCGGCCTCGCGGGCCCGGTTTGGAGCTCTCTTGGGCCATCCACCTGGAGGCCTCCCCCTCTGGGACCCTCAAGACCGCCTCTTGGCGCCTTCTTGGCGCCAACTTGGGGCGTTCTTGGGGCCGGTTTGGAAGCCTCTTGGACCCGGCTTTGAGCTTTCTTGGTTTTGGGAGCCATTCCGTCTTGGTGCCCTCTTGGAGCGTTTGAGGGCCCTATTGGGGCCCTCATGAGAGGATCTCGGACGATCTCTGTGTCCTATTGGGCCGGCCCGGGGACCTCTTGGGGGCCTCATGGGCTGTCTTGGTGCTGTCTTGGAGGCCTCTTGGCCCGTCTTGGGCGGTCGGAAGGCCAAACAGGCGATAACCTCAAAATCTTTTAAATCCTTGGAAAACCAATGGTTGTTGCTTCCTCGGGTTCTCTTGGAGGGCCTTTTCGTGACCTCTTGGGCCGTCTTGGGAGCCTCTTGAGCGGTCTTGAGGCCGTCTTGGGAGCCTCTTGAGCCGTCTTTTGCCATCTTGGTGTCAGTGTCACCTTGACTGCCATGCAAGCCGTCGTGGAGGCCACCTTGCCCGTTTTGGAGGCCGAAAAGAGCGCCGGAACGCAATTTGTTCAGGAGCGATGTTTTAGAGATACGTGGGCCGAGGAGGGGCGGCGGCCCTAGAACACTTTAAATACACCTCCAAGACTGACAACAGCAAGCATTATTACAGGCCCACTCCGTGCAGGCCCAGTGGCGAATTGCTTCTCCTTCTCGTCGTCGTCCTCCTCTGCCTCCTGCTCGGCCTCCCATTTCCTCTCGGAGTTCTCCTTACCCCACCTCTTCGTACCAATTGGCCCGCCCTCCCATCTCTGTCCTCTTCCGCCTCCTTTCCCACCTGCCCCCTCATCATCATTTCTCCTACAGTTCCCTTTTGCATCCACCCTTATTGTTCCTTTCTCATATTCATTCCCCTTTTTTCTTCTCTTATGGTTCGGTGTCATCCTCCCTTGTCTTACCCTCTCTTATTATCATCCCTTCCTCTTGGTCCTCCACCTCTCCATCCTCCGTCTGCCCCCACATCCTCATACTCATTGGTTAAATTATTGGTGTTCCTCGTTATTTTCGTTCCTCTACCTCAGTTGGCTGTTCAGCCAGGCGAGCTCATGTACAGGGTAAGAAGGGGGCTTTCCTCCCCTCAGTCGCCGTCCCCATCCTCGCCCTCCTCGTGCTCGTCCTCGTCCTTCCCAGTCTCGCTCTCGTCCTCCTCGTGTCCTCTTCCTCTTCAGGTTGTGGGATCTTGCGTTAAATCGGGCCTGTCCCCCCGCAGGGGGATTTTCGACGAAAAATTTCAGCATTACACAAAAAATACTCAAAAACTAGTCCAAAAATAGTCTGGGGACTATTTTGGGAGTGTTTTTTGGCCTTCTTCTGGTATTTTGGGGTATTTTTAATTTTTCGTTGAAAATCCCCCTGTAGGGGGACAGGCCCGACTTAACGCAAGATCCCACAACCTGACCGGTCGACCTGGCCGTCTTTGGCAGGGCTTGCGCCCACGAGATGGGTTGTCGTGTCCGCTGTGGCACGGAGCCGACCACCTCTGCTGTTAAGTCGGGTCTGTCCCTCTACAGGGGGAAATTCCAAAGATAGTCAGAAAATAGTCTGGGGACTATTTTTGGAGTATTTGTGGGCACCTTTTGAATATATTTTTTTCGCCCAAAATCCCCCTGTAGGGGGACCGGCCCGACTTAATTCTACTGTCGGGAGCCACTCTACCTTCAAAACCAAGGGTGCCTTTGTGCCCTGTCCCTCGCGTTGCATGTCCTGGTCATGTCTGGCGCACGTGCGGCCCTCAGAGGAGGGGTGTGTCCCTTCGCACGTCCTCGACAATCGGTCAGGCCGGGCTGCACGCCGTTCGCGGCATCTTCGTTGGCCGCTCGAAGTCCTGCTCAACGCGTAGGCGCGCCAATCCGCACGCCGAGACGCGCTTCGCGAAGGCGCTGGTTGGCATCACAGTCCACACCGCATTTGCACCCAGATGCATCCCTCCTTCACGCTCCTTAGCCTCATCCTGAACCACCCTGGTCCCTCCTCCCTCTCCCTCCCCCCCTACTCCATGCCTCATCCTTCTCCTGCTGTTCTTCCCACTGTTCTTCCTCATTCTGTCCTGCACTCTCCCTCCTCCCGCTTCTTCTCCCCATCTCGCGCCTCTCTACTTTTTCCTTCCTCCCCCTGATCGTCCTCTCTTCGCAGCTGATCATGTTCCACCAACAACATCAACATCAACACCAACAGCACCAACATTATGCTCGTAGTTATCATCAACACCACCATCAGCATCATACATCATCCAGCCGTCCTCGTCGTATTTATCGTCGTCGTCATCCTCTTCCCTGTCCTCTCCTGTCCCCCCCTTGTCCCCCCTGTCCTTCTCCACCTTCTCCCCCTGTCCACCCCATCCTTCCCCACCTCCTGCTCCTCACCCCCTGCCCCTCCCCTCCCCGCCCCACGCACCCCCCCCGCCCGCTCGTCCTCTGCTTCCCCGTCCTCGTCCCCCCGGTCGTCCTCTGCGCTTCCCCGCTCTCGTCCCTCTCTCGCTTTCCCCAGACCCCCGACGTCGTGAGTTCTTCACGACGTCGACCCCCAGAGGTCTGGACCCATTCCCCTGGACCGGCTGTTCATCCTGAGTCGTTCTTTGACGGTCCCGGGGCCCGGTAAGAGCCCCCAGAGGCCGAAAATTAGGAAGAACTTCGCGTCATGTTTTTTCCTTCCACATCTCTACATACATGTGTATATATATATATATATATATGAGACTACTACTACTACTACTACTACTACTACTACTACTACTACTACTACTACTACTACTACTACTACTACTACTACTACTACTACTACTACTACTACTACTACTACACTACTACTACTACTACTACTACTACTACTACTACTACTACGACTACTACTACGACTACTACTACTACTACTACTACTACTACTACTA
>CAUYUJ010022448.1:664833-680579 GCA_963575745.1 Prorocentrum cordatum
CCGTCTCAGCGCCCCCCCGCGGTTCCGGCGCCCTACCCGCCCCCTCTCTCTTCCCGCGACGCCGCCGATGCCGTCGCCGCCGTCGCCACCGACGCCGCCGCCGTCGTCGCCGTCGTCGTCGCCGCCGCCGCCCCGGGCCGAAAGTCTGGTCTGTGGGGGAGGCCCCCATTCAAGTGGCGCATAGCCGGCCCCCGAGAATACACCCGACAGACTCTGCGTGCAAAGCGACTGCCTTGGACAAGCGTTCGCAACACAAGGCCGCCGCGCACTTTGCACCGCGAGCCCCCAGCAGCTGAGTCCGCTCAGTAATTTCTTCCAGCCCTCCTTGGACCCTGGAGGCCTCCCCTTGGAACCCTCTGTAGGCTTCTCGGGCGTCAGTTGGAGGCTTCCTGGGAACCCGTCAAAGGTCTTTGAAGCCATCTTGCGGGGGACGGCCCTTGGAGTCTCCTCGCGCTCGCCCTCTGGAGCCCCTCTTGCGGCCCTGTTTTGTTCACTCCTTCTGCGATGTCTGGCATCCTCTCCCCCCCCCCCCTCCTCCTCCACATCCTCCTCCTCCCCCTTCCTTTTTGTGCAAGAGCCATGGCACACGTGCCACTTGTTTCGGCGCGGCACCCCCTCCATCACCCACCCGTTCCACCAACCAGCGCGCCCCGCGCGCGCCCCCATCTCCCCCGCCCCGTGCCTCCTCCCTTGGTTCTAACCCCATACCCCCTCGTCGTCGCCCCCTCTGGTCCTGGCTCCTGGCTTTGGACCCAACCTCCCCCCCTGCTTTTGGCCCTGGCCCCCCTCGCCCTGGTGACCCTGGCCCTGGACCCAGCCTCCTTCCTCACTTGGCCCCCCAGCCCCCCCCCTCGCGCCGGACCCTGTATTTTCTTGCGTCGTCGTCCCCATAACCCTCCTCGACCCAGCCTCCCACCTTGTTCCCAGGCCCAGTCCCCCTCGTCGTCGCCCCCTTGGTCTTGTCCTTGGACCCAGCGTCCTCCCCTGGCCCTGGCCCCAGCCTCCCACCCTGGACCCTTCATGTTCGCTCGTAGTCGTACCCCTGGTCCTGAACCCAGCCTCCTTCCCTGGACGTGGCCCCAGCCCCCCTCGCGCTGGAACCTTTCTTTTCGTTCGTCGTCGCCCCCCTGGTCCTGGTCCTGGCCCTGGAGCCAGCCTCCCACCTCAGACCTGGCTCCAGCCCCACTCGCCCCCATGGTCCTGGCACTGGACCCAGCCTGACACCCTGGTCCTGGCCCCAGCCCCCCTCGCCCCGCTGGCCCTGTCCCTGGACCCAGCCCCCCCCCCCCCCCCTGGCCCAGCCTCGAAAGATCTACCGCGCCTCAGCTGTCAAAACAACTCATTCGAGCAGGTCCCAATCGACAGCCGCTGATTCAGCACCGGGCGCCTCGGCCCCACCTGCCCCTCCTCCTCCTCCTCCTCTTCTCCCTCCTCTTCTTCCTCCTCCTTGTCCCCTCGATCCCCCACCTGCGCCTCCTCCTCCTTCCCTCCTCGAATGTGCAGGAGCCAAGCACGCGTGTCACTTGTTGTTGGGCGTGTTCGATATTATTTTCTTCCAGGGAATAATGCCCCCTGGGCCCTGCAGTAGCCCTGCTACGGAGGAGAAGGAGGAAGAGGAAGGGGAGGAAGAGGAGGAAGGAGGAGGAGGAGGAGGATGAGGAGGAGAGGAGGAGGAGGAGGAGGAGGAGGAGGAGGAGGAGGAGGAGGAGGAGGAGGAGGAGGAGGAGGAGGAGGAGGAGGAGAGGAGGAGGAGGGGAGTAGAAGAGGAGGAGGAGGAGGAGGAGGAGGAAGGAGATGGAGGAGAAAGAGGAGAGGAGGAGGAGGAGGAGGAGGAGGAGGAGGAGGAGGAGGAGGAGGAGGAGGAGGAGGAGGAGGAGGAGGAGTGGCAACATGAGGAGATAAAGGGCGGGGGGCTCACGTGAGGGCCAGACCCTGGCGCGTGAGAGTGCCAATGGGGGGTAACCATTGCAACTAAATCCTGCAGCCTTGAGGCTCTCTTCAAGCGCCTAAACCAGTGCAGCCTGATCAAGGGGCCTGGCGCCGAGGCCGAGGGTGGCGGCGCGGCCGTCTGTGAGGTCGTGGAGAGCAGCGGCGACGGCGCGGACGCGCGCGTGGCGAGCTCTGCATCGCCCACAACGGAGACGTCGCCATGTTGGCTTTGGAACGAATATAAGCCCAGAGGGGCGACCATTGTATTTCAGCTGACCCGCCCGCGCGTCTTTGTCATTTTTTTCTTTTCCAAAACCACCAACTCTTGGGAAAGGGTTTCTTAGATTGTCCACTGTTTCTAGAATTTTCACCAAACTTCCCAAAACAGGTGTCCAAACGTTGTCCTAGGTGTTTCACGGTTGTCCCAGGCCCCCCCCCCCCCCAAGGTTTCCAAATTTTGTCTTGTGGCATGTTGGGTTTAGTTCCATGTATCCAAAAAGGTGTCCATACGGTGCCCTATGTTGCCAATGGCTTTCTAGTTCGGAACGGTTTCGGACATGGTGTTCCTGGATTTCCGCTTGTTTTTTTCTATTGATTCTTGCAAGTTCCATCCTTAAGAACAATTTTTTGTTGCCAGGCCTACGCGACCGCTTGTTTATGTTAAGACTATCCCGGCAAAGCAACCTAGCAGAGATGAGTATAAGCATACATGGAAGCACCCCCCTTAAGATTCAGGTGATAATCCAGTTGTGCAGTTCTGCTGTTCTCTTCGCAATGGCAGTCGCAGCGGCTACGGCCTTAGGATCCGATGGCATTCTAAGGATTCCAAGGGATTCCTAAGGCATCCTTAGGGATCCACATGAATCCTCGGGAAACCTTGATCTCCTGAGGAATCTTGATTCCTAGGGTTTCCGGGGGATTCTTAAGGATTCCGAGGGAATCCGAAGGATTCCTAAGGATTCCAGAGGATGCTTACCTATGCCTACGGATTCCTAAGGGTGCCTACGGATTCCTAAGGGTTCCTGCGGATTTCCAAAGGTTCCTATGAATTCCTACGGATGCCTCATCCTGCCTCAGTTTCAGCCTCAGCCTCAACCTGCCTCGGCTTGCCTCAGCCTCAGCCTCGGCCTGCCTCGGCCTCAGCCTCAGCCTGCCTCAGCTTCAGCCTCGGCCTCAGCCTGCGTCAGCCTCGGCCTCAGCCTGCGTCAGCCTTGGCCTCAGCCTGCCTCAGCCTCAGCCTGCCTCAGCCTCAGCCCCAGCCTCAGCCTCAGCCTGCCTCGGCTCGCCTCAGCCTCAGCCTCAGCCTGCCTCGGCCCCAGCAGCCTCCCTCAGCCTCCCCTCCTTCCCCCCCCCCCCTCCCCCCCCGTTCAGCCTCACCTTGTCTCAGCTTCGGCATGCCTCGGCCTCATCGTCAGCCTCAGCTTCAGTCTCAGCAACAGTTTGTCTCGGCCTGAGCCTGCTTCGGTCTCAGCCTCAGCTTGCCTCAGCCTCTGCCTGCGTCAGCCTCAGCCTCAGCCTGTCTCAGCCTCAGCCTGCCGCAGCATCAGCCTCAGCCTCAGCCTCAGCCTGCCTCAGCTTGCCTCGGCCTCAGCCTCAGCCTGCCTCGGCGTCAGCCTCATCCTCAGCTTGCCTCAGCCTCAGCCTCAGCCTCAGCCTGCATCAGCCTCAGCTTCAGCCTCAGCCTCAGCCTCAACCTCAGCCTGCCTCAGCCGCAGCTTGCCTCAGCCGCAGCCTCTGCCTCAGCCTCAGCCTCAGCCTGCCTCAGCTTCAGCCTCAGCCTCAGCCTCAGCCTGCCTCGGCTTGCCTCAGCCTCAGCCTCAGCCTGCTTCGGCTTCAGCCTCAGTCTCAGCCTGCTACAGCCTCAGCGTCAGCCTCTCCGCCTCAGCCAGCCTCAGCCTCAGCCGCTGCCTCAGCCTCAATCTCAGCGTGCCTCAGCCTCAGCCTGCCTCAGCCTCAGCCTCAGCCGGCCTCGGCCTCAGCCTGCGTCAGCCTCAGCCTCAGCCTGCCTCGGCTTCAGCCTGCCCCAGCCTCAGCCTCAGCTTGCCGCAGCTTGCCTCGTCCTCAGCCCCAGCCTCAGCCTGCCTCGGCCTCCGCCTGCCTCGGCTTCAGACTGCCTCAGCTCGGGCATTCCAAATATGGCACAGGATTTTTTGTTTTGGGAGCACGACGATCACGAAGTGGCCCACACTTGGCTCTGGCCAGTCAACATATGGTACAAGAGTGGTGTTTTGGGAACGCGAAGAACACGAAGTGGCGTACAGATGGCTCCAGGCATTCAAAAAGTGGCCTGGGAATGGTGTTCTGGGAACACGAAGAACACGAAGTGGCCTACATTTGGTTCCGGGCATTCAAAATGTGGTGTGGGAGTGGTGTTCTGGGAGCACGAAGAACACGAAGTGGCCTACAGTTGGCTCGAGGCATTCAAAAAGTGGCCTGGGAGTTTTGTTTTGGGAGCACGAAGAACACGAAGTGGCCTACAGTTGGCTCCGGGCATTCAAAATGTAGTCTGGAAGTGGTGTTCTGGGAACGCGAAGAACACGAAGTGGCCTACAGTTGGCTCCAGGCATTTTAAATGTGGCCTGGGAGTGATGTTCACATTTGGTCCCCGGCATTCAAAATGTGGCCTGGGAGTGGTGTTCCGGGAGCACAAAGAACACGAAGTGGCTTACAGTTGGCTCCGGGCATTCAAATTGTAGCCTGGGAGTGGTGTTCTGGGGAGTCCCGGGATCCCCCGGATTCCCTTGGCATCCGCCCAGATCCCCCTGGGGAGTGAAGATGCTTTCTTTTGAGCACAGTAGAAACGTATCAGTCTTCGCTGTTAGGTAAAACTTTAAGAACGTATACTCACTTCAGCGAACAACTCTCACCGTGCCGGGCCCACGTTGTAGTTCCCCGGCCATCGGGGCGAGTTTTCAATTCTGGTTTTTTTTGTTTCAAAAAAAGAGTGATCTTCAACATCGCATGCGTCAAAACATGTCTTAGAATGTTTTTTTTCAGAGGATTGCAATGCAAGTGTTCTTCGTCTTGGTTTGCGAGTTTGCCCAAACTCGCCGGCCTAGCAATGCTGGCAGAACTCCTGCTGGCGCCTGGTCGGTGCGCGCGGCGACATGGGATTCGTTTCCCTGTGTTGTTGGGCGGTATGGATGATGTTGGGAGGTATAAGTTCAACACAAACGTTCCATTGTTGGCTACTTCCTCTGCACGCGGAGGGATGTGTGAGCATCTTCTCACGAGGATTGCACTAGGAGCTGTTCCGTTGTAATTTGCGAGCTTGCTCTAATTCGCCTGTCCAGCTCTGCGGGCAGAGCTCCTGTGGGCGCCTGGTCGGCGCGCGCGGCGACGTTGGATCCCTCGATCGTTGGGTTCTCTATCGTCGGGTGGCCTGGATCATGTTTGGGTTTTTGTTTGGTTATTTCTCCAGCGCGGTAGTCCTTTGTGGGCGACCTTGCACGCGGAAAGGATTTTTGACCACCCAGGAGTATTGCAATCGGAGTTGTTTCGCTTTGATTTGCGAGTTTGCTCACAGCCGCCTGCGTGGCAATGCCGGCAGAACTCGTGCTGGCGCTTGGTCGGCGCGTGCGGCGACATGGGTTTAGTTTCCCTCTGTCGTTGGGCGGGTTGTAAAATGTCGTTTTTTTTGTTCCCCCTCCACGGAATAAGCCAGTGTGGTGGGGTATCTTGCACGCGGGAGGATTTGTGAGCATATTCTCTCGACGAATGCAATAGAAAGGTGCTTCGCTTTGGCCTGGAAGTTTCCTGCAGTTGGCCTGCCTGCTATTGGTTGCAGATCCCCGTCTCGCGCGTGGTCGGCGCTGGTGGCGACGTGAAGCCTCTGTGAGCCGTCGTGGGGCTTGGGCGTCAACCATGTTTTTGAAGATGGAGCTTCTGAGGGTGGAGTTCCTGCGGGTTTCGCGGAGCCTCAGTTTCAACAGATTTTCTGGCGATGCCGCTCGGGTGATGAAGCGTCTGAGGATGGATTTTTGAGGGCCCGCGCGGGGCTTGAGTTTCAACCGTCCTTTTCAGGATGGTCCTTTCAGAATACAGATTTTCCACGATAGCGCTCCACAGGCATAGCGACTAGATAGTAGTCGTCGCAATCGTAGTTGTAATCGTAGTCGTAGCAGCGTGCGGGTATCCCGAGAACAACCTAGTTTCTTTTTTGATGGAACACTAGTCAGTGAACTAGCCGCCGAAAAATAAGTCAATTACACCACGACTTTTTGGAGGCCGAAAGGCTTTTCGCAGATACCCTCATCTCTCTGCTGCTTTCCCCTCTCCTCCTGCATATTCCTCCCGTTCTTTCCCCCACCCCCGTCCTCCCTCCTGTTTCATGCTTCCTAATGGCATGAGAGTGCTCCGCACGCTGCCGTTTCTTCCCTCCTCCTCATCATTATTCTCTTTCTCCTCCTCCCCCTCCTCGTCCTCCTCCCCCTCCGCCTCCTGCTCCTCCTTCCTTCCAGCGGCACCGCGGGTCCCCTTGCCGCGGGCGCACAGTGATCAGGAGTCCCAATTGCACTTCAAAGAGGGCGGCTCCCCTGGGGGAGGGCGGCTGATTGAAACGGCGGCCATTCCCAGGAAGGGTGGGGTCTGCCGGCAAGGGCCTCAAGATTGGGCATATTTGGAAATTTTGCCGACGCACGCGACGGAGAGGGCATCGATGGCGAGCACCCCGCCAGGGCCAGCGCCCATGTTCTCCTCTTCCTCCTCCTTCTCCTCCTCCTCCTCCTCATCATCATCACGTCTGTCGTCTCCCTCCTTGCGCCCCTTCTGCGCCCCGCCTGGCCACTCCCCCTTTTGCGAGGGAGACGCTGGACTCTTCGCACGGGACGTCGTCATCGTGGCCAAGCGGGCGCCGCCACGACGACAACGACGACGACGGCGACGGTGATGATGATGATGATGATGATGATGATGATGATGATGATGATGATGACGATGATGGTGTTGATGATTGTGATGGTGATGATGATGCTGATGGTGGTGACGATGATGGTGATGATGATGATGGTGGTGGTGGTGGCTGTGACGATGATGATGATGGATGATGATGATGAGGAGGATGGTGATGACGGTTGCAAAGGTGATTCGGATGATGGTGGTGGTGATGAGGGGAAGACGGATGAGGATGATATTGTTGATAATGAAGTTGGTGATGATGGTGATGGTGATGATGGTTATGTTGATGTTGATGATGATGATAATGATGATGTTGTTGATGCTGATGGTGACTATGATGATGTTGGTGACGATGATGATGATGGTGACGGTGACGCTGACGGTGTTGATGATGATGATGATGATGATGATTATGAGTATGAGTATGATGATGATGATGATGATGATGTTTCTGATTACGGTGTTGGTGATGGAGATGATGATGATGATGATGCTGATATTTCTGCTGATGGTGAGGGTAATGACGATGATGATGATGATGAGGATGATCTTGATAACGACGATGATGCTGCTGCTGCTGATGATGGACACTGGAATAGGAATGGGGGATGGAGATAGTGATGAGGGTGATGGTGATGATGATGATGCTTATGATGCTGCTGTTGATGGTGGTCATTGTTATGATTGTGGTGATTATCCAGATCGTGGTGATGATTAAGATAAAGATGCACATGATGGTGCTGATGATGATCGTACTGAGGAGGGCGAGGATGAGGATGATGATGATGATGCTGATGCTGATGCTTATGGTGATGATGATGATGATGATGATGATGATGATGCTGATGATGGTGACGGTGATTGTGATTGTGATGTTGTTGTTGATGATGATGATGCTCATGCTGATGAGGATGAAACAGATGAGGACGATGATAAACATGAGGATGATGTTGATAATGTTGATGATGCTGATGATGTTGCTGCTGCTGGTGATGAGGACGAAGATGAGGATGAGGATGAGTAGCGTGGTTATGATGATGGGAAGGAGGAGGAGGAGAACGGTGGATGAGGAGGAGGAGGGCAGACGGGGGGTGAGGAAGTTGAGAGGGGGGATGAGGAGGAGGGGTAGCAGGCGGAGGAGGTAAAACGGCAGCGTGCGGAGCCTTCCCATGCCATCAGGAAGCAGGAAACCGTTGGAGGATGAGCAGGAGGAGGACAACGACGACGCTAGGAGAGAGGAGGGGGAGGGCGACGACGACGACGACGACGACGAAGAACGCTGATGGCGGCCGGTGGCGGCGAGCGGCGACGAGCGGCGGCAGCGAGCGGCGGCGGCGAGCAGCAGCGGCGAGCGCTGGGGGCGGAGAGCGGCGGCGAGCGGCCTCGGCCAGGCGCCGGCGGGGCAGCTCGTGCCCGGGAGCAGCCTCTGCGCGGCGGCTGGCAGCCGCGCGGAGGCGGCGGCCGCGGCGGCGTCGGGGCACCTGAGGCCTGCTGCTCGCCGCTGCTCGCCAAGGGGAGTAGGAGGTGCAGAGGGAGGAGAGGGAGGACGGGGGAGGTGCCAGGGGGCGGGAGAGGGAGAAGGGATAGGAGAGGGAGGAGGAGGAGGAGGAGGAGGAGGAGGAGGAGGAGGAGGGGTAAGAGGGAGGAGGTGGAGGAGGTGGAGGGAGGACAAAGGGATTGGGGAAGGAGAAGGACGAGAAGGACGAGGCGTGGCAGGAGGGAGAGAGGAGCAGGAGGATGAGCAGGAGGATGACAACGACGGTGACGAGGGATCTCTCCGTCTTTCGTTTGCTCGTCGAATCTGCCCGCTGTTGCTGCGAGAATGCTGCGCGTATCACTGCCGAGCAACAAAGGATGGATGGAGAGGGAGGAGGAGGAGAAGGAGGAGGAGGAGGAGGAGGAGGACCAGTTCAAACCAGAGACTCATCATTGATGTTGTGGAAAAAGACCCTCCTTCCAAGTTCCATATTCACAGGTTCCCACACGGACTCATTTTCACCCAGGGAAGTGCCCCTCTGAGAGGCCACCGTCTGAAGACTCTTAACCGCGCATAAAAAACCATTCCTGGGACTTCAACACCCCGAATACTCGTGACGATCGCGTCCTGACGATCCTGAGTCGTACCAGAACGCCCTTCCTGGCCTTTCAAGACCGCGAATCAACGCAACTGTTCCCCCATGACAAGCTTACGCCGTGCCAAACACCATGTCTGAGACGTCAACCATAAGAGCCGGTGAAACTGCTGTTTACTCTTAAGGCCCATGTCCGCGAGAGCCACATTTCAGCGGGAAGCTCTTGCAGACTTGTAAGTCGAATGCGCGTGGCTCTGAGGCGAGAGCGGCATTTCGAAAACGGCCCGCTCTCCATCCGCGGAACTGTTGCTGCACATGTTAAAAAACGGACGGGCGCGGCCACATCTTGAAAAAGACCCGCCCTCAATCCGTTAAGCGGCAGGGAATGTCAAGCTTCAGGATCTTAAGTGGTGAGGAAGTCTTTGTCGAACCAGCCTCGGGAAGGAACCGTTTATTGCAAGGAGAAGACATGGATGGGGAGGGTGAGGACGGGGAGGACGGGAGTGAGTGGGGGAAAGGCGTGTTCCAGCAACGATGAGACCCATGCATCTGGGGAGTTCTGGCCCCCCTCTGGGTGTCTGGGGACCCTTGGGGACTTGTCTGGACCTTCAGAGCCCCTCCTCTTCCTCCTCCACCTTCAGGATGGCCTTCGTCATCGTCGTCTTCTTCGTTGTCGTGGTCGTCGTTATCGTCTTTATCGTTGTGAGATCGATCGTCGAGTCGATGATGTTCATCGTCGTTGTCTTCGTGATGATGGTGGTTTTTATCGTCCTGTTCGCCGTCATCGTCATCCGAGCCCTGGTCGTCTTGCTTCCTGCTCGTCCTCCTCATCCTGCTTCCTCTCCGTCCGCGCCCTTCTCTCGTTCAGTCCTGGCTCCTTTCCTTTCACTTCTGAATAACCCCTCCCTATCGCACCCCGAGGCCGGTCGAAAGGGCTGGCCGGGCGTTTCGACTAAGTTCTCTTCACCTTGTAAGATTCTGAAGCTTGAAATGCGCAACAGCTTCACGGATTGAATGCGGGTCGTTTTCAACATGTGGTTCTCGCGTGTTCGCCGCGCATCTCCGCTCCAAAATTTGCATGAGTTTCGCGCATGGATGGGCGGCTCCGTTACACAATGTGGCGGCTCTCGCCTTCGCGCCGCGCACATCCGTTTTAAGAGGTTGCAAGAAGTTCACGGGCGGGCGTGTCGTTGCAACATGTGTTTTTCGCGTCAATCACTCATATTCGTCTTAAGAGGTTGCCACTTCCTCACGGATGAAGGGCGGGCCGTTTTCAAAATGTAGCTCTCGATCAGCGCCGGGCACACTCTTTTCAAACATTTGCACGAGCTTCGCGGTGTGTGGGCCGCTCCATTCCAAGATGCGGTTCTTGCATTCGTGCCGCGCACGTTTGCCTGAACAGATTACAGCAGCTTTAGGCATTGTCATGCTTACCGTCTCAACAACGGCATTTTGGCACGTGGCCGGATGTCCGCGCGCAGCACTTACGTTGATCCGTGTTGAAACCACATGAATTGCGTTCTGGCACGATTCGGGATCGCCATAGCGCAGCATAGTGTTGCTTGGTATAAACAAACAGCTTGGGCGTGTCTTGCTACCGTTTTGCATGTTGGGCCCTTGGCGAACTACAAACGGCAACAAACACACTCCCTTTTTGGTTCAGCGTTTCGGTTGCTTTTTTCAGGCCCGTCGCTGTGGATTTCCAGTTGTTTTCGTGTATGCGTATGATAATTTGGTCAGCCCCCCCCCCAGCACCCCGTGAAGCCCTATCCTTACGTTCAACCTCTTTCTCGCTTCGCTTCCGCTCCTCATCCGCTCCCTCCTCCTGCTCATTTTCCTTCTCCGTTCCTCTTTCCTCCTCCTCCTCCTCCTCGTTCTCCTCCTCCTCCTCCTCCTCCTCCTCCTCCTCATCCTCCCCCCTCTCCTCTCCCTCTTGCTTCTCCTCCAAAAAGGCCTATGGGAGAAGATCTGCCGCGAAACCTTGCTATTCACATGTTTTTTTTGTCTGTGATACACGAAGCACTGCTATTCACAGTTTTTTTTTGTTTTCAGAGGTCTGCAAACTTCGCCAGGAGGCTGGGGGACGGAGAAAACCAAGAAAGACCTGTGAATAGCAGTGTTTCGTGGCCTGGTGGCGAGAAAACCATGCTATTCATATGTTTGTTTTGCTTTTCAATGGGGACCCAAACAAAAACATGTGAATAGCATGGCTTGCTCGCCACCAGGCCACTAAACACTGCTATTCACATTTGGGGTTCCCGCTGAAAACCCCCCCAAATAAAACATGCGATTAGCATGGTTGTTCGCCACCAGGCCACCAAACTATGCTATTCACAGGTTTGTTCTGTTGTTCTTTGGCACTGACCATCGCCGGCGAAGTTTGCAGACCTCTGAAAACCAAACAACAAAAAGAACATGTGAATAGTTGCGTTTCGTGGTACCACTGACAGAAAACACGAAACAATAACAACCAACAGCCTGCGAATAGCATGGTTTGTGGCCCTGCAATTCCTCCTCCTCCTCCTCCTCCTCCTACTCCCTTCATTCCTCCTCCTCACCTTCGTCTTCCTCCTCCTTCTCCTCGACCTTCTCCCCCGCACGATTTTCTTGTCCCTCCTCCTTCTCCTCCTCCTCCTCCTCCTCTTCCTCCTCCTCCTCCTCCTAGTCCGACCCCTCATCTTCTTACTCCTCCCATGCTTCTCCTTTTCGTCCTCCGCCTGCCTCCTTCTCTTCCGCATTCTTACCTCTGGAAGGGGGGCATCCAAACTAGGATGCCCTTACTTAAGTTTCCGCTGTCGTTGTATAGTATTGTTGTTCCCTGGTTTGCTATTTCGCCGCGCCCTGCCTCGTCGCGCTGTTGCTGCTCGAGGCCGTCTAGGTGCCGTCTTGGAGGCCTCTTGGGCCGTCTTGAGAAGGGGGGTGGTCTTGGAAGCTCCTCGGGTCGTTTTGCCGCGGCCAGACCAAAAGTCTCTCCACCCTGCAAACCGTGCCCCGCGGTGTCCTGCTAGTGTCCCGCTGGTGTCCCGCCGTGGCTGCGGCGAGCTATCCAATGCAAGTCTACATGCAAACCGAAAAGCACATCGAAATGCAAATCGACGCGCGCATCCAAATGCAAATCGTAAGGCGCCGTGGGTTGCGTATCTTAGAAATTCGGCGCCTGCGGCGAGCTTTCCAACGCAAGGCGACATGCAAATCTCGAAAAGCAAATCACACTACTCACTAGACTGCGCACCACAGGCATCGTCAGAACAACAGTCACCACTGTTGCCCACTGCTGCTCCCCAACCCCAGCCATCCCATCACCCGCAGGGTGGTCGTATAGGTATTCCTCTTTCTACATGTTTATAAGCCCGGGCGGGGGGACCCCCCCCCAAAAAAAAGCTGCCTCCCGGGATCTGGGGCTTTGGGACCCTCCGGACGGAGCGGCCCCCTGGGCCTCGCAGGGCATTGCCAAGCCTTCCCAGAACACCTAGGGCGATCAGGGGGGTCATCGGAGACGTCCCAGAGACCCCCAAGACAGCACAAGAGCGCTCCAAGAGTGACCGACGTGACCTCAAGATGGCCCAAGAGGCCTCCAGGACGGCCCCAAAGGCTTCAAAGAGCTTCCAAGAGCACTCCCAAGAAGGCCCCAAGAGGCACAAATCATTGATTTTCTTTCGGTTTTTGGTGAATTTTGGGGTTCTCCTCTTTTCGGCTTCCTGACGCGCCAATACGGCAGTCTTCTGGGCGTCCGAAGCCGCCTGGGAGGCTCCAAAATCGCCCAGCAACCATCCGAAAGGGCTTCCAGGCAGTCCAAGAGAGCTCCAAAACAGCACAACAGGGGTCAAAGATGGCCTTAAGAGAGCCCCATGGCGGCCCAAGACGGCCCCACCCTCCGAAGCATTCCAAATCGTGACCCGGTCGTTCAGGGAGACCGCGGTTGGAGGCAGGGTCGCCCGAGGAAGCCCCCAGAACCTCCAGAACACGCCCAGGAGGCCCCCAGAAGGCCTTAAGAAAGTCTGAAACTTTTGTGACGCCCCCAGAGGCTCTCCAAGGAGGAGCCTCCGCAAAAGAGCTGAGGAGGATAAGGGAAACTGTGCAGGGTAGGGCGGGAACGAGGGAAAAAAAGCAAGGAGGAAGGATAACGAATAATATAATTGTAGCGGCGATGCTGGAAAAGGCAACAGGGAGTTATCGCTAATTTGTCGGCTTCACCTTCCTGCCATTCCGCCTGCATACCAAGCTTCAAGGACGAAGGTGCACGGCGCGAAGCGCCACTGCAGTCTTGTGTATTTGTGTATATATAGAAATATAAGAAGAAGAGCTTGTTCCTTGTCTTCTTTGCCGTTTTCGCTCCCGCTCTCCGGTTCTTGCCGCCTCCCGTCCCTCCCGCTCCGCGCTCTGAGCGGAGAGTTAACATCGCACAAACAGCGCCCTCACACCCGTCCAATACTAGCGCGGAACAGGTCTGGAGACCCCGCGACCAGCCAGCAGCGATTACCAAATAATAACACAACTATCTTAATACAAGTGTAGGGGCCACTGGACGCAAGAGAAGGAACTGAGGACGTGGTAGACGGCAACGTGAAACAGCGCAATCATATTATTTTAAAACGTTGGGAAACATTTCTAAAAACACAGAATCGACAAACAAATCGTTTGTTTCAACGTTGATCAAATAATGTTAGGTCCTAGCGCCAAACAATATTTCCAACACGCCGAGTTCATCAAACACGTTTTTCTTAATTCTTCACGCTTCGCGTATCCCCACCAGCCCATCTCAAAACAGCAACTCTTGCGAAGCATGCCGACAGTCGTGTTTTTCAGGCGTGTTTCTGCCTGCCCCCGCATATCTCCCCTGTTCCTCCTTCCTCCCGCCTCCTTGTACATCCTCCTTGTGGTGGGAGCGGGAGAAGGACGAGGCGGAGGAGGAGGGAGAGAAAGCGGTGGGAGGCAAGAGGGATTTAGCGGAGACGACGACCACAGCGATGATCCTAACAACGACGACGCACCCGACGACGACGACGATATCGACCGCGACGACGACGACGACCACAACCGCGACGACGACGACGACGACGACGTCGACGACGACGACGACGAAGGCGGCGACGACGACGACGACGACGACGACGACGACGACTGGTGGGAGTCGTTGGGGCCCCTCGTGGGGTGAGTCGTTCGGCCCCATCGTCCTTGTGTGAGTCCTTCGGGCCCCTCTTCCTGGTGTGAGTCGTTCGGGCTCCTCGTGGTGTGAGTCGTTCGGGCCCCTCGTCCTGGTGTGAGCCGTTCGGGCTCCTCGTGGTTTGAGTCGTTCGGGCCTCTCGTCCTGGTGTGAGTCGTTCGGGCCCTTCTTCCTGGTGTGAGTCGTTCGGGCTCTTCGTGGTTTGAGTCGTTCGGGCTCTTCGTCCTGGTGTGAGTCGTTCGGGCTTCTCGTGGTGTGAGTTGTTCGGGCCCCTCGTCCTGGTGTGAGTCGTTCGGGCCCCTCCTCCTGGTGTGAGTCGTAGTACTAGTAGTAGTTGCAGTAGTAGTAGTTGTAGTAGTAGTAGTAGTCGTAGTAGTAGTAGTAGTAGTAGTAGTAGTAGTAGCAGTAGTAGTAGTAGAAGAACTAGAACTAGAACTAGAACAGTAGTAGTAGTAGTAGTAGTAGTAGTAGTAGTAGTAGTAGTAGTAGTAGTAGTAGTAGTAGTAGTAGTAGTAGTAGTAGTAGTAGTAGTAGTAGTAGTAGTAGTAGTAGTAGTAGTAGTAGTAGTAGTAGTAGTAGTAGTAGTAGTAGTAGTAGTAGTAGTAGTGGTAGTAGTCGTAGTAGTAGTAGTAGTAGTAGTAGTAGTAGTAGTAGTAGTAGTAGTAGTAGTAGTAGTAGTAGTAGTAGTAGTAGTAGTAGTAGTAGTAGTAGTAGTAGTGGTAGTAGTAGTAGATGTCTTTTGGGAGCCTCTTGGAGGCCTTTTGGGAGCCTCTTGGAGGCCTCTTGGCGGCCCCAGGGGCTTCTAGGAGCGTCTTGGGTGCGTTGGGGGAGCCTCTTCGGGCCTCTTGGGAGCCTCTTGGAGGCCGTTTGGGGCGTCTTGGGGGCCTCTTGGCGGCTCCAGGGGCTTCCAGGAGCGTCTTGGGTGCCTCGGGGGAGCCTCTTGGGGCCTCTTGGGGGCCTCTTGGGGGCATCTTGGGGGCCTCTTGGAGGCCTCTTGGGGCCTCTTGGGGCCTCTTGGGGCTCTTTGGGAGGGGTCTGGGAGGAATCTTGGGGCCATCTGTCGGGCGATCGATCACAGATGGGGCGAGCACTTTTCTCCTCCCCCCCGTCGGGGCCAGAATCCTCGTGAGGGGTGTCGAATTTTAGCCCTCCCAGGAGTCCAACAAGACCCCTCCAACGACCCGCGAAACGCCCTCTCCAGGCCCAGGGGGAGGGGGTAGGGGGAGGGGCAAACCCCTCCCCGAAAGGGAAGAAGGGGGTTGAGAACAGAGCGGACTCCCTAAACCACTCACGCCCAAAGGGCTGGTGGGAGGAGTAGTAGTAGTAGTAGTAGTAGTAGTAGTAGTAGTAGTAGTAGTAGTAGTAGTAGTAGTAGTAGTAGTAGCAGCAGTAGTAGTAGTAGTAGTAGTAGTAGTAGTAGTAGTAGCGATGGTAGCCTTAGTAGTAGTAGTAGTGGTAGTTGTCGTGGTAGTAGCAGCAATAGGACTAGTAGTATTAGTAGAAGTAGTAGCCTTAGTACTAATAGCAGCAGTAGTAGTAGTCCCAGTAGTAATAGTAGCAGTGGTACTTGTAGCAGTGGTAGTGGTAGTACTAGTAGTAGTAGTAGCAGTAGTAGTAGTTGTAGTAGTAGTAGTAGTAGTAGTAGTAGTAGTAGTAGTAGTAGTTGTAGTAGTAGTAGTAGTAGT
>CAUYUJ010022449.1:0-22500 GCA_963575745.1 Prorocentrum cordatum
GAGGAGGAGGAGGGGGAGGAGGAGGACGAGGAGAAGGAGGAGGAGGAGGAGGAGGAGAAGGAGAAGGAGGAGCAGGAGCAGGAGGAGGAGGAGGAGGCGGAGGAGGAGGAGGAGGAGAAGGAGGAGGACACGATGAGAAGTGGGTGCGGAGGGAGAGGAAGATCTTCACCCCCACATGTTCCCTCTCTTTTTTGGGGGGCGGGGGGGGGGCGCTCTCCCAGGCTTCACGGTCGCCCTGCTCCCGCCCCAGTGGCCAGCTTCGGGCCATCATTGCCCTGTCCCGGTCCAGCGGCCCCAGCGTGCGCTGCGAACACGTGTCTCGCCTCTGCCGCCAGCACTCCGCCTTCCACGGGTAGTTCCGCCGGTGCCTTCCCTCTGGTCGCCCATGGCGGCCTGCTTCCGCACAGCCTGCCCTGCCGCAGCTTGTTCAGCCGCGTCCCTCTGCATTTCCTGCCCCCGGGGCATCCGTCGGCTCTGCTGCCGCGGGCCCTCGCCTCCCTCCCTCGCTGTTTGCTTCCCGGCAGCTTCCTCGCCCCGCCTCCCCTTGGGCCGGGCGCCGCCTGCCCTCGGCTGCGATGGCGTGCACCCGCCTGGGCCTGGCAGTAAGTCGGGCCTGTCCCTCTACAGGGGGGATATTCGAACATAGTTTTAAAGAATAGCCTGGGGACTTATATATTCACACACGCACGCACACATTATTTTTGCGCATTTTGTGAGCATTTGTGGGGTATGTTTTATTGTTGGTCCCAAATCCCCCTGTATGGGGCACAGGCCCGACTTAAGCCTGGCGCCGCTGCCCCCTCCCCCCACCTTTCTCCCTGCTCGCCTGCGGCTTTGCGCGTGCCCCACGCGCTGCCGCTGCCCTTTGTGGTGCCGCCCGGGCCTCGCGGTCGCCCTGCCCCCGCCTCTGTGGCCTGTCTCGGGTTGCCGCTGCCCTTTCTCGGTCCCGCAGCCCCGGCTTGCGCCTCCCGGCTCGCGCTGCGGACGCGCTCTCGCCTCCGCCACTGGCAGTGCCGCCCCCCCCCCCGCTGGGCCGTCCCAGCGCCCCTGCGGCCCGTCCCTGCAGCCTGCTCCAGCGCAGCCCGCCCACCAGCTGTTCAGTCTGGTCAACCGCCGCCTCTTGCCTCCGTCGGCTCTGCTGCCTCGGGCCTTCGCTTTTCCTCCTCACTTGCCGGTCTCTGGCGACCCGCACTGCAGCCGCTGCCCCGGCTCTTGGGTGTGGTTGCGACGCCGCCGCGTGCCCGCTGCCAGGGGTGCTGCATTGGCCGCCCCGGGCGCCCCGCTGCGGTCCACGCTGCGTGATCGCGCTAGTCCCCTCCCTTCCTCCCGCGGCCGCCTGTCTTCCCCATCCTTTTCCTTTTGCATCCGGGCAATTTGCAATGCCGTCGCCCGGCTTGCTGAGCGCGCGTGCGGACTGCCTCTGCCGCGCTGCGACAGGACAAGTTACCTCTCTTTCAAAGGCTCGGAGGGGATAATCGACCTACCAACATATGCGCCAGAATGTGCCTCCCCCTCCCAAGAAAGAGGATCGGACAGAGGCGGGTTGGGTACTGTCTGAGGGTGGCCGGTGAAGGGGAGGCGGGTAGAAGGAGGGAGGCGGGTGGAGTGGGCGAGCGGAGGTATTTTTGGGGTGTGGCTGAATGGATCTGATTGGTTTCGCAGCTTCGCAGATCCAGCCCGCCCGCTCCCGTGCCATGAACCGCGTGCCGCCGTGCAGTTCGGCAGTTCCTGTTCGCCCGGACCCTACAACCAGCTGCAAGCGTAATGCCGCTGGTTCTGGGCAGGCTCCGATAGGCTCTCGCAACAGAGCGTGCAGCAGTAAGCGCGCAGCAGTTGCTGACCGTAAGAGTCGGCGCCCCAAGAGCCGCCTGAGCGAAAACCAGCGAATGCAAGTCGGACGCGCAGTTGAAGGACGAGGTGCATGATGATCGTTGTGCTGATGGTGATGATGCTGCTGTTCAGGATGATGCTGATGGTGATGATGCTGATCATGGTGGTGATGATGATGGTGATGATTTCGATGACGATGACGATGACGATGATTGTGATGATGGTAATGGTGGTGATGATGCTGATGCTGATGCGGTTGCTGATGCTACTGCTGCTGCTGCTGACGATGATGCTGATGATGCTGATGCTGATGCTGATGATGACAAAGAGAATGCTGATGACGATGATGACGATGATTACGATGATGCTGATGCTGATGATGCTGATTATGCTGATGATGACGATGATGATGGTGATGATGATGACAATGATGATGATGATGATGATGATGACGATGATGTTGATGATGATGATACTTCTGTCGATGATTTTGACTAGGATGCTGCTGCTGATTATGATGATGATGACGATGATGTTGATGATGGTGGTGGTGGTGATGATGCTGATGCTGATGATGATGCTGCTGCTGCTGCTGATGATGATGATGATGCTGTAGCTGATGATGATGATGATGATGATGATGATGATGATGATGATGATGATGATGATGATGATGATGATGATGGTGATGATGATGATGATGATGATGATGATGATGATGATGATGATGATGATGATGATGATGATGATGATGATGATGATGATGATGATGATGGTGGGGCGATGATGATAAGTATCGACATGATTATGATGATCGTTCCATCCAGGTCGTCGATGATGAGTACGATGACGAGGATGATACTGGTGATGCTTCTGTCGATGATGAAGGTTATGCCGATGGCGATGCTGTACATGACGATGCTGACGACGTTGAACTTCTTCAAGATGCTTCGGTAACCCCACCAGCCCCTCCAGAAACGATGCCCAGACGAATCGCCCTGACCAGGGATGTAGATGAGCATGCAGTGGAATGCAGGGTTGGGTAAGACTGCCTACCTCAAGAGGGGGAGGACGGAGGAGGAATCGGAGGATCAGGATGAGGAGGAAAAGGAGGAGGAGGAGGAAGAGGAGGAGGAGAAGTAGTAGGAGGAGGGGGAGTGGGAGGAGGAGGAGGAGGAGGAGGAGGAGGAGGAGGAGGAGGAGGAGGAGGAGGAGGAGGAGGAGGAGGAGGAAGGAGGAGGAGGAGGAGGAGGAGGAGGAGGAGGAGGAGGAGGAGGAGGAGGAGGAGGAAAAGGAGGAACAGGAGGAGAGAGAGGGTTAGGGGGACAAGCTAGGTGCGCTCGCGTCATATCTGACGTCTTACTCCTCCCTCCCATCCCCTACCCTGGCGTATATCTCCTCTCCCAATTGGCCGAGAACGTGGAAATGGAGCCAACGATGAGACGGGAGCGCTATGGTGGAAGGGCCGGGAAGTGCGGGAATGAAGAACACAATGGATCCATGTCGTCGTTCTTGAAGGATCGACAATGTCCGGATCGGAAAACGCACAAGCAACCACAGGCGGTACATGAGAGCCAGCGCTGTAGCGGGAACACGGCTTGGAAGATCCGCAACCGAGAAACGAGGTCAGCGCTGCAGCGGGAGTATGAGTTGGAAGGATCGAGGACCACACAATGGAGCCAACGCTGTATCTAGAAGCACCGATAACGATCGTATTGGGAAAACGCATCTGATCGACCACCTTTCGGAGATCCTATGTGCAACAAAACACTACGCTGAGAGGGGGCAGGCTACGACCTCGGGGCCGTCGGGGGAGAGGGGAGAGTATAGCTTTCATAGTTCTCATATCGTGTAATTGTTGAGGGAGGAGGAAGGAGGAATAGGCGGATGACGAAGAGGAGGAGGAGGAGGAGGAGGAGGAGGAGGAGGAGGAGGAGGAGGAGGAGGGCGAGCAGAAAGTCCAGAACTCTCGGAGCCTCTTCGGAATTCTTGAGTTCTCTTGTCTTGGGGTGTCGTGGGGGTCTCTTGGCAGTCTGGGGGACCTCCTGGGACGTCTTGGGTCTTAGGAGCCCTCTTTGGGGCCTCTTGGGAACTCCTGGGCACCTCTCGGTGCCTTCTTGGGGCACCCTTTGGAGCCTCGGGGCTCTTGGGGCCTCCTGGGCAGCGCTAAAGCGCATCTTGGAGGAGATCGATCAAAAGACGGGCCGTAGTACATTCGACTCCCCTCTCAGGAGGCCAACATCTACCCCAAACCCTAGAACAATCTATGATTTTGGCTTCCTCGGCAAGGCCAGTTTGGACGCTCTACCCCCTCGCGACCCCCCCTCTCCAGGTCCAGGGGAAGGGGGTAGGGGGAGTGGTCAAGCTACCCTCCTAGCTGGCAAGCCGTCTAGCCCACTTCTACCCGCTCCCAACACACACCCGAGTGTTAGTATCTCGCCCAGGAGGGCCACACATGCCATGCGCGCCACGGGTTCACGTGAACCAGGCACCCTGGAGGCGCAAGCGTGCCAGGCGCGCCAGGTGCGGCGCGTGCACCTCGTACGCCAACTGTGCCACGTGCTCCAGCCGCGCCAGGTGCGCCAGCTACGGGGAACAAATAATGATCCCAGGTGCCTGGGGCCCTGGCCCAAGGAGTTCAGGATCTTGACCCACCCTGAGGCAAAGTGCCGCGCATTCTGTGAGACAACGGCTCCTCCAGGGAGCGCAACGCACCAGCACCAATGGACAAATTGTGACATCTTGAGGAGTCGTGGAACACATGAGATCTCAGTGAAAGAGTGCCCTGCGAATGTTCCAGATTTGGAGCCGAATTGTACTTTGGATTGTTTTTTTTGACAGGGATGGTCGGCCTGCGCGCAGCAAGCAATATGCCGGCACCCCTGCCGTTCCTTTTCAAAACCAAAGCGAAGTGGTCGCGGGGCGCCCGCGCATGCTCCAGATTTGGAGGCAAAGTGCATTTTGTTTTTGTTGCACGGGACGATGGATGGGTGGGCCCGCAGCATTGGTTTGGCTTGGCTGCCAGTCGCCTGGGGGACGGGGTGTCTATTAATAGGGAGCAGTGATGAAACCTTTCCTGAAGGGGACGAAGTGGGTTGGAAGAGGAAATTTCCTAAGCCACTCACGCCCTGAAGGGCACGCGGGCTTTGTTCTGACGGTGAGAGGGTACACGATGATTCTTAGGCTGATGTTGACCATCATGGGTAGTGATAATTCGGCAGTGGTGATGTTGTCGATACGCTTGTGATGATGAGGAGGATATTGAGAGGGGACGGGAAGTCACGTTCAGGGGCAACGTCAAGGGGCACGTCACGTTCAGGGGCAACGTCAAGGGGGATTGGCTCAGGGGGAGGCCCAGTCATCGCCGATCGGGTTCTGAGCCCTCTGCCCTGCCCAGGAACCTGCGGTTTTGCTGTCGGGGGACTATCGCTGGTCTATCGGCGACTTGAAGTCAAAGTCTCCCCTCCTGAGCGAGTCCTCCCCATCTTTCCTCCTCGCACGTACGCAAGGGCTGGAAGGTTGCGCTACCATATCAGGGTCGATTCGGATCCGATCGGTCCGATTCGATCTATGTAGTTCTGTTGGCCGGCCCGATCCGATTCGCTTTTGATTTTCCGACCGAGATGCGCCCCGATGCTTGCATCTCGCTGGTTTGAATCCTGGCGCGGCCGATCCGATTCGATGAAGACTCCGTGCCAATGCTGCCTGGTCCGACGCACATTCCAATTCGACCCGATTTCCCGATGCGATGCTTACTGATCCTGCCATGCCTTCAGATCCGAGCGTCGTGCCGTGCAAAACACGACGGCCGTTTTCGCTTCGTCTCGGTCCCCGGGGCTCTCACGGATCGATCTGGCTTGGAGGCGTGCTGAAAGGCATTGGGTCGAGAGTTGCGCAGTGAGCTCTTCGCCCGATGCGGCGGGAAATTGTTGCCGAGAGCATCGGATTGGTTGAACATATTATGCCACTGATTTCATTCATGCGTTTCTGTTCGACTTCGCTGTGCGTAGGCGTACGCAGGCTTGCTGATCAGAACTTGTACGATCGTGCAATCCTTGCTCGGTGTCTTCGTCTCCAGTACCCTGGTTCGCGGACGAAGTAGCGTCAGGAGGATTGTGCGTGCGTGTTCCTCATGTCGCCTTCTGTGCATCTTGGTTTTCGCGATTGTTGTGTCTAGAAAAGAACGTCAAAGGGGCCCCAGACATCGTGTACGACGACATCGGCACACACCCTTGGCTTACTGCCTCTGTTTTTGGTTATGTCTTTGTTCCCAACCATCCTGTGGTGTTGGGTCCTCGTTTTGAAGAAACGGTCCCCGCGTCTCCTCCCGTGCCCCCCCAAGTGGGGGTACCACATGCGTCCGCCACACCCAGTACAGCGTTTCGTGGCTCCATAGGGAGCTCCACGTAAGGCCCCAGTGGGGGTACCACATGCGTCCGCCACACCCAGTACAGCGTTTCGTGGCCCCATAGGGAGCTCCACCTAAGGGCCCCGTGGGGGTGGCCACATGCGTCCGCCACACCCAGTACAGCGTTTCGTGGTCCCATAGGGAGCTCCACCCAAGGCCCCAGTGGGGGTACCATAGGGAGCTCCACCCAAGGCCCCAGTGGGGGTGGCCACATGCGTCCGCCACACCCAGTGCAGCGCTTCGTGGCCCCATAGGGAGCTCTACCCAAGGCTCCAGTGGGGGTGCCCACATGCGTCCGCCACACCCAGTACAGTGTTTCGTTGCCCCATAGGGAGCTCCACCCAAGGTCCCAGTGGGAGTGGCCACATGCGTCCGCCACACCCAGCACAGCGTTTTGGGGGTACCATACGGAGCTCCACCTAAGGCCCCAGTGGGGGTGGCCACATGCGTCCGCCACACCCAGTGCAGCGTTTCGTGGCCCCATAGGGAGCTCCACCCAAGGCCCCAGTGGGGGTGGCCACGTGCGTCCGCCACACCCAGTACAGTGTTTCGTGGCCCCATAGGGAACTCCACGTAAGGCCCCAGTGGGGGTGGCCACATGCGTCCGCCACACCCAGTGCAGCGTTTCGTGACCCCACAGGGAGCTCCACCCAAGGCCCCAGTGGGGGTGGCCACGTGCGTCCGCCACACCCAGTACAGTGTTTCGTGGCCCCATAGGGAGCTCCACCTAAGGGTCCAGTGGGAGTGGCCACATGCGTCCGCCACACCCAGGCCCCATAGGGAGCTCCACAGAAAGACCCCAGTGGCACCGCATGCATGCGTCGTCCACCACCTAATATTGCATTTCGCAGCCCCATTGGTTGGGAGCTCCACCGAACCCCAATGGCACCGCCCGCATGCGCCCCCCTCACCCGGTACAGCGTTTCGTGGCCCCGTGGGGAGCTCCAGTGGCCCGCCCGAATGCGACCCCCAACCCAGTGCAGCGTGTTGTGGGCCCATAGGGAGCTCCACCGAAGGCGCCAGTGGCACCGTCCGCATGCGTCGGCAACCGCCCAGAGCAGCGTTTCTTGGCCCAGTAGGGAGCTCCACAGAAAGACCCCAGCGGCACCACCCGCATGCGTTTCCCCCAACCAGTACAGCGTTTCGTGGCCTCATCGGGAGCTCCAACGAGGGGCACCGCCCGCATGCGTCAGCCACACCCAAGACAGCGTTTCGTGGCCTCATAGGGCGCCCCACCGAAGGCTCCAGTGGCACCGCCCGCATGCATCTCCCCCACCCATTACGGCACGTCCCTCACGCGTTTCGTGGCCCCATGCGGAGCTCCACCGAAAGCGGCACCCACAACGCGTTACTCACAACTGCATGTGGTTGGGTCCTTCGCCAGGAGAATTTTCTTCACTGTTTTGCCGATCGGCGCTGGCCCTCGCACCCCCCCCTTCCCCCCCCATGGAGTAGATCTTGGCTGTTTCTGGCGCCTGTTTCAGGCAGGTGGAGTCCCTCTCCCATGGGACGCACTGCTGCAAACAGCCGCAGCAAGCAGAGGTCCAGAGACAGACCCCCCCCTCTACCCCCCCTTCCGCCCAATGTCGAAACGCCGAAAAAGAAAACGCCCCCTGTGTGCGCGTCGCCCCTGAGGGGGCGACGCCCGCGCCGAGAGCTCTTCTAGCATACGCTCTGTGGCGGGCGCTTTCCGGCCGTACCGCTCGGGGCACTGTAAGAATTACAAGAGGCCTCCGGAGGTCTCCAGAGGCCCCCAGGGGTCTCGAGGCAGAGTGTCCTCTGGGGCCCCAGGAGGGAGGCCACGGGAGACCTACCTCTGGCCTCCCACAGAGAAAGAGGGAGAGAGAGAGAGCCAGCAGCGTCCGAAAGAGCCGATCCTCGATCCTCGATCCTCCTCGATCCTCGATCCTGTGAGGCGCCTCTCCAGGCCTCCCAGATGGGGCCGGAGCAACTGGGGTAGTCTGAAGCCCGCTCTCGCCCTCCCAACGTCGCCGATGCGGTCCGATCCTCCGGCCCCACCTGCTCCCGCTCCATCCAGGAGGCCTCCACTCGCCGAGCGCGTTCCACCTGCTCGCGAAGTGCCCACTCGCAAACACCCGAAAAACACGCCTGCGTCGGTGCAAGTTCTCTTGGATCCCCCGCGGTGGATCCAGGCCACCTGGGAGCAGTCACCTGGCGAGTAGTGGAACGCGCCCGTCTGTCCACGGGAAGAGCGGGTCCTGCACCGTCGAGCCTCCTCCTCGGTCTTTGCTCCTGGAGCAGCGCGCCTCTCGGCGACGACGCGGCGGTGCCGGCAGCCCCGCCGCCCTCTTGCAGCCTCAAGGGGGGGTCGCCGCAGGCGGCCGAGAGCCGCAGCTCGGCCTCCCCGGCGGCAGGGCAGCCATGTCCACGAGGCCCTGGGTGGCGGCAGCTTCGGGCGCCGTTGCAGGCGCACGGCTCGCCACATCTTCCCCCGCCGCCGCCACCCTCCTCCTTTCCGCCCCCTCCCTCCTCCCTCCGTCCCCCCTCCTCCATCCTCCACACTTGCGCAACAGGAGTACTTCACCGAGTGCGTTCCACTACTCGCAAAGTGCCTACTCGCAAACGCTCGGAAAACACATGCCTGCTTCGATGTGATTAATCGTAGATCCCCCGCGGCGGATCCAGGCCATTTGCGAGTAGGTACTCTGCGAGAAGTGTACCACGCTCGTCTAGTACTACTGTCCTCTCTCCCCTAGCCCTGGCGGGAAGGGCGCTGTGGCCCCAGCGAGGGCCACTTTTCGGCATCCGAGCCCTTTTTCATCGTTGTCGCCCCCTTTTCCGCTCCTCTGCCTTCCCCTGGTACTCCTTCCGCACCAGTTCCTGCTGCTCCCAATATGTCATCTTCTCCTTATTCCTCCTCCTCTTCCTCCTCCTCCTCCTCCTCCTCCTCCTCCTCCCCTTTTTCCTCCTGCTCATCCTCTTGCTCACCCGCCACCCCCCTCCTCCAGTGAAAGGGTGCAGGGGAGAGGCGCGAGCAGCATGCTGTGTATACTGCAGCCTTTCAGGCTCAACCAGCCGGGCGGCCTGCCTGGCCGAACTGTCGACAGAGAGAGACAAAGTTTCCATCTCAGATCAGTACCGAATCTCGTGGCGATGGTGACGATCATCTCAGAGACGGTAGGGCCGTTCGGCCCTGTGAAGGCGGGGGAGAAGCTCACCAGAGGTCATTCGACTCTGGTAGCGGAGCCGGAGGGCTCTGCAGGGTCGGCTGCAGCCGCCGCCGGCCCTGTGCGTGACGACCACGGCCACGGAGGACGGATCAGCCCAAGGCGTTGTACCTGTGCGACTCCGACTTCGTGCGCAGCCTGTTCGACACAGGCCACCAGGACGAGAGCTGGAAGCTCCTCCTCGTCGCCTTCGGCGAGGCACTCGAGTTTCGGCAAGAGTATGAAGTTCATCATGGTCATCGGCCTCATGGCGACGGCGATCAGCCGCCTGCTCGCGCTGGCAGAGCCCCAGGGGTGCCGACCAATGTCGCCGCAGCGGGGCCACCGCATCGGCGAGTCGCGCCTGCCGGCGCCGGCGTGGGGGCCCCACGCTCACGATCAACAACCACAGGGACTTCCGGCAGCAGAACTGGCCCAGCAGAGCACGTCAAAGGTCCCGCCGTTCTGGGCCCCGTACCTCGAGCAGCGGGGCTATCCCTTCCGCCTGTGGGTCCAGGACGTGATGCTGTGGTGCGCCGCGACGGAGCTCCAGCCCCCCCAGCGTGGTCCAGCTATCGTCCAAAGTGCCGGTGGAGAACATCGCGCTGGGCAGGTTCGATGGCCTTGGTAATCAGATCGAGGACGGGGTGCAGATGCTGATTGCGGGACTCCGACGGCGCTTCGGCCCTCTCGATGTTCAGACTTCGATCAGTACCATTGTGGAGCTGATCACCTTCCGCCGGCAGGAGCGGGAGAGCGTCGACGATGCAGTCACCCGCTTTGAGGCGCTGCGCGCCCGAGCGGGTCAATTTGACGATCAGTTTGTGCTGCCGACGCCCGTGCTCGCTTTGCTGTTCTTGGTCAGTTGCCAACGATGACGGACCAGCTGAACACGGTGATTGGCATGGTGCGGCAGCAGGGGCACTTCGCTGAGCACACGCATGCAGGACCGCAGAGCCTGGCTGAGGGCTACCGCGGCAAAGGGCATCACGGGCAGCATTGGTTCACAGGCGATGGCGCTGGCGGCGTAGCAACATGGAGTGACACGGCTGCATACATGTATGGACAAAGTGCTGGCGGCGGCAGCAGCGCGGGATCGGCCGGACACGGCAATTCCTCTCAGCACTACGTCGTTCAGGATGAGGAGGGCTACGACTGCTGCGCCACCTGTGCGAGCTACCTGTACGAGGACGAGCCGGGCGACGAGGACTCGATGACTGGCGACGACGACATTGACACCTCCGAGTTCACGCCCGAGGAGCTCCAGGAGTACTACGGCGACGCCGAGGGCTGGGATTACGACACGCTACTGCGCGAGTGTATGTTCGCCAAGCGCAGGTTCCGTCACTTCGTCCACCGCGGCAGCCGCCGTGCACGTTTTCCTCGCAGCAATTGGTCCCTGCGCATGAGCAGCGGAAAGGGCGGCAGCTTTGGACGAGGACGTGGCCATGGCAAAGGATATCATTTCGGCGGATCAGTGGTGAATCCCAGATCCTTGGCGGGTGGAAAAGGCAAGAGGAAGAAGGGTGGCAAACATTACATGGCGGGCTCTCCGAGTGCCACCAATCCGAGGGGCAGAGACGGTCGTGTCATGCGATGTCACGAGTGCGACTCGGAGACGCGCCTCGTGGCCTCCTGCCTCCAGCGCAAGGGCAAGGGCAAGGGCAAGCACTTCGCGGCCTGGAGCGCGCCCAGCGCCACGACGGGTCCACCGACGCCCGGCTCGCAAGCCGTGGGCCCAGTGCTGGCCGCGTACTCACCTTCCCCAGCGCAGCCGAGAACAGGATCGATGACTGGAGTACTGCACTACCTCACGGACGATATCCAGACGCCCGGCGTGCGGATCGGCGATCTCCACGAGGATGACGACCGCGAGGCCCTGGACTGGGAGACCCTCAACATGCTCGACGACATCACGGGGCACGACATGCTGGCGGAGATGCAGGCGAGTGCAGAGGACCGCGCCGACGGGAAGACTAGCCTCGAATGGTTTCCGTGGTGGCGAGTGGACCAGCTCGAGAGCACCAACGAGGAGACCTACCTGGTCCGCACCCGCATGAAGAATAAGAGCGGCGAGGCCTTGCTGGTGGACCCTGGGAGCCCAGGCAACCTCGCTGGCGACGAGTGGGGCCATCGGATGCTGAGAAGCGGCGACAGGCAGGACTCCCACCGCCAGTTCGCACGCCCCTCGGCAAGACGCTCGAGGTTGGCGGCGTGGGCTCAGGATCCCAGCAAGCGACTCATTCTCATCGTTATCAACTTGCACTGGAAGGAGGTCAGGTGGCGACCTATGAAGCACCAGTGCTCCCGAACAGCAGTGTGCCAGCGCTGCTCGGGCGGAAGTACTTGCGGGACCAGCGCACCCTGCTGGGCTGCTTCAACAACAGGCTGTACCGCATTGGCCCAGGTGGCTATTCACTGCGGCTGAGCCTTGGATCGGCACAGTACCACCTGGAGGAGAGCCACGCTGGTCATCTTATGTTGCCCTGTGACCTGTACGACGAGCTGGCGACTTCGAGGAGTGCGGGGCCGACGAAGACCATGGCATTGGCTATGTCAATTGCGTCCGATACTACCGCCTCGACAGCAGCTACTTCGCCAACTCCGATGGCGTCCAGCATAGCAAGCAAGAAGAGCACTACCGCAACGTCATCCAGCAGCGGAACCGCCGCGAGCAGTTCTGGCGGGCAGCCCGACAAGGGCGGCCTGCAACTCTGATCGCAGGCTCCCCATCTTGGTGCTCGGGGCGGCGGGGGACCGCCATCGGCATGGGTATTCGGCGACTTGCAGAACCTATGCCAGAATGCGCTGCGCGGATGCGGATATGCGGTGGGCCGCAATTGTGATGTTCCGATTCCTCGGGCAAGAGGACAGGTGGGCGGATTCCCTGCGCCGCCAGCGACCGGAGCTCGCGTGGATCAGCCTTGCCCAGCCGGGTGCGGCAAGGGGCGCGCGGAACGACAAGCGAGCCAAGCGCTTTGAGTGCAGGATTGCTCGAGCTCAACTCGAAGGACATCGCCTATGCGTCGTCGAAGCAGACGAGGGCAGCGTGGTGTGGGACATGCCCGACATTCTCGAGCTGATAGACGACGGCAGATGGCACATGGGACGACTACGATGGTGCAACCTCGGCGCACGCGGCGCTCGAGGATTTCAGCAGCACAGGTCGCTCGCATCATCAGCAGCAGCTACTTTGACGACCACGATGCGAAGTGCCGCTGTGGTTGGCCACCTGGCCGACACGTTACACGGAAGACAGTTGCAGATCGGCCAGACTTCAATGCCAAGGGGGTGTCTGCCCTGGTCAAGCGGATGGTGGCCGCTGGGTGCATCGACGGCGGCGTGAGATCCGACGCAGCCGACGGATCGTCGCCATCTGCAACAGCCACATCAGGCAGTGAGGCCAGGGGTGCTGCCCGACCCGGGTCGTCAGGAGTTGATCCGACGACTGCCGGGCCTCCAGGATCACGGACAGTGGCCTTGGAAGAAGCCGATGAGGAGCAGTCACGACGTGAGTTGCGTCGCCCTGGCCGAGTCTCGTTCGCCGACGACGTCGCCGATGCCGGCTGCAAGGTGGGCGCGCTGGCCGCGAGCTTTCCCACCGAGCAGAGGGCGCGCGACAAGGCGCGCAAGGCAGCAGACCGGGATCGCAAGGTGAAGAAGAGACCGCAGGAGGTCGAGCAGGTCTTCGACGGTTGCGGGTCCGACTTCACGAAGCTATACGTGGCGAACGAGTGCGAACTGGACGAGGTCTGCTACGGCACCGAGCTCAGAGAAGATCAGTGCGTCGACGAGCAGCCGTACGTGATGATGTCCGAGTTCTTTGGCATGACCGGCTCGGAGGCGTATCTGAGCCAGAAGGACGAGCAGCATAGCTTCTTTCACTCGACGAATGGTATGGTGAAGTATATGAATCACTACTACGGCCACCTGCAGCACGACGATGTCGCGGAGCTGTGCGGTGGAGCATCGGTAACAACACGGCTACTTGTACGGCGAGGCTACCGAGGTGGCCCCAACTTCGACCTCATCTGCAACTGCGACTTGATGACTCACGATAGCCAGCAGCAGTTCTGGGCATACTTGCATGACAGCAAGCCCCTTGTGCTGCTGATCAGCACGCCGTGTACTAGCCTGAATGGGGTTCTCGGCACTGAACAAGGTCATCAACCACGGCGGCTGGCTGCGCAGTCGCAGGATATCAATGGCACTGGCACGCCTGGCCGCTGCGGCAGCATGCGCGCAGATGGACGCTGGGCGCCACTTCGTGTCGGGGCAGCCCCTGGGCAGCGACTTCTACAAACTCGACGACTGGAAGTACATTGCCAACAATTACGCGGTGGTGTGGTGCCAGGTCGACCAGTGCATGGCGGGCAAGATGGGACGTCGGACAGGATTACCGATCAAGAAGTCCTCCGAGTTCTGGGCCTCGAACGAGGGCCTGATCGGCGGTCTCAGGAAGTTCCGTTGCGACGGCCAGCATGAGCACGCCCTGCTGGCACATGGTGGTCGAAGCGCCTGCCCGGAGCAGGACAAGTGGCGCCTGGGGAATCCCAAAGATCATGCAGAGTGGGCCATCGGTATTTGCAGGGAGTTGGCCACGAGTATTTCCCGCATGATAGAGCACGTGAGGTCTCAGGGACATCACCTTGTCGTGTTCGAGTGCTACCCCACGACTGCGGTGCAGGCGGACGGCGCTGGCGCCGCTTCTTCTTCTTCTGCGCCGGCAGCTGCAGCATCAGCACCAGGATCAGCAGCAGCGGCTGCAGCACCAGCAGCAGCAGCAGCAGCACCTGCCGCGGTGCGATCATGTCCCGGATGCCGGCATCATCGGCCGGCTGATCACGTATCACACGACAGAGGAGAAACATGCAAGCATAGACTGGTGAAGACGCGCGACCTGAAGTGCCCGGCATGCCGGAGCGGCCGCGCGGTCTCAGACACACGACACACCCGAATACCTGGATAATGCCGAGCAGACGGAGTTCTACCGAGGGCAGTCGGACCGCGAGACCTGCGGCCACGGCGACCGCCAGCCGCGGAAGAGCCGACTGCGAATCAAGCACCAAGCGCAGCTCGAGCTGACGCGCCCGACGCCGAGCCAGAACCGCCACTACCTCCACCCGTTCAGGCAGTACGGCGAGCTCGAAGAGCGGGGCCCGATGATCCACTTCCACCAGCTCTGGCAGCACGGCAAGCTCGGAGAGCTCGATTGGATGGTCCACGACCTCGATCGAGACTGGCAGCAGCTCTGGACGGAGCAGAGCCAGCCGAGTCGTCAGGTGGCGCCGCAGGGTCTGCTGACGCCGTCGGTGAAGCACCGGGCGCGGCGCAACCTGCAGCAGCTCCAGCTGAACGACCCCAAGGTGTCGATGCGGGGACTCAGGCTCGAGCTAGTGACGAGCCCGGCTGGACCGCGTTCGTCCTCGGACATGCGCTGCGGCTGCTGAGCCCACATCAAGAAGTTGTTCGGCGCCAGCTACGACGACTCCATGTTCGATTCTGGCACGCTCCAGCCGCTCGCCTCCGAGAGTTGCTGACCAAGGCCGGCGCTCCTGCGTCCGCGCTGGCCCTGGTGAAGGAGATCTGCGACACGTGCCGAGTGTGCAGAATGTGGACGAGACCAGGACCGAAAAGTATAACAGTGTCTCGGCTCGCGACGGGCTTCAACGAGATGGTCCAGTGGGACATCCTCTACATCGGCGACCAGATGGTGGCCCACATGATCGATGAAGCTACACGCTGGACAGTACTGAATATTTTAGACCGCAAGACGGCGATCACGATCATTGCTGGGGTCACCAACGGCTGGATACGCCCTCATGGCCCCATGAAGCTGCTGATTGCCGATATCGAGGGCGGCCTCCACGGAGAGGAGGCGTGCCAGTGGCTGGACCGCTGGGGCATCAAGATGAAAGCTAAGGAAGAGGGCTCGCACGCTCAGCTGGTGGAGCGTCATCACGACCTAGCACGCAAGATCATACACCGAGTGCGGAGCCAGCTCGAGCAGGAAGGCATCGCGATGCCGTTGGAGATGGTGATCGCGGAGTGCGCACTCATCAAGAACCTCCTCATCACCGTGGCGGGCTTCAGTCCCTACCAGGCGGTGCACGGACGACTCCCTCCACTACTGGCGGAGTTCGAGCCGGTGAGCGACTGTCAGATTGATGATCAGTCTGCGGGCATCCCGGGCATCTCACGACATCATCATCGACTACGTGAGGTGGCGATGCAAGCCATGGTAGAGATGACCGCGAAGGATCGGCTGAGGCGTGCACTGCGATCCAAGACACGGGCCCCTCACGAGACATTGCAACTTGCGGGCGGAGATCAGGTTGGCTTCCATCGACCACCGAGCACGAAGGAGGAGTCGGGCTGGCGTGGACCAGCCGCTCTGCTGCAGGTCGGACCGCCAGTGCTCGTTCGATGGCAAGGCCGAGTCTTTCAAGTCCGACCACAGGACCTCCGACGCAGCCTTGTGTATTTTGTGATGCTCACGAACAATATCTTCTTCGAAGCAGGGTCGCGCGACCCGGTGGCCACCATCATGAGCTACGCAGACCAGCTGGACAGCAAAGTAGTACGTGTGGGTTGGCTCTTTGACGCCGGGTGGAAGCGGACCGCGGACAGTCAGAAGCTCAGCGAGCTGGTCCTGGCGGTGTTGCATGTAGCCGCCAGCGGCTTTTACCTGGTGGGCTGCGTCGGCGCGAGGGTGGGCAATGGCGTATCTGTACTTGAAGGAATGGTCGGTTGTGACCATAGCTTTCTGTGGTGGTGGCGGCGTGGCCGTCCAGAGCTGTCCTGGTACCACGAGGCGTCGGGGTCCGCGAGACTGAAGCTTGCGCAGATCTTTGGTAAGGATCATTGGCGAGACGTGAGCTTCGTGCAGTTGATTCTGACCGACGACGAATCAGTTCGGGAACTTCGACCACGCGAACCAGAGGTGCCACATCTTGGAGGACTTCCCTCCCTCCTGCTGCCTGCTCCCCTCCCCTGCCTCCTCCCCTCCCCTCCCCTGCCTCCCCTGCCTCCTCCCCTCCCTCCTGCTGCCTGCTCCCCTCCCTCCTTCCCTCCCTCCTGCCTCCTCCCCCTCCCTGCTGCCTGCGGTGGGGGTGCAGGCAGGGCGGAGGCCCAGGCCCGGGCGCTGGGGGAGGTCGTCAAGCGCCGCCTCGTGCCCGGCGGCGCAGCCGCGGGGCGCGTACCCTTCCGTCTCCGACGAGCGGGCCTTGGCTGCTTCAACGCGCTGTGCCGGCGCGCTTGGCCTCGCTCCATGCTCGTGGCGCGAACGCTGGACCAAGCGTCCGCGGGGCCTCCCAGCGCGCCCGAGCTGGCGGCAGGCCGCGGGGCCCTCGCGTGGCAGCCTTTGGCAATCTCCCACACGCGCGACGATATGAACAGCCAGAGCGACCTGAACCCGGACCATTTCAAGACCCACCTGAGCTTCAGGAGGAGGATTTTGACGTACCCTGGCAGGACAGACCGATATCTGACACGAGCATACCAAGCATGTCCAGACAGATGAGCACGACTACGCCAGGAGTACCTGACACGATATTATCCAGCGCATCAAGACAGTCGAGTGTTTCCACGAGGAGTAGGAGTGACAGAGGACCACAGCGGCCCCGAGGACCTTCTCCGGCCACGACCGTGCATAGCGATGTCGGGCCGACAACGAGGATTGGTCGGGCGTCTCCAGGTATGAAGAAAGTTCGAGAGAGATCGCGATCTCGTGACGCTGGGGACCGCGATCGTGGAGCTCGAGGTTCTGGCGAGCCAGCAGCGGCGGCAGAACCTTCGGCGTCACTGCACGAGCCGGTGCTGCCGCTCAAGGAAGACCATGACGCGAACGGCGACGACGAGTCGGACAGCGACGCCACTCAGGAGTACGAGTTCGCCAGCTGGCAGTATATGAAGGAGCAGGCTGCGTTGCCTGCGGTCGACATCGAGTGCGCTCAGACCGACTTCTTCTTCTCAGCCCCGGACGCAGATCGCGTGGTGGAAGCCATTGAGGAGGGCCCCATGAATTCCCGACCCGACTGCGTCGAGATCGGCATGGGCGCCCCGTTGATGTATTGGGTATGCCCTGAGGCAGAACACGTTCGACGTCCGGGAACTGGCGAGATGTATGTTCTTCGCATCTACAGCACGGGCCAGCGCGAGATTGTTGTCGAGCGTGAGATGAATGTGCTCACACTAGAGCAAGCCCGAGCGCATGAAATTGAAGTACGACAGGCGATGAAGGATGAGCTCCAGCGCTGGGCGGGATTGCAAGCCTTCCAGCGATTCCCGAAGGATCAGGCGAACAACGTCATCGACTCGCGCTGGGTGCTCAAGTGGAAGGAGATCGACGGCAAGAAGCAGGTGCGTGCGAGACTTACCGTGAGAGGCTTCAAGGACATGCAGTCTTCGGAGCTGTTCGCGTTTGCAGGAACGACGGCACGATGGGGACAACGACCGGTGAATCAAGTGACGGCACAGCGCAGATGGCGATTGTTCTCAGCTGACATCAGCCAAGGGCTCTTGCGTGGCCTCACCTTCGAGCAGGTTGCCGCCATGGACGGGGAAGTGAAGCGAAAAGTGCAGTTCACCATGCCACCTGGATCGATACCCGTGCTACGACAACTGGAAGGATATGAGGACTTCAACCCTGTGACAGAGGTGTTGTTGCTCCTTCGCTGCGGGTTCGGCGTCAAAGACGCGCCGAGACTGTGGCAGGTCAGGCTGAAGAAGGTGTTGGAGAAGACCGGCGGCAAGGCACTCATCAGCGACCCGCAGCTCTATGTGTACCACAACGAGAAGGGCGAGCTGCAGATGATCATGTCCTCGCACGTTGACGACTTGAAGGGCGGCGGCGAGGACTACTTGAGGGAGAAGGTGCTGAGCGTGATAGAAGCGGAGTTCGGGAAGCTGAAGCGCCAGTATGACAACTTTGAGTGCATTGGCATCATGCACGAGCAGAACCTCACCACGGAGGCCATCTGGACGCACCAGCAGCACCACGTACAGCAGCTACGCCCACAGCAAGAATATCAGTATGTGATGGAGAACGAAGACGGACAGGTGAACACCGAGAGTCACGCCGCATATATGTCGCTTCTCGGTGGGGTCGCCTGGATGACGCAGACAATGGCACCGATTGCAGTGTATGTGAGTTACCTTCAGCGCCAAGCCAAGAAGCCGACCGTGGGTGACATCAGGAAGATCAATCGGCTGCTGAAATGGATCATGACTCACGTGAAGCAGCTCGGAGTTCGGTTCGTCGCGCTGAGTCCAGACCGAGTTCGCCTAGCGGTTGTCAGCGACTCAGCCTTCCATGCCATGGAGTTCGAGGGGTTGGCGATCCGAGGCTGCATGATCATGCTACTAGAAGCCAATGAAGAAGTAGTACAGACGGGATCTACGTACAAAATCGTGATGTTAGACTGGTACAGTCGCAAGCAACAAAAATGTGGTCAGGTCTACGTATACGGCTGAGCTGATGGCGTTGCTAGATGCTCTGGGCACTGGGGCGCTCCTTAACGTTGCACTGACCGAGGTCAACGAAGGAGTATGTTCTGCCAACCAGATGCGGATGCGGCAGGAGAACGGCAACCTGATGATGAATATGATTGCGGCCATCGACGCCAAGGCCGTGTTCGACGCCGTCTCCGCCGATGTCATCAAGATCACGACGGACAAGCAGATGTTCGTGCCGACGTTGGCGGTGCGAGAACAGTTGGACCGGCTCCAGCTAGCGCAGCTCTGCTGGATCGACGCGGTCGATATGCTGGCAGATGCGCTCACCAAGGGCGAGATCGACAGGGGGCCGCTCGTGAAGCTGGGTTTCCAGAACGAGTGGCGGCTGAGCGGGCTGCAGCCTGTGGCGTTCGCCGTGCGCAGCGTGCTCTGACGCCGTGCCGCCTCGCGCGACGCAGAGCGTGAGAATTCCCGACCCGAGTGAGAGGGCGCAAGGGAGAGGCGCGAGCAGCATGCTGTGTATACTGCAGCCTTTCAGGCCCAACCAGCCGGGCGGCCTGCCCGGCCGAACTGTCGACAGAGAGAGAGAGAGAGAGAGAGAGAGAGAGACAAATTCTCCATTTCAGATCAGTGCCGATTCTCGTGGCGATGGTGACGATCATCTCAGAGACGGTAGGGCCGTTCGGCCCTGTGAAGGCGGGGGAGAAGCTCACCAGAGGTCATTCGACTCCTCCCATGTACGCGGCTCCCCTTGTCCGATTGCGCATGACACGATGGGGTCTATTTTGGAGTTCCAGGTCGGCTATGACACGCGTCCGCGGGTAGATAAAGCATCGGCCCAATCGGATGGGATGCGAGGGAGGGGTCGGATGTCAGATATGACGCACACCTGGCTTGTCCTCCTCCCTTTCCCCCTTCCACTCCCACTCCCACTCAACAACCTCGGCTCGAGAACAATTTTTGCATCTTCTCGACGCCGACCTTGGCGTTTCCCTTGGGCTGCTAGTTGCGTTGGCGAAAGCGAGGCCCCTTGTGCGTTCTCCAGTCATCAAGGCGAAACTCTGGATCACACCACGGAATGCAACCACCAGATCGTGGCCAACTCAGGGAAGTGCGGCGAGTGCCATAGAGCGGTAAATCTGTATCGCTCCAGAGGTGGAGGTCAGCAGAATCAGCCAGGATCTGACACAGACAGCGGTTCCGCCGACTGGGGCTTCGATCGGACGTGCAGGCGACCATCGCCGCGCTCACCTCCGCCTAGGCTTAAGTCGGGCCTGTCACTCTCTGGGGCCGACTTTTTGATTATTTTGAGTAGGAGGACAGGCCCGGCTTAAGGCTGCCCAGCAGGCCGCCGTCAGGGCGCCAGCGGCGGCGGTGCCGGCAGATGTGGGGCAGTGCGCCGCCACGCTGGCGCGTGGCGCGGCGCCTCGGCGAAGTCTTCGCGGGCGGCGGCTCGGGCGGCCAGGAGCGAGGAGCACTTGGCCGACCCCATGGGCCAGCCCCCCTCCGTCTCTTCTCCGGATTTTGTGCGCATGTGTCTCGCATGGCATGTTGTCCAGACACGCCAGATTCCCGAGGCCACGGCCTCGCTCACCCGGTCTTGAGTAGGCCCGGACGCTGTCCACATCGGGGGTTGATTAAACCCCCACCTTGACACGTCGATCAATGAGTTGTCCGTTTTCGGTTGTCGAGAGGGCGCCGCGGCCGTCATTTTCCAGGCTTTGCGCCTGCCAGGTTTGGGCCCGAGGTCGTTTTCACTAAACTACGTTTCATTAAAGGGGGGTCATTCTATCCCCGAGAGGAGCATTTGGCGAAGGCGAATGCCACGGAAAAGGGGGGTGACGCGCACGCTTGCGTCGGAGGAGGGCAACCAACTCACCGCGGCCGTGGCCCTTGCCAAAGAGGTCGGAATGCTCCGCTGCGCGAGCTGGCCCCTCCCGTCCGTTCTCGAGGTGCTGGCCCTGAGCTCGAATCGGTCTCGATCAATCCGAGACTGTGCGGCAGCAGCGGCTGCAATGCGGTCTATAGTGCATGTTGAGCCAGGTTGCGCGCCAGCGTCTAGCGCTCCTTGCGCAACTTGCCTCGCAAGAGCTGGTCGGGCCAGCTGGGTCACATTTGGACAGCGGCGCGAAGGCTTGCCCGCTTGCCAGTGGCCAGCGCAGGTTTAGCTTGCCCCGACAACGTTGGTATCTGGAGCGTGCTACAGCGAGGCGCTCGGCGGCTAGTGGACCTACGCGTGTGGATCATTTGCCAGCGTTAGATGAAGTAGTTCCCAGTGCGTCCAGGAGGGCGCGCGAAAGGCTGCTTCGGGTTTTTCTCGTGGATGTTCAGCAAGTGTTACGCTCCACCAGAACACAGTGAGTGGTGCGCAATGATGCTGCGTCGCGTATCGCGATCCATGCCGCGAGAAATCCACGTTCTCCCATTGAATCAGTGTTCGTGTATCGAGCAATCGCCGTTCGCCCGGCCTTGGCCCAGATGAAAGGCAGGGGCCAGGGCGCGCGCTGCCTCTCGCCCGCTGATGTAGAGCGCTTGCCAGGCCAAAGCGTTCAGACCCTTGGCGGCCTGTCCGCCATGGTCGATGGGGGCCTCTTCTGATTGTGTGAGGTGACGCGCGCGGCAGGCGGACTTCCCGGGGGGAGTCCAGGGGCGATCGGGCCGTCGGCCAGATCGCCGTGCTGTGCCGACTGCGGCCGATGGCCAGTGGGGTGTGCGAGGAAGTGGTCGATTGCCCTGGGCGACCACTGGGCGCGGCCGTCGCGGGCAGAGGCGCCCCCCACGAAGCCTTCGCGAGGGGGCTGGGGGATGTGGCTTGGGATCGTCTTGGCCTTTCGCGCGGGCGCGCCTCGCTGGGTGCGCGAGCGTTCTGCGGCGGCCTGGAGTGGGCGCCTCTGGCGGGATGCGTTTTTTTTTTTTTTTTTTTTTTTTTTTTTTTTTTTTTTTTTTTTTTTTTTTTTTTTTTTTTTTTTTTCTCCCCCCCCCCTCTTCTTCCTCTTCTTCTTCCTCTCTGGCTCTCTTCTCACCGGTGGCTTCCCGCCCGCGATCCAGATCATGGAGTTGCTCCAGTGCGCCTCGCGCCGCGCGTGCTGGGCCGACGCAGCTCTTCCATGGGGCCGCTTCGGGTCTCGCGGTGGGTGGTGAAGAGTGCGGGGGCAGGCGCGCGCCTCGCCGAGTGTCCCTGACCTCCGCGCGTGGCCGCCTCTTGCGCCTCCAGCCCGTCGCCGCCCGAACGGATCTAGATCGGCGACCTGTCGCGGCGGGCAGCGGGATCGCGGCCTCGCGTCGAGCAGGCCAGCAGCCGGGGACTTGTGCGCATGGTGCGAGCGTTTTGCAAACTGCGCCTGGGCATCGCTGGAAGGGCGTCGTCGCGCGGGCGCGTCGTGGATGTGATGGCAGTGGCGAGGTGGCTGCGGCGCAGTGGAGTTTCCCCGCGAGCTCGTGCTCGCACGGCCTATTCTGGAATGGATCTCAGCGGCCGGCGATGTTTAGCGCGGGCCGCGGTGCAACAGTCCGACCCATCCCAGAAGTTCCGAAAGTCCCACGATCGGCCCATGCGTCTCGCCCAGGCTGCGCTCAGGCGGGGCGCTTCTGTGGAGGTCCAGAGAGCAGGGCGCCGAGCGGCGGCAGTGCGCGGGCGCC
>CAUYUJ010022449.1:36166-41166 GCA_963575745.1 Prorocentrum cordatum
CCCCTGCGGGCGACCTCGACGACCCCCGCTTCAGTTTGGGGAATGCCAGCCCATCCTCGGCACAAGCGCCGACCCTGCCCTGTCCCCGGAGGGCGCCGGGCTCGACCATGGAGGGACCAATCGTCAAGCGTCGCCGCCACGTGGCGACGCTCCCGACGATTGCGTGCTCATCTCCTTCCGCCCGGTCGCCGACCCCGGGGCTACTCTCCCCACTCCCGTCGCTGCCCCCGACGCTGGATCCCGCGCTGACCCTGACCCTGACCTTGACGCCGCCACAGAAGCGGGCGACGCCACCCACCTTCCCGCTGCGGGGCGGCCTCGCGCGGGCCTTTGGGGGCGCCCTCCCCGCGTCGCCCTCCGGGTCGGCTCTCGCCAGCTCCCGCCGCCTTGGTTCGTCCTTGACGGCTTTGCCCGCCCCCCCGTCCACGATGAGGGTCGTTCTCACTCGGAGGAGGTCGGGACTGCTCTGGCGCCGTCCTCCTCGCCAGCGCTGTCGAGAATTCCCGTGGCAGCATCTCCTGGATCCAACCACGCACCGTCCGACGCTCGGCCCGAACGCCAGCCCGACGCCACGATCGACGCCCATCCTCGCGCCCATAAGTCCCATCCGTGGTCAAGATGTGGGCTGCCTCTCCAGGGCGGAGGCAGGGGCTGGGCCCCGAGTGGCCCGGCCTGTCCGAGGGCCATCCCGACGCCCTGCCCGACGCCGCCCTGTCCGACTTCCGTCCGCTCGCCACGGGCCTCCCCCCCAGGGCGACCCTCCCGACGGCCTCGCCGACTCCTCGTCTCGCTCTCCATCCGACGCCGTGCTCGACGCCGACCCCAGCACTGCTCTCCCCGCTCCCGTCGCTGCCCCAAACGCTGAATCCCGCGCTGACCCTGGCGCCGACCCTGACCCCGCCTCCGACGACGACTCAGGCGCCACTCGCGGCGCCCCCCCCCTGGCGGCTTTGCCAACGGCCCTCCCGACGGCGCAGCGCGGCCGTGGAACGGCACGGCCTGGAAGACCCCCCTCCTCCCTGCGGCCGCGCCCTCCAGGTTTTCTGTGCGGGGCTGGGAGCGCGGGGCGCGGAGACAGTGCGGCAGCCGCCCCGCCTCCCCTCCCGCCTGCGTGCTTCGCTCGATCCCCTCGCCCCCCTTCCCGCCGCCCTGCTTTCGGCGCCGCCGGCCACCTTCCCCGAGCCGCCAGGCCGAGATCGGCGGATGCGGGGCGCTGCACGTCTCCCAGGGCTGCGCCCCACCTGCAGGCTGGACGGTGAGGCCCATCGCATTCATCCGCTTCTCGCCCTGCCCGAGTCTCCACCCGTCGTTGCGCGCGACACCCAGGGGCGCCTGCGCGCCCTGTTTCGTGATGATGTTCCCAATGTTTGTCTTGATGCTCCTCTTGCTGATTAGCTTGATGATCGTTCTGGCGACCCTCCCTGCGACGTTGAGCGGCAGTGGAACGGCCAAATCTGCGAGACGCTACCCCGCCTGGGGTTCCAGGTTCTGACGCCTGACCCCGTTGCCGACGCTCCCGACGCCGATCCTGACGCCGCGCCCGTGGTGGCGCCCAGCGCCATCCTGGCGCCATTAGCTGCAGTGCTGGGGCCAGCGTGCGCGCGGACATCGGGATGTGGTAGCTGGCCGCGCCGTCCGACGGGTGCCGGGTGGACGCCTCCCCCTGCGCCGCCCCCTTGTGCGGGCCTGGGCCATCCGCCTGCAGGAGCGGGCATCGCTGCCCACTTCCCCGCCGCGGGCAGGTCGGGTCTCGGCGGTGGCTCTGGTCCTGAGGCCCATCCCACTCATCTGGCCCTCGCCATCTCCTCGCGGTGCACCTCGACCGCGGTTGCATATGCTTCGTGGCGACGACGCCGAGTCCGCCTCTGCCGTCGGCCCTCTACCCCTGCCCGCGTCTGCCTCGCTCGTATCTGCGACGGCGGACGGCCCCTGTCCCTTCCAGTGCTCGCGACACCTGCGGCGCCGCGTTTGCCCCCGGCGGCGGCCAGGATGGCTCGCGCACGCGCCGCCGCGACGAAGATGCACAGACGCCATCGTCCTCGTCAGCGCAGTCGAGCACACCAGCGCCGGCATCCTCCTCGTCGCCGCAGCCTGGGTCACGGCGCTATCGTCCTTGCCAGCGGGGCCGAGAATTTTGAAGACAGCATCCTCGGTTGCGCGGCCTGGATCGACGACGCCATCATCCTCGCCAGCGCAGTCGAGAGCATCGACGCCAACGGCCTCGGCAGCACTGCCTGGGCCACGGGCGCCATCATCCCCCCAGCGCAGCAGAGAGCTCCGGAGACAGCGTTCTCGCCTCCACAACCCAGGTCAATCGCGCCGTCGCCCTCGCCAGCACCCTGACCAGCGCAGCCGACAGCTCCGAAGACAGCATCCTAGTCAGCACAGTCTGGAGCACTGACGCTTCCACCCTCGCCAACATCTTCGCCAGCACCTTCGCCGGCATCTTCGCCAGCGCAGCCAGTAGCACCGACGCCATCGCAGACGAAGGGGCGAAGGGCGCTGGCGCTGCCGCTGCGAAGGCGGCGACGCCAGGCTGCGGCGGCGGCCGGCGAAGCGGCAAGGCAGTAGGGCTCTGCGGGTTCGCGTCTTCGGCCTTGCACGGCCTAAGAGGGAGGTTGTGAAGTTAGTTGCCAGCGAAGGGGCCTGACAAGTGCATTTGGAGGCAGGCCGTGAAGCCTGAGAATCTGAAGTTGACGGGGGCGCCGGTGGCAGTCTGGAGGGCACCCTTGCAGCGCAGTCGAGAGAGTCGGCGCCAGCATCCTCGCCAGCACTGCCTCGATCACCAGCGCCGCCATCCTCGCCCAGTGCCGAGACCCCCGGAGACTGCATTCTCGCCAGCACAGCTCGGATCTACGGCGCCTGTGTCCTTGACGGTACCTTCCTCCGCCCACTGCAGCGCCAGGTCGCCTGGCGGTTGCAAGTCCGACGCCTCTCCCCGTGCCGCTCTCTCCTGCGGGCTGGGCAACCCGCCCGCAGGAGCGGGCGGCGTCGCCCCCTGCCCTGCTCTGGGCAGGTCCCGAGCGGGTAGGTTGGGTCTCGGCGGCGCCGGCGATCCCCCTTTTGGCGGAGCTCCCTGGCTTTCTCCGAGTGAGGTCTTCCTGACAGCAGTCGAGGAGCTCAGCTTCGAGCCTGAGGGTGGCCACAGGCACTCCTGCATTGATGCTCTCCCTGCTGACCCGCCGCCTGGGGAGGCCCCTAACCGTTTGCGTCGGCGCTGAGTGCCCAACGGCTCGCGTCGACAGAGGGTTGCCCACCGACTCTGGCTCGGCGTCCATCTTGTACGGCAGTATTTCTGGAACCTTCCAGACCGCGAATTTCCCCCTACGACCTCCGCCCTATTTCTCCGCCTTGCTCCCTCGCCTCCTCCACTCTCAACCCTATTCCTGGCGCCTTGCCCGTTGCCGCCGCAGGTCTCCTCGGACAGCGGTGGCAATGGATGAATGCAGCGGTAGGCGCACAGCACGCTCTCGCCAGCCGAGTCGCAGCCCTACTTGACCCCAGCAGCCCCGTTGCCGACTTCACGTTCGCTCGCTGGCATGAGTGGTCGTCATGCACGCCGCCGACCCGAGCGACGTCGGTACCGACTTCGACCCTCGCACCTTCGCTGCTCCACAGGTCCGTCTCTCCGTCCGCTCGCTTCCCCGCCTGAGGCTCTCCGCGACACCGCCCAGGGAGGAGGGGAGGTCTCTGCCGCGCAGGCGGGGAGCAGCGACGCTGCCTCCCCCCAGTAGCGGCACCCTTCCCGCGATTCCTCCCGACCCCACGGGGGGCGCAGGCCCAGGCGTGGAGCCTCCTGCCTCTCCTTCGCTCCGCCCTTCCGCCACTCTCCGCTCGCCTCTCCTCGCACTTCGCCCGCGGCAGTAACCCGCGCTCTTCCTGAGTGCGCGCCTGCCACCTCCCTCGTCGCTGTCCTCGCCGTCGCTTGGTGCCGCGTTGGGTTCCTTCCCCCGGTCGTCGGGTCGGTCGCGTCTCTCGTCCTCACTTCTTCCCGGCCCTCCACGCCCGGATGGCACAAGGGGCGGCCCTGTTCTGAGGCCGGCGAGCGGGGTCCCGTTCGCTGTGCTCGATTTGCTTCGCCCCGTCGCGTCGCGCGGGGCCGCGATCGCCAAAAAGTGTATGTACGTGTGTGTGTGTGTGTGCGCGTATGTGATGCACCTGCGCTTCCCGTCCTGCCTTGTCACTCGCCCCTCGCGGTCTCGTCTTTGCCGCCGCCACTGCGCCTCGTCTTGTCCCGCCTGCACTGTAGGTACTGGCCTTCCCTTTCGTCCTCGTCTTCTCCCTGCGTCTTCCCCCCCCGCGTCCTTGCCCCGGGTTTGCGTATGGCACGGTTGATCCCCTACGGGTGGTGGATCGCTGTCCCTGGCTTCTGAGTGGGCCGGGCGCGCGCGTTCCCCGCCTTCTGCTGCTCGACCTTCCACGCTTCGGCGCTTCGCGCGAGGCCGCGACGCTCAAAAAGCAGGCGTGGGCGTGTGCGCGAGCTTTGTGGGCACGTGTGCGCCCTGCGGTGGCGAGTGTGTGCGCCCTGCCGCTGCTCCTCGTCGCGGGCGGGGCCTCGTCGGCGGTGGCTCTCTCGACGAGCACCCCGTCGGCGGGGCCCTGTGGGCCGACGGCCAAACCCCGACCGCCGCGGGTGGTCCGAAGCGAGGGGCGACGACCGGGACCCCGACAGGGCCTGGGGGGGCTCCCTGGGCGGGGCCGCGCGGGCGGAAGGCGTGCGGGTTCTGGCTGGGGCCATGGCATCGTCCTGGCTTCGTGGGCCCTCCTTCTTCCGTCGGCGCGCTCCCTGGCTCCCCCCGCTTCCTCCGCGCGCGCGCGCGCGTCGGGCCGTGATGCGACAGCGCCCCTCTACTTCCTGGGCCGCCATCCTCCTCGGTGCGCCCGGCGGCGGCAGGGTTCCCGACGGCCTGTGGCCTGGGTGGCGGCGGGGCCACACCAATCTCGGGGGCCGGAGTGCCCCTGGCCCAAGGTGCCCGCAGGATTTCCAAGGAGGCCCTCGC
>CAUYUJ010022449.1:46166-56166 GCA_963575745.1 Prorocentrum cordatum
GTCGTCGCCATCGTCGTCGTCGTCGTCGTCGCCGTCGTTGTCGTCGACGTCGTCGTCGTCGTCGTGGTCGGTCCCCTGTCCGTCCGTCTTGGTGTCGGGTCGACGGTCCGCGGCCGCCCCGCCGATCAGCGCTGCCGCTGGCCAGGCTGACGGTCCGCGGCCGCCTCGCCGCTTACCGGGGCCCGGCCTGCAGGGAAGAAAGGTATACCCCCCATGAGGGGTTCGACCGAAGACGAAGAGGGCGGGTATCGAGGGTTTGGGAAATACGCGTTATTGGACACTCGAGCAGATAAGGGCGAACAGTCTTAAACTGATTGTTGTTGTTGTTGCTGCTGCTGCAGTAGTTGTTGTTGTTGTTGTTGTTGTTGTTGTTGTTGTTGAACATTATTAATTCTCAAGAATAATTATTGTTGGGCCCCCTGGTGCACGCCCCCCCCCCCGCGCCTAGGCCGCAGCCACATTTTCATAATTTTCGTGAGGAAGTCTCAGGTAAAACGATGTCATCCAGATCCGGTTGTTTTGTTGACGCCCGCTTTCCCTGTCAAAAAACACTATAAAATGACATGTCTTGTTCTAACATAACCAAACTTCAAGAATCCTTTGCAAAAAATGACACGAAGTGCACACTCGCGCGCGCAAGATGAAATCCTTCCAAAACCTTAGTTTTCGTAGCGATTTTAACATAAAAACATGAAAAACCCAATGGTTTTTCAAAAAAAAAGTTTCAAAAAATCATCTTGCGCGCTCTTGCGGATTTCTGAGGAAACCCAATATTTTTTCAACATTTCTGTCAAACGGGCTCTTGCGAGCAACTTTTTCACGTGCTTCGAACTTCTGCAACAACGGTTGCGCGCATGCCAGGGCCATCATCCCTGTCAAATAATACCATATTGGACACATTCGTTTTTTCTTCGCGCGCGCACGCCGTCGTCGTCGGCCGCGGGGCCCTGAATAGTAGCCACGGTCGTCCGCATGCCACGAAGTGAAGTGTCCGAACGTCATAGGGCGGGAAGCTGGGTGTGGGTGGTGGCGAAGAGTCGTATGGAAATTTGGTAGAGCTTGAACCGGCCCCCCCACAAAGTGGGGGTATTGCCCGCCTCCTAAGAAAACCCTGGCACTGGTGAGAACGGAGTGTCCCCAGTCTTAAATGATTGTTGTTGTTGTTGTTGTTGTTGCTGTTGTTGTTGTTGTTGCTGTTGTTGTTGCTGTTATCGCCGTTGTTGCTGCTGCTGTTGCTGTTGCTGTTGCTGTTGTGGTTGTTGTGCTTGTTGCTGTTATTGTGGTTGTTGTTGTGGTTGTTGTGGTTGTTGTTGTGATTGTCGTGGTTGTTGCTGTTGTTGTGGTTGTTGTTGTTGTCGTTGTTGTTTTTGTGGTAATTGAATTTCTCTACTGAACATTACTTATTGTTGATTCCCCTCTGGTGAACATGGCATTTTTCAATTGACATGCCCCTCCCGGCGCTCGCACCCTACTTTTTGATCAGGGAAAGTCTTCCTCCGCAAACTGCGTTGTGGGCTCCCGGATTAAAACAACAACAGCGGCTCCCGCCTGAGACTCCCTCACACTTTAGCCAGGACCCCCGCTCCCGTCTGAGACTTCCTCGCATTTTATTCAGGAATCACGCTCTCGCTTGGGACTTCTTTCAATTTATTCAGGAATCGCTCTCTCGGCGCTCTGGAGTCGCGCTCGCGCTGGAGAATTGCTTGCAATGTACTGAAGAATAGCGCCCTTGCGTTGGACTTTCCCGCAATTTACTCAGCGCCGCGCTCCCGACACTCAGGCACCCATCAATCGCGCTAACGCTTAGGGCTCCCTCACAGATTACGTAGCACCCCGCAATTGCGGATAAGAGTGAGGGGGCGGGCGCGGGCGACGCGGGCGTCGAGCCGGCGGACCTCGTGGCCCTCACCTCCCCTGTCGATTGGCGCCCTCCTCCTCCGTTCTTGGCTTGTTCAGTGAACGTAGTTTGGGTCGCGGGTGGGTCGCGGGCTCTCCACTTCCACCCGGAAGGAATTCAAAAACAGCCCGCCGCAGGCGCCGAACATTTTGATTTGTACACTGAACGCGGTTTGGGTCGCAGGTTCTCCACCTGGTACGAATGCAACAAAAACCCGCCGCAGACGCCGAAGTTTTGGCTTCTTCAGTGAACGTAGCTTGGGTCGCGGGTGGGTCGCGGGCTCTCCACCTCCACCTGGAAGGAATTCAAAAACAGCCCGCCGCAGGCGCCGAACATTTTGATTTGTACACTGAACGCGGTTTGGGTCGCGGGTGGGTCACAGGTTCTCCACCTAGAACGAATACAAAAGTAGCCCGCAGCAGGCGCCGAAAAATTTTGGGTGGGTCGCGGGGGGGGTCGCGGGTGGGTCGCGAGTGGGTCGCGGTGGTTCGCGGGTGGGTCGCGGGTGGGTCGCGGGTGGGTCGCGGGGTGGGTCGCGGGGTGGGTCGCGGGTGGGTCGCCGGTGGGTCGCGGGCGGGTCGCCAGGGGGGTCTCGAGGTGGGTCGCGGGCGGGTCGCGGGGTGGGTCGCGGGTGGGTCGCGGGTGGGTCGCGGGTGGGTCGCGGGTGGGTCGCGGGGTGGGTCGCGGGTGGGTCGCAGGGTGGGTCGCAGGTGGGTCGCGGGGTGGGTCGCGAGTGGGTCGCGGGTGGGTCGCAGGGTGGGTCGCGGGTGGGTCGCGGGGCGTGTCGCGGGTGGGGCGACGACAACAATTTCCTTAGTGCGACCCTACCTAGAAGTTGGAGCCCCTAGGAACGCAGCAGTAGTTGCTATGCTATGCTATGCTATGCCATGCTATGCTGCGCTATGCTATGCTATGCTATGCTATGCTATGCTATGCTATGCTATGCTATGCTATGCTGCGCTATGATATGCGTATGATATGCTATGCTATGCTATGCTATGCTATGCTAAGCTATGCTATGCCACGGTTCGCTCTGCTATGCTAATCTATGTTATGTTATGCGAAGCTGCGCTATGCTATGCGGTGCTCTGCTCTGCTACGCTACGCTATGCTATGCTATGCTATGCGGTGCTCTGCTATGCTAGAGCTCAGCGAAGCTAAGATGAAGGTAAGCTAAGCTAAGATAAGCCAGAGCTAAGATGAAGCTAAGCCAAGCTAAGATGAAATAAACTAAGCTAAGATGAGATAAGCAACGCTAAGCTAAGGGGACGTAGCTGGGGGAACCGCGGGGGCGGATGCCGGGGGAACCGCCCGGGGCGATTAGCACTGCCCGGCCCCTTTAAGCACACATGGTAACAACCCTTCTAGGCAGAGCCTAGGTAGGGAACAAACAACAAACAACAATCAACAATCGACAACCAGCACACAACAAACAACAAACAACCAACTCCGACGACAACAACAACAACAGCAACACCAACAAGAACACCAACAACAACAACACCAACAACAACAACACCACCAACAACACCACCACCAACAACAGCAACAACAATAACAACACCACCACCAACAACAACAACAATCACAACAACAGCAACAACAACACCAACAACACCACCACCAACAACAACACCAACACCAACAACATCAACACCAACAACAAGAACACCACCACCACCAACAACAACAACAGCAACAACAGCAGCAACAGCAGCAGCAGCAACAATAACAACAATATCAACGATATTCCGCTTCGCAGAATTCCATTTCAGACAAGCACCCAGGGACAGTGAATGACCGTTCGGTTCAGCCCCCTCAGTCTGATTTAGGAATCGGGATTTCGCTGCCCTTTGTGGCCCCGTTGCAGCCCTTCGTGGCCCCCTGGCTGCCCTTCGTGGCCCCATTGCAGCCCTTCGTGGCCCCCTCGCTGCCCGTCGTGGCCCCGCTGCAGCCCTTCGTGGCTCCCTCGCTGCCTTTCGCGGCCCCGTTGCAGCCCTTCGTGACCCCGTTGCAGCCCTTCGTGGCCCCCTCGCCGTCCTTCGTGACCCCGTTGCAGCCCTTCGTGGCCCCCTCGCTGCCCTTCGTGGCCCCGTTGCAGCCCTTCGTGGCTCCCTCGCTGCCCTTCGTGGCCCCGTTGCAGCCGTTCGTGGCCCCCTCGCTGCCCTTCGTGGCCTCGTTGCAGCCCTTCGTGGCCCCGTATGTATGCCCTTCGTGGCCTCGTTGCAGCTTTTCGTGGCCCCCTCGCCGTCCGTCGTGGCCCCGTTGCAACCCTTCGTGGGCTCCTCGTTGCCCTTCGTGGCCCCGTATGTATGCCCTTCGTGGCCCCCGCTCGTTCGCGCCCGTGGTGGCCCCATTGCAGCCCTTCGTGGCCCCCTCGCTGCCCGTCGTGGCCCCGTTGCAGCCCTTCGTGGCTCCCTCGCTGCCCTTCGTGGCCCCGTTGCAGCCGTTCGTGGCCCCCTCGCTGCCCTTCGTGGCCTCGTTGCAGCCCTTCGTGGCCCCGTATGTATGCCCTTCGTGGCCTCGTTGCAGCTTTTCGTGGCCCCCTCGCCGTCCGTCGTGGCCCCGTTGCAACCCTTCGTGGGCTCCTCGTTGCCCTTCGTGGCCCCGTATGTATGCCCTTCGTGGCCCCCGCTCGTTCGCGCCCGTGGTGGCCCCATATGCATGCCCTTCGTGGCCCCGCTGTCGCCCTTCGTGGCCCCCTCGCTGCCTTTCGTGGCCCCGTTCCTGCTCTCAGTGGCCCCGTCCTGGCCCCCCGCGGCTCAATCTACGTATGCCTTTCGTGGCCCCCGCTCGTTCGGGCCCGTCGTGGCCCCATGTGCATGCCTTTCGTGGCCCCGCTGTCGCCCTTTGTGACCCCTCGCTGTCCTACGTGGCCCAGTTGCTACCCACAGTGGCCCCGTCGTTGCCTTCTGTGGCCCAGCATTATCTGCCCTTCGTGGCCCCAGCTCGTTAGCGCTCTTCGTGGCCCCATCCGCATTCCCTTCGTGCCCCCGCTGTCGCCCTTCGTGGCCTATTTCGTGCCCTTCGTGGCCCTGCTGTTGTTCTCTCTCTCGCTCTCGCTCTCGCTTTCGCTCGTCGTCGTCGTCGTCGTCGTCGTCGTCGTCGTCGTCGTCGTCGTCGTCGTCGTCGTCGTGGTCTGTCCCCTGTCCGTCCCTCTTTGGATCGGGTTGCCGTCGATCAGCGCTGCCGCTGGCCAGGCCGACGGTCCGTGGCCGCCCCGCCGCTTGCCGGGGCTGGGCCTGCAGGGAAAAAAGGTATACCACCCAAAAGGGGTACGATCGAAGACTACGAGGGCGGGTATCGAGGGTTGGGAAATACGCTTTAACGGGCACTCGAGCAGATAAGAGCGAATCATCTTAAACTGATTATTGCTGTTCTTGTTGTTGTTGTTGTTCTTGTTCTTCTTGTTGTTGTTGTTGTTGAACATTATTAATTCTAAAGAATAATTATTGTTGGGGCCCCTGGTGCACGGCCCCCCTGCGCCGCCTAGGCCGCAGCTACATTTTCATCATTTTCGTGAGGAAGCCTCAGGTAATTCGATGTGATCAAGATCCGGTTGTTTTGTTCCCCCCCGCTTTCCCTTGCAAAAAACACTATAAAATGACATTTCTTGTTCTAATATAATCAAATTTCAAGAATCCCTTGCAAAAAATAAGGTAAAGTGGACATTCGCGCGCGCAAGACGAAATCCTTCCAAAAGCTTAGTGTTCGGAGCGATTTTAACATAAAAACATCAAAAAACCAATGGTTTTTCAACAAAAAAATGTCAAAATCTCATCCCGCGCGCTCTTGCGGATTCGTAGGAAACCCAACACTTTTTAAACATTTCTGTCAAACGGGCTTTTGCGAGCAACTTTTTCGAACTTCTGCGACAACGGTTGCGCACCTGCCAGGGCCATCATCCCTGTCAAATAATACCATGCGGGACACATTCGTTTTTTCTTCGCGCGCGCACGCCGAAATCTCCAAAAACCATTGGGCTTCTTAAGAATTTTAGCACCGCGCATCATAAAATCACACGAATCGCACCGTAGGTCCTCGAAAAACACCTGCACGACTTTTCAAAATTTCTACCCGCGCGCGCTGTCCTAACAACTTCTGTGGGTGTGTACTCCACGCCAGTGTAGTAGCCACGGTCGTCCGCAGGCCACGAAGTGAAGTGTCCGAACGTCATAGGGCGGGAAGCTGGGTGTGGGTGGTGGCGAAGAGTCGTGTGGATATTTGGTAGAGCTTGCACTGCCCCCCCACAAAGTGGGGGTATTGGCTGGCGTCGCATGAAAACCCTGGCACTGGTGAGAACACTGAGCGTTCGGGTAAAGTGATTGTTGTTGTTGTTGTTGTTGTTGTTGTTGTTGTTGTTGTTGTTGTTGTTGAATTCTCATTTCTGAAGTTGTTGATCCCCCCCACCGGTGCACACTGTTTGTCTGAGTCAAAGTGCGCCCCTCGACGCTCGCACCCTGTTTTTTGTAAGGGAAAATCTTGATCCTCAAACTGCGTTGTTGCCACCCTGGATTACAACAACAACGGCTCCCGCTTGAGACTTCCTTACAATTTACTCATGACCCCCGCTCCCGCCTGAGACTTCTTCACAATTTACTCAGGATCGGCGCTCCCGCTTGGGACTTCCTCGCAATTTACACAGGACCCCCGCTCCCGCCTGAGACTTCCGTGCAATTTACTCAAGGAACGGCGCTCCCGCCTGGGAACTGCCGCCTGGGACTTCACTTGGCGGCGAACTGCTGCTGAGGCTTACCCTTTTCGCACAAGCAGAGGCTGGCGCTGTAGTAATGGCGCTTCGTTATTGTATATAGCTGATCACATGCCCGCACGCGCGAATCCCAGCAATGTGATTGATGACATCAGGCTCCGATTCCACCTCCCGCGAGGCCTCTGGGCAACAACACTGTCCACTGCCGGATTTCGGTTTCCTGCACGCAGTGACCCCAGCGTTATGGCTAATGAAATGGGGTCTCCGTGTGGATTGCCGCTGATATCTGCTTGCGGCAAGTGTAATGGGGTCACACCGACAAGTGCCAAAGCTCGCTGCCTCTGATTGCGGGTTCGCCTCCCGCGCTTCTCTCATTACGCGTGGCCGGGAAGAATAGACCCCCCCCCAAAGAGGGGTGCGATCGAAGACGAAGAGGGCGGGTATCCAGGGTTTGGGATTTGCATAGTGAATGACACGCGGGCAGATAGGAGCGAGCAGTCTTATAATGATTGTTGTTGTTGGTGTTTTTTGGTTGAGGGGGTGGGTGGGATCTGGGTCACTCGCTAGGCTCACTGCCCGCATGGTCATGATTTGATCATTTTCGGAACTCTGGTTCAAACGCAACCTTGGACTGGTCCAGTGCTTTTTGGTGGATGGGTGCTTTCACGGAATAATTTCCGATGTCTTGAGAAATTGGAGGGGCATTTTTTTCACTATGTCTTGCCCCTGGGCAGGCTGCTGGGATGACCCAGCAAAGCGGGTTGATATGAACAACCATCCCCAGGGGCGCCATGGGGGGAATGTCCATGACAGCGGGCGCCTGGTGGGGGCGACGAGAACGAGGATATGGCGCAGGTGAAGAGCTCCAGGCGGCCCAGATGAGTCCAAAATGCATGGGTCTTGAGAAATCGCGCCGCGACGCCGACGCATCTGCGACGCGGGGAACTCTGGAACTCGATATGTTCCACGTTGGTGTCGCCGATGCATCGACGGTGGGCGGCGCGCGCAGAGGGGTGGCGCGAGGGGGCCAGCCTTCTCAGGCGGGGGAACTTCTGCGAAGGCATGGGCCTTCAGAGGGCGGGGTGAAGGCGGGCGAAGACGATGAGCAGAGGAGCGATGCCGCACGTGTCTGCTGCCAGTGGAAGCCGACGACGCCGATGGAAACAACGCGTGGTCCTTGTGCAAACAGCATATCCCGTCAACCGTTCGGAACGCAGGCACGGCTGCAGAAGCACGCGGTTGGGCACCCATGCGTTCCAACGCCTACGATCGATGCCTCTGCCACAGAGATCACCACTACCAGCACTGCTACAGCACCGCTACATAGTGATGCCACAGCTGCCCCCTGAAGGCGCCCGCGGCCGACGCGGCTGGCGTGCGGGAGACCCAGAGCCACCATTGTATGCATACATCCATTCTCACAACATGTGTGTTTGTTTGTGTGTGTGTGTGTTTGTGTGTGTGTGTGTGCGTGTGTGTGTGTGTGTGTGTGAGGGGGATGGGATAGCCAGTGCGTCGGTCAGTGGAGGCCGGTTACGCGCACTATAAAAAACCAGTTTATTCCCGGCGACTGCATGAGCGGCGCCCTGGCGCCCACTCCCAGCCCCGCGCGCGGCCTTTCTGACGGGCGAATTAGTCGCCTGGCCTCACTTCGCCTCCCATACCACTACCAGCCTGAATCATATATCTCTATCCGAATGATTGTCATCACGTCATCTTGGTGCCGATCTGGAAGGTTCCCGTCTCTGAAGGTGCATCTCTATCATTGTCATGTCTTTGGCTGTGTCGACCTTGGGGATAGATTAGAGCTCGAGGCTGGCTGCCCCAGTCTTCTTCCCTCTCGATGTGGGAGGGGGAGGACCACATCGACATACAGCATGTCTGCCTTGTTCCTCTCCCGATCATCCTCTGCCTCGTCCTTCCGCTGGCTCCGAGATCTTCGAGCCGCGTCGAGCCGGGACAAATCTGGGCGGAAAGAGATGCATCCGTTTGGTTGAGGGCGAGCCGGGCGGGATTCACTTGGTTGAGGGCTCTGGAGCAGGTTGGGGCGGAGGGGGCGGAGGTTGGTAGTCAGAGGTTGCGGAGGTTGTGTACAGGGTGGTGGAGGCTTGTGGTGGGCAGTTGTTACTTCTGTCTCGCCCCTCGCGAAGGTGGTGCTGGAGGCCGTGCGGACCAGGCGGTCCATGTTCCTCCAGGACCTCAACGGGGAGTCCGCTCCAGACTCTGCGGTGCACGCCATGCTGGAGCCTGGCCTGGGGGGACGCGCGGACTTCCCATCGGGGTGGGAAAAGGTGGGCAGGCTTTTACGAAGATCTGCCATGACGCTGGATGCACATGCTGCGGCCGGCCTGGGCGATGGCGGATTCACATGCGGCCAGAACATTTCCCAGCGCCTGGCCCTTCTGTGGCCAGGTAAGCTGTGCCTCCGCACATGTGTCTGGCATCGTAATGCGACGACGGATCGCAATGTCAATACCACTCAAGTTGATTCAGACAAGCATGACTAGTATCAATAGAGTTATGATTTTTCTCATTTGAAAAGGAGGAGGAGGAGCTGGATGGTTCAGACGCGACGATCGCTTCGATCAGCGTCGGCCTAACCCAACAACGCGGTAGATGGGGGAGGAGCGACGGCGACCGGGACGGCCGCGGTGGCGACGACGGCGACCGCGGCGACGGCGACGGCGACGGCGATCACGAGGCCCTCTACTGCGGCGCGTGGCCACAGGAGGCCGCGAACTGGGCGCCCACGCACGGCCAGACGCAGCCGTGGCGCTTCTCTGTGTTCTGCCGCTCCACTGGGCACGTGCAGGCTGCCGCGCGCCGCCGCCACGCCCCGCCTCTGGGGGGGGGGGGCGGAGGGTCCGTGCCTCCCTTCAGCTGCGCCGCCGAGACGCGACGGAGCCTTGCAGCCGCCGCCGCCGCCGCCGCAACGCCGTCGCCGCTTCAAAAACTGACTCGGATGCGTTCTGACCAGAAGCTGAAGGTGACCGCCGTGGCGACAAGAGGGGACGAGTGACGTTGGATGAATGGCGAGAGCGAACAGGCAGGCCTGTCAAGAGATGGACTGATGCGTCAAGTTTCCTACAGCAGTCGTATGCTTCCCACCTACGGCCTACCCAAGCAGCCTCTCTGGACTGCCAGCAAGGGGCCGCTCCCAGTAGGGAGTGCACGTCAGGCCGCTCTCCTTTGCTCTCTGCTCGACGGATGGTGGGGGGACATGCCCCTCCACATCGGAGGACGTCGACGGACCAAATCACCAGTGCTGGCCTAGCCCACCCTGGGCCCAGCATCGGTGCATGCGCCTGTGCGCCCTCCCGGCACAGAGGCGTACACGCGCGGGGGGAGGAGACGAGTGGAGGAGGAGGAGGAGGAGGAGGAGGAGGAGGAGG
>CAUYUJ010022449.1:58666-83666 GCA_963575745.1 Prorocentrum cordatum
GGAGGAGGAGGAAGCCACCGCGTTCCCTGCCCTCTTCCCTCCCTCTTCGGGGGACACGTGGCGTGGCCAGGGAGGCGTATGCACGATGCTGAGCCATCCCGTTGTGAGAGCACGATGCTGACGCTTCGCGCATCTGCACCGGTCCATCCAGCAACGATATCCAGGCGGGTTGCCTCGATCAAGAAAGAGGGGAACCATACAGTGAGGCAAAGAGCTGGGGTAGCCGTCGAACCGACGTTTTGGATCAGTTTGAGCAGGCCCGTGAGTGAAACGCACGCTCTCTCGGTGGCTCTTGGGGTCGTTTCGTAGCCAGTTTTGGGAGCTCTTGTGGTTCTCTTGGGGCCCTCTTGGGGCCCTCTTGGGGCCATCTTGGAGGAGGTCGATCAAGACACCGACGCTGGCCAAGACCATCCTCATGGCTGTGGGAGGCACTAGGGCGGAGGAACCCGAGGTGGCCCCCGATGGGCGCTTGGTGTTCGGTAAAAGGAGGGGGCGGGGTCTCCCAACAGGGCCTCCCCTCGATAGCCCACAGTGGAAGCAAGCCCATGCCAAGAAACACCCTTCCATTCTGGGATTTCTTGGATTTCGATGGTTCTACAAAGGAAAACGTGACGTCCCCACATCAAACATCGATGGACATCCTGGAGTCTCAGGGTTAGGTTTCTGGTGGAAAGGTTTCTTGTGGTCGAGCTCCTGCTGCATGAGATTGCGGATGCGGCCGCGCCGCAGGGCTCACGGTGCTCCGACGCCGTGGCCGGCCGGCGGTAGAAATTAGTGGTCGGCCCGTGCCGTTCAGGGTGCCGTGTTGGGTCCTTGGCCGTGAGGCGTCGTCGCGGCGTGAGGTGCCGCGCGCAGTTGCAGTGGGCACCAGGCCCACGCGCGTCGTCGGAGGGAGGAGGAGCGAGACCACCACCGGCGGGCCACCGCTGGCGAGGAAGTCCCAGATGCCGCCCCGAGCCTAGGATTGGAGATGATTCGAGCGGGGCGCCGCAAACTGGGGGGACCACACCACCAGGAGGACCCTCCACGGCTCTTCGCGCTGGCGGTGGTGGTGTCGCTTGTCCGTGGTCCTACACCGTGTCCGACCGCCTGGCCTTCCGTGAGTGTGGTTCCACGACACAGCCAGAACATGGCCCTGCGCGCGGTGGTCTGGCGGCGCCCGAGTGCGGAGGCGCGCGACCGCGAGCAGGGACCCACGGCCAGATGGACTCGTGTGCGTCAGAGACCGGAGGACGCAATGCCGAGACGGGATTGGCGTCCCAAGTTGCAGGCAACTTCTGGGCGGACATCTTTGCCAAGCTGGGGGCCACGCTCCAGCCTGGCGGTGTGCAATCTACCGCGCGCCAACCGCACCCGCCACACGCCGACCGCACCCGCCGCACGCCGACCGCATCCGCATTCACACCGACCGCAAGCTGTCGGAGGTCTCGACGAGGAACGAGCCCATCCGCTGGCCAGCCAGCCAGCCAGCCAGTTGTGGTCCACAGGATATCCCTGCCCAGACGATCCACGCCCGAGCCTGTGAGTTTGCCCATGCGCGGCGCTATGGGTACCGTGGACTTCGCGTGCTGGGCGGCGGAGCGGGTGTTGCTGCCGTCGATGGGTGATGCCACGCGTCTGCCCAGGGAGCGTGCTGCTCCCGTGCCTTCGGCCAGCGCCGCTGGCATGGGCCAGACACAGCTGCTGGCCAGCAAGCGTGATGTCCGGGAGCAGTGCAGCATCAGGTGCACGACGCGCTGCCGCTCCGCCGCGACGCGGGTGTCGCACCGGAAGGTCGCGGACTATGCGGCCCACCGAGCGTGTGCCACCAGTGTCCGGGCAGGGCCACTTCGTGGAGAAGCCTCGATTCGCGGCCTTCCGTGTGCGATCCAGGAAACCAGCTCTCGCCCAAGTTAGGGGAACGAAGAATGGCATCAGCATAAAAACTTGGAGGTCCGCGCGGATTTCTCGGATCCGCGCGGGACCCCCCTGGCGGTGCTTCCGGCACCGCCCTTGGCGCGCTCCGCGCGCCAGGTAAAGGGGTCCAGCGCCGATCCGAGAAATCCGCGCGGACCTAGGAGTTTTTCTGTTTATGTCATTTTTCGTTCCCCTATCTGTGCGATCCAAGGGAACCAGCTCTCGCCCTAGTTCACGGTCGAGTGTAGATGGGGCCGAGCACGAACCCGAGAGCGCTCTGGAAGGAGCGCGCGGGGATCGGCCCCACCGCAGGCCTGGCCCTCGTCGCGGGCAAGCCTGTGGCATGTACCGAGATCGGTGTGATGCGTATGAACGTGTTCGCTGTACAGAGGGGGCCCGTGCCAAGAAGCACCCTGCTTGCCTCCAGGGTGCGCTGGGTTTCTTGGGTGTCCATGGCTTTGCCATGGAAAGAGTGGCGCTCCCACACCACAGATCCGTGGACGTCCTGGGGCCTCGGGGTAGGTTTCTGGTGGAAGGTCTCTTGCGGACTGGCCTCCGCTGCATCGAGATCGGTGCGACGCGCATGAGCGTGCTCGTTGTGTGCGGCGATTGCCCGGTCGTCGCCACCGCTGCTCCGGAGGACGGCGACGCAGACTCCCTGCCGGGACAGGCTGCCGTCGGGTGAGCTTTTGCTCTGGGCGGCCACTGCCCGGTGCCTTGGACTGCCGTGGTGCAGGGGGGCGCACAACTCGGGGACGGCCAACAGGGGGGGGGATATCATGGTCGGGGCCATGATATCTCCCCAGATTTCATGGCGCCTCTTTTTATTTCATCACGTCCCTGGGCCCCCTCCTGGGCCGCGCACATGCCGCCGGCCATGATTTGTGCCCCCCCCTCTTGGACGCCCCCCTCTTGGCCGCCCCCGAACGACGAGGACCCTTCGGAGCCATGGCGCGTGCGGGCGGAGCTGAAGGGTCTTGACACGTGTCGGTCCCGCATGAATGACACGGTGACGGTCTCACCGGACTGAAGGGCGCGGACGGTTGCGTGTTTTGGCTTTGCCCTGAGCGCGAACGCTCTCGAGCCGAGACTGGAGAGCGAAAGAGAGAGAATGAGAGAGAGAGTGAGAGAGAGAGAGAGAGAGAAAGACGGAGCAGGAGACATAAAGAGAAACCGAGACAGAGAGAGAGAGAGAGGCAAAAACACAGATCGAGGGGGTCACGGTGGCGGTGGTGATGATGATGTTGGTTGTGAGGGTGATGGTATTGGTGATGATAATGAGGAGCATGAGGATGAGGTGGAGGAAGAGGAGGAATAGGTAGTCTAGAGTCTTCGCGTGACCCCACAAACCCATCCGGAAACGATGCCCATTCGAGTTGCCCTGACAGCAGCGCTTTGCACAATGCGTGTGCCTATAGTTGCTTCGGCTCCAGTGCCAGCAAGCTGTGCGCCTGACTGCGGTCGGGTAAACCTAAGAAGCTCTTCCAAAAAGGAAAGACATGGCAGGATGGGCCGACTCCGCAGCGTGCCGCTTCGGCTTCCTGACTATCCGCGACCCGGTCTCCAACGAGCCCGGCCCAGAGGTGTCTGCGGTGCTCTTGCGCACCACGGAGACCCAGTCTCATTTCTGCGTTCCAGCTGGGTCTTTCGACCCAGGCTTCGCCTCCGGCCCAGTGTCCGTCGCAGCTTGCGACGACCAGGGGAAGACGATGGACGGCGTCGAGCTGTTCATCGAGTACGTGAGCGTCATGACCGACAGCGTCTACAGCTTCGGCGATATGGTTTCGGCATTCGCCGCGCCGTTCCAGGACGAGGGTCTCTGGCCCGACCCAGCGTCTGCTCTCCTGGCTATGCCGGAGGGCTTTGCCGAGGAAGTCGCGGACTTCCACTCGGCGGACGCCGGTGGCGCAGGCGAGGGCCTCCTGGGCGGCTGCGTTGGCGGCCCGCCGGCAGCGCCGGGAGAGGTCCGCATGGGTTCAAACCCATTCGCGATCGGATCTACTGGGCCAGCTGCTCCTCCCCTGGCGGGGGGCGGCCGCGGCGCAGGCGCGGCGGGGCGAGGGGCTGGCCGCGGCGCTGGCGCGCGCCCCACCGCTGCGTCGAATGCCCGGGAAATCGCCGACGTCCGCTTCCAGATGGACGCGATGCAGAGCCAGGCCGATTCTGTGCAGCAGACGCTCGCACGCATCGAAACCGCCTTGACCGGCGCAGGGCGTGGCGCGCCGCTCGCTGGGCCGCCGCAGTCGCAGGGCTTGCTGCGTACCGCTGCGGCCGCTGTGCCAGGCCTCTCCACTCTCTTCCGCGGCGCAGGCGCGTCCGCGCTGGAGCCGCCGCCATCGCATGCCGCCCCCGGCGGCACGCCCCCAGGCTCGGACCCCCCGCCGCAGCCGCCCCCGCCGGGGTTGCTAGGCGCCGCCCCCTCCGCCGCCGTCGGAGCTCTCTCCAAGGCGGCAGCGATCGCAGGAGCGCCGCCTCCGAGGGCAGCCCCAATGGCAGGGGGCACGTTGGTCAACGGTCTGCCCGCGGCCAGGGTTCCGACACCGCTGGGCCTGCCGGCTCCGCTCGGGGCGCTCCCTCCCGCGCCGCCCAGGGGTTCTTCCTCCGTGCTTGGCGGCGCGCCCGCTGCCAGAGGGCCGCCCCAGGGTGCCGCCCTGGCGCCGAGCGCGGGGTTTCCTACGACCGAACTTGCGGAGGCCCTGAGGGCTATCGCCACTCAGGGCCAAGCGACGGCAGCGCTGCTGGCGAAGTCGTCGGCGCCTTCCGGGGACCCCCTCTACTCGCTTCTGAGCGGGGAGGATGGATCAGCGGCGCAGGGAGCGCGGCTGCCGGGTGCCAAGGGGGCGGCCGCCCTCGAGGTCTTCCGCCGGCAGCTGGAAGCCAATCCCAGGGCCTTCACGGCTCAGATCCGCGGCAACGCGCGGAGGGCTCTGGCGGCAACCGACGACGAGTCCGACCCCTGGGTGAATTCCATGCGGGAGTTTTTCACCCGGCACGTGGCCTTCGGGCAGGCCCGCGGCGTCGCCTATCTCGGCTTCGGGATGGCTACGGTGGCGGACTGCATGAGGGCGGGGCAGTGGGAACGCGCCGAGGCGCTCCTGATGCTCCTGCTGGCGGCCACCGAGCAGGCGACACTCGACAGGGGCCGGTGGAGCCTGGCGTGGCTGCTGACCCACTTGCCGGAGCCGCCGTGGGCGCAGGTGTCGCAGCAGCCGCCTCAAGACGCTCTCTGGCCATTCGGAAGATTGGCGGACCCCGCATGGACTGCCGCGGCCATGGCTTGCACCAAGGACGCCGCTGCCTTGGCGGAGCTCCGCCGCAGGGCGCCTGGGCCAGCACCCACGCCCGAGGAGAACGCACAGAGGCCAGGCTCGCTGGAGACAGGGGCAGGCCCGAAGGGCGGGGGCAGGGGCAGGCCCCTCAGGGGCAGGGACGAGACCGCGGCCACCGGCGTGTAGCTCAACGCGCAGGGCCTGCTCAGGGCCCCACCTGGCGCTTACGCCATGTACATAATCAGAGCGATGCGGGCCAACAGGAGAAGCTCCTGTGCACTTGGGCCCGGGAGATCGCCACTTCGCTGCTGGCGACTGGCACCGCCCTCGGTGCTTGGATCGCTTCCACCAAGCGCCCCTGCACTCGCGGCGGCCCCATGAGGGAGCACCGCTGCGCTTCCACCGGTCCTTGGCCTTGCCCGCCGCCCCATCCAGGGGCATGCGGGCCATCACCCCGCTCAGCGCGGAGGCGTGCGAGATGGAGCGGGCGCCGCGCGACCAACGTCCTGGTGAACGTCATGGTCCGCGCGTTGTCCCAGCTGGCCGCCAGAGGGCGCCGCGTCGCGCCCCTCGTCGCCTGCAGCGGGAGGCCCTTGAGCAAGGAGCAGCTGCAGATCTGCTCCCGCCTCGAGGCGCTGGCCAGGGTGCTTCGCCGCCCGCCCACTTCTTTGGGCGGCCGCGGCGAGGCCCGATTGAATTCCTTGTGCAATTACGCAGAGCAGGTGAGGGCCGCCGCCCCAGGGGCCGCTTGCACAGCACCTGCAGCCCTCGTTGGGGGCGACTTCCGGGCCAACCGTGCCGAGTTCCTCGGGGCGCAGGCCCACTTCCGAATCGACTCCTACCTCAAGCCCTTCGACGCCGCTTGCTTTCTCGAGCCGCGCTTGCTGGAGGTTCCGCACGAACCTTGCCCCTGCCCAGTGGCCTGGCTCAGGGCGCAGCGCGGCGAGCTCTTGAATTTCGTGCGCAAGCTGGGTGCGGCTGGCCGCCTGTACCTGGCAACGCCGAGTGAAGCGCCCAGGGACCAGCGCATGAACATCATGGCAGTGGCCAAGAACGACTCCGTCGACCGCGTCGTCTGGGACCGGCGGCGGTGGAATTGGATAGAGGCTCACCTCAGCGGCGGGGCGCGAGACCTGCCGGCTGGGTACCATTTCGTCGAGCACGACATCGGGGACGACGAGGTCGCCGAGGTTTTCGCCGATGATCTTCGCGATTTCTACCCTTCGGTCATCGCGTCTCCGGCGCGGGCTTGCACCAACGCGCTTGCCGTCGAGTTCAGTCCGCAAGAGCTGGCTGGCGTGCGGGCCCTTCGGCGTTTCGGCGCCGAGCCACCGCCGAAACTTGTGCCTTGCGCTCTCTCTCTCTCTCTCTCTCTCTCTCTCTTGTGATGGGCGACACCAGCGCGACGGACTGGGCGACAGAGGCCCACGCGGAGGTGCTCCAGTCGGCCGGGGCGCTGCCCTCAGACAGACGCGTCTTGCAGAACAAGGCGTATCCGAGGGGGCCGATCGCGCAGGCCCTCTTGGTGGACGACCACGTCGCCCTCGCCAGCGTGCTTCGGCACCCGCGGCGCCCGGTGACCTTGGAGAGCCCCCGGCAGCGCCTCGCAGGTCACCGGCACTTCGAGACCCTGGAGCCCCAGCAGGCGCCTTCCCAAGGCGCCGCAGGGGCGGCCGCGGCGACCCCGCCGGCAGTTTCGGCGGCCCCCCCTCCTGCGGCCGGCACTGGGCCGCAGCTAGGTGGCCGGAGCTCGGGGAACAAATCCTGCCCCCCTCCGCACAAGGCACGTGAACATGTCACGGAGTCGGTGCGTGCTGCGGAGGACCAGGACCCGCGCGCGTCGTTCCTCGAGATTTTCGACGCCGCTGGCGTCGCCTACCAGAGCGCCGGCCTCGCGCGCCACCCCGCCAAGGCCCGTCGCGGCGACCGCCAGGGCACCGTGCTGGGCGCCGAGGTGCTAGGCGAGGAGGGACAGGTCGGGTCCGAACGCCTTCGCCGCATGCGCCTGGCAGAGATCAGCGTGCAGCTGGCCGCGCAGCGGCGCGTCACAGGCGCCCTGCTTCGCGCGGTGGTCAGCGGATGGGTGTTCATCCTCCTCTTCCGCAGGCCCCTGTTGTGCCTGCTCTGGCACGTCTTCCGATGCCTTCCAGACCCTAGTCAGGACTCCGTGGTCTTCGAGCTACCCGCTGGCGCCCGCCAGGAGCTGGCGATGCTGGCCGCGCTATGCCCGGCAATGACCTCAAGCATCAGGGCTCACCCGAGCGAGGTGCTGCTGGCAACCGACGCCTCAGAGAGCGCCCTGGGCGCCGTCGTCGCCCCCATCAGCCGCGAGCTTCACCGCGAGTTGTGGAGGCTGCGGGACAGGCGCGGCTGGCCGACGCACCTGGTGGGGCAGCACGGCGAGTGGCTGCTCGCCCGAGACCTCGACCGAGATCGCGCCGACTTCGAGGAGACACTCCGCGCCGAGCAGCGGCGATCGCAGGCCAGGGGTCCGCAGCGAGCACTGGTTGAGCATTTTGATGTCCTGGAGCTCTGCCTCGGCCAGCGCGGGCCCTTCCTGTCCGCCTGTGCCCGGCGCGGGCTGCGAGCGGGGCCGCTCATCGATGTCACGGTCTCCGCCGTTTGGGACCTCAAGTCGGACAGGCTGTTGGAATGGCTCATGTGGCTCGTCGTCAACGGCCGCGTGTTCTACATCCACATCGGCCTTCCGCGGGCGCCCTTTGGCGCGGCTCGGAGACCCAAGCTCCGGTCACGAGCGTCCCCCCTTGGCTTCGACCCTTTGGGGCCAGCCACTCGAGAGGGGGGCCAACTGCTCATGGCCGCCATTGCAGTGCCCCTGGCCGTCCGCCGCGCTCCTTGGGCAGCCGGCAGCTGGACGCATCCGCGGCGCGCATCCTCATAGCAAGCGCCGCAGGTCATGTCGTTCATGGGCCATCCGCGGGTGAAATCCTTGAGGTGTTCCACATGTGCCTTCGGTTGCTCCTATCGCAAGGACATGCGCATGGGCCTCGTGAGCGCCGACTTCCTTCTGCCGTTGGCTGTGCCATGCCGGGGCTTCCGCAGGCACCTCCGGCTCAGTGCCTCGGCAGCCGCCCAGGCGGCGGAGTGCCCTCAGGCGCTTTGCGTCGAGTGGTCTGCCCTCGTCGCTAGCTTCGTGCACGAGGCGCGCGATAGATTGCAGGAGGCGCGGGAGGAGGGCGCCTTCGCGTCTTCCGAATGCTCGCCAGACCACGGCGGCGTCTCGGAGTCTTTGCTGATTAACGGGATTGCAATTGGAGCCACATGGGCCCTTGAGAGCTGCACTCCTGACGTGGACCAACAGCACATCAACGTGCGAGAAGTGCGCGCCTACACCCAGTGCCTTGCGCGACAATCGGCAGCTCGTTCAGGCGCTAGGCAGGTGTACTTGCTGGACTCGCTGGTGGCTCTCGGACCGCTGGCCAAGGGCCGCTCGCCCAGCAGGCCGATCAACGAGGAGCTGCGCCAGGCCGTGCCGGCCATCGTTGGGTACGACCACTACCCGGGCGGTCACTGCGTCCCCGCGCGCCTCAACGCCGCCGACGACCCGACCCGCAAGCGGGATGTGCGTCGGGCGGGTCTTTGCGGCGAGTGGCTTGCACTGGAGAGCGAGTCGGATCTCGCTTTCTTCGACCTCGTCGCCGCTCTGCCGTTGCAGCGTCGAGCAGTGGCTGACTGGGCGCGCCTCTTCCTGCTGGCGAGTCGGCGGCAGCCCCGGAGGCCCTGGCCATGGGCAGGGCGGCTGTTCGACAGCGCGCTCGGCTTCCCCGGCGAGGGCCCGCGCGCACAGTCGCTACCGCTGCAGAGTCGCCCAGCAGTTGACTTGGTCTGTACCCGCGCTCTGTCGGCACGGACGGTCGGGCGTCGAGCGGGGCTCATTCAGCGGTTGGGAGCCTGGCTGCAGGCAGAGTGCGCCATGTCTGTCGCGCAGCTGGCCTCCTTCAGCGGTCGCGAGGCCGCGCAAGTGCTGGCCAGGTATGGGCAGCACCTGTACAACGTCGGGCGCCCCATTGGCGACTTCACCGAGACAGTGAACGCAGTTGTGGACTTCGACCGGTCTCTCCGGCGCCAGCTGCAGGCGGCGTGGGACGTGGCGGACGCTTGGCGAGCTCTCATGCCAATCAGCAATCACTCCCCAACGCCACCTGTCGTGCTGTTAGCAATGGTTTCACTTTCTCTCCTGTGGGGCTGGGTCGATATGGGAGTCCTACTATACCTCAGCTTTGTTGCCATGCTCCGGCCAGGCGAGCTTTTGGCATTGACTGCAATCGACGTGCTGCTCCCGAGCGCATTGCTCTCGGACAGGCCGCGGGCTTATGTCAGAATCAACTTGCCGAAGACCCGGCGCCTGGCAGCTCGTCGGCAGCACGTTCGCTTCGATGAGCCCGTGCTGATCCAGCTGCTCGAAGCATGGCTTCCGCACATCCCCAGAGGGCAGCGGCTGTGGGCCGGCACTGCCCACCAGTACCGCCAGGCCGACAATGGTTTAGTGTCTCATTTGGGCATACCCGCCTGCAGCGGCGGTATCGCGCCAGCCAGCCACCGGGCTGGCGGCGCTACATTTTTCTTCGAGTCGACCGACAGCCTGGCGCAGACACAATGGCGTGGCAGATGGACATCCGCCAGGATTTTGGACATCTGCATCCAGGAGGTTGCTGCCGCGAGCCTCCTGCCCGAGCTTTCCAACACGGCTCGCGAGCGCATTCGCGAATTAGCTGCAGCATGTCCCGAACTACTCGATCTGAGCGTGAGGGCACTCAGCTGCGCGAGCCGACGCTGACCAGCGGCGTCGGCGCGCCGCCACCGCAGGGTAGTCGGCATGACCTTCGCAGCATGCCTCTGACACCCACCGGCCACCCCAGCGCCGCCTAGATTGGTTGGTATGGCCCGGCCGCTGGCCGCCCAACACGGGCGGACAGCATCAGGCAACGCTGACCACTGTGCAGGGCACGCTGTGTGGCACAAAAGGCCGGGCCGCCTCCCGGGTGTAAGATTCATTCACAGGAGGGGGGTGGGATACACAGCAGCGAAGGCACAGCGCTGACAGCAGCGCTTTGCACAATGCGTGTGCCCATAGTTGCTTCGGCTCCCCTCCCGCTCACCCGGTATGGCCCGGCCGCTGCCCGCCCAACACGGGCGGACAGCATCAGGCAACGCTGACCACTGTGCAGGGCACGCTGTGTGGCACAAAAGGCCAGGCCGCCTCCCGGGTGTAAGATTCATTCACAGGAGGGGGGTGGGACACACAGCAGCGAAGGCACAGCGCTGATCAGGGACTCGGAGGAGCATGCAGTGGGACAGCGGGCTGGGGAAGCCGTCGTACCCTAAGAGGGGGAGGATGGGGAAGGAATCGGACGAGAAGGGGGAGGGGAAGGGGTCAAGCTAGGTGCGTTCGCGTCCTATCTGACGTCCTACCCCTCCCTCCCATGGCGTAGATTTCCTCTTTATTCGCGCAGTCGGATGTTGCATGGCTTAGCATGATGTTGAAGATCAACGCGTCTTTGGGGCCACTGCGGCCCCCAAAATCAACGAATCGACACCGAAGGTGTAACCACTTCCGATGGTTTTTCGGGGGACCATTTCCTAGATTTTGGGGCCTGTTTGGAAGGACCGAAAACCATGCCGTGGAATGCCACGGGAAATGCTGACGCCAGCGCTGCAGCGGGAGCACGATTCGCAACGACCGGAAGCGCAGAAATGAGGCCAGCGCTGCAGCCGGAGCACGTTTCGGAACGAGCGGAACCCGAAAATGATGCCAGCGCCTCAGCGGGAGCTGCATTTTAATGCCCAAACGAAAACCCAGTTCCCCGGAATCCGGTGTGTAAAAAACAGTACGCGGAGGGGGGCCGGATATCTTCCGGGCGTTATCAGGGTGGAGAGAGGAGAGTATTCATATTGTGTAACTGTGAAGGAAGGAACAGGCGGACGGTGATGAGGAGGGCGAGCAGAACGGCCAGAGGCCTCTTGGATGCCTCTCGGATTCTCTTCGGATGTCTCTTGCCAGTTTTTGTGGCTCCTCCTCGAGCGTTTTGGCGTTTCTTCGCGGTCCTGGGGGCCTTTTAACGCGTCTCGGTCTCGGGCGCGTCGGGGGATCCATTGGGGGCCTCTTTGGGGTCTCTTGGGGAGCCTCTTAGGCACCGCTTGGGGGCCTCTTGGCGCCTCCTTGCAGCCTCTTGAGGCCCTCTTGGGCGCACCCTGGCGAGCCTCGGGAACCCATTTTGAAGCAGATCATCAGGGAAGAGGGGGTACCATATTCGCCCCCCCCCCCCCCCCCCCTCCGCCCCCGCCCCTAGGATGCTCCAAAATAGGGCAGGCAGCCACGTAAAATAAGAGTGTTTGCGTTTTCGCCGAGGCTATCTTGGACGCTCCAGCTGGTCGCTGGGCGCCCTGATCAGGTCCAGGGGTAGGGGTAGGGAGAGGGGTCCCCCCACCGAAGGGGAAGGGGAAGAAGGGGGTCGGAAGAAGAAACAGAAGAGCATACTAATGCCGCTACAAGCAACAATCTAACTTTCGTATCAAGAAGGATAATAAAGAATGAAACTACTACGAGTACGATTAATCACATCAGTATTAGTAATGCGAAGACGATTAATACGAATACTACTACGAGTAATACGCGTCATATTATTAATGCTAATAGTGATAATACGAAACACACTTTATCGTTTAATGTTACTGACAATGAGAAAAAGACGAATGAACAGAAGCGCGCTATGCCACTCACACCCTAAAGGGCTGGGGGGATTTGGGTCCTCCTCCTCCTCCTCCTCGTCCTCCTCGTTGCCAGAGGACTCTTTCCAGCGGGGTCGCTGGTGATTGCCCGACGTGGCAATGCGAAGATCCAGCTGCTTGATGCTTCACGCTGGTAGCTCTGAGCTGCCCTGGGGACGCACTGCATTGGGTCGTGCTCGCCCTGTTCCGTTCCGTTCGCCCTGCCTCGCCTTCCCGATCCGTATTTGCGGACTTCAGGGCTGGGCCCCTGGGCCGCGACCCGCGACCCGGCGGATACGGGGCGTCTTTTCGGTGATGCCCCGCGCGGAACCGTACCCGTGCGACCGCGTATCCGCGGGATCGCGCCCCAGAATTTGAACCGCGAGGGCGCGGCTGCGGATGTGTTCGCCGCTCGTGGGCGGAGGAGCGGGAGCTGAAGAAGTTCGTCACGAAGCAGCCCAAGAAGGCCCACCCGCCCCCGCCCCGCTCCGCTCCTCGCCCCCCAGGGGGGGCTCTCCGCTGCCCCGGCGCGCCCGCCTCGCGCGCGCCTCGCTCCGCCCAGGGCCGCGGTCAGAGGGGAGGAGCTGGGCCAGCGCTTCGGGCGGGTGGTCATGGGGGGGGTGGCTTCACTGCAGGTGAAGAGATAGGCCCTAAAGGGGGCCTCTGGGGCCCCCTTTGGGGCCCCCTTTGGGCCCCTGCTGGCGCCAAAAGGCGCCCTGGAGGCCACCTTAGGGCGTTTTTCTCCGCGGCCCACTCAGGTCGCCCCCACACTTGTCGCTCGCCCGAGCGCTCTGGGTGTGGCCAGAAATGTCCCTGGCCCAAGGTTCGGGCTGGACGAAAGGGTCGGGGTACGAGGTCTGCGGCATGCAGCTGCTTTCGCCCCCGCCGCCAGGTGCCTCCCTCGATACATCGGCGCCTTCAGCGCAGGGAGGCGCCCAGAGAAGTAGCTACGTGGGCTGATTCGCTACTCCCACTCCCTTATTACAGGCAACCCGCATATTAAGGACGAGCAAATTTCCAAGGTTATCCTTGCATCCTCCCCCTTCGGCCCATCCTTGGCTGCTCTCGCTGGCCGCGTCCCGCTCGCAGAGAGTCGACATGGCCCTCCAAGGCCCTAGCATCCTTATCGCGCGTCCTTCTGATACGGGTTGACTCTGCCCCCCTTTCGTCCGACCCGACAGGTGTCCCCAGGATGTCTAAGGAGGCAATCGCGGCCTGCAGAGCATCCCCCAGGGTTGCCCAGAGGGCCCAGGGGCTCCCAAATAGAGTCCAAAGCTGGGGACACCTTCGGCCATGGACACCTTTAGCAACCCCCGAGCGTTCGGTTCGGCCGATTCCCTTTGGGTGATGCCCTGGGAGGCCCAGGTGCTAACCTGCTTGATCGTGGCCATAAGTCGACGAAGAACCTTCACCTGAGCTTTCACAGTTCCTGATGGATTTATTGGATCCGCTCTGGACCCCTCTGGCGGTGCTTCCTGGGAGGGGAATCCAGCGCCGATCCAAGAAACTCGCGCGGACCTGCGAAAGCTTCTGTTCGTGAAGATATAATTTCTTCTTCTCAGTCGTCAGTTCCACGCGTGATTGGTCAGGCCAGTACTCGGGCGGCCCCGTTTGCACTCCGTTAATTCAGTCGGAACCCAGCGCTGACCTGGCCCTTTTGATGGTCCCTGCAGGGGGGATGAAGGGCCTCGGTGCCTGGCGCGGTGCTCAAAACGTAGCTGTACAGGCTCAAGTCTCACCTGGGTGCAGGAACTGCTGCGAGCGAGTTTTTCAGCGAAGGCATTCCGAGCCTGCCAAAGGTGAGGCACGTCTCGCTGGATGTGCTTCTGCCGTTTACCAGCTAGCTCTGTTATAAGCTCTCGGTTTTCATATGGTTTTTGGACTTCTGTTTCGCCCACAGTTTTATTGCATTTGTCGCTTGCACGGTTTGTTGCATGTTCTGTTGCGTGTTTTACCGCATGATGCGTCAGAATTTAGTGTTGTTCGTCCGAATCGAAGGGGTATAGCCTGATGTATGCATGAACGTTCGAATGCCCGCGCGGATTTCTTGGACCTGCGCTGGGCCTAGGACATCACCGCGGACCTTCGAAGGTTTCATGCTCATACAGTTCTCCTGCTCGTATGGAGGGATGAGGAAGGATGAAGGGGGCGGCAGGGATGAAAGAGGGGGGGAGGGGGGGCTGCGGGAGGAGGGTGCAGAGGAGGGGGAGGGAGGGTGGGGCTCTTCTGCATTCGACGGCCCGAATCGGTGGATTCTGCGCAGTTTGGATTGTCTTTTGCACGTGATGGAGCTGCCTGGCTGTTCCTGGGCGTCTTGGGAAGTACGCGCGCTGTCGTGAGCCTCCTTGAGGCTCCGCTCAGCAATACAGTGGCTATCTGGGGCCAAGCAATGACCAGCAGTTGGCCTGGCGACGCGCCCAACCATGTGAGGCTGAGTGTACCGCACGGCGCCGCCTTCTCGCTTTATGTGTGAAGGGGTGCGCCCTCTGCCGTCGGCCCCCATGGCTGCTGTTTTTCGGTGAGTAATCGTCTGTCGTTAAAAGTAGGTATTTTTGGACATCCAGATCCCAAACTATTTCAAGCTCCTTCGCACTTCAATCATCTACATGTTTTTGTTGTTTTTGTTTTTGATTTTGGCGGGCTCGAACCCAACCTACTTAATACGCCGTCCTACTTCATGCTTCCACCTACTTTTTCCGACTGGCGGGTGGTGCTTGATCATCTCGGAGCCCTTGTGGGGTGGGTGTGGAAGCAAGGGCTGGCTTGTGCAGTGTCGGGGTCTGGGTGTAAAATCTGGCTGCAAAGGTGCAAGACGGTGGATTTGCATAGAATATTTGAGGTGCGCGCTGAACCCTTGTTGTGTGTTCGGTCAGCCCTGCGGGTGTTTGCGTCTACTTTGACAGCGTTTTGGGGACGCTACCGGTTATATAGATGAGATGGTGTTTCTTGGGTGTTCTTGTGGGGAGGTGGCGGCAGAGGGGAAGGAGGACGTGAAGGAGGAGGAATGATGATGAGGAGGAGATTCCCTTGAGGCTCTTCCTGGTGAGCCGTCTTGGTAAGCCATCTTAGGGCCTCTTGGGTTCCTCTTGGGAGCCACTTTCGGGCCGCCTGGGGGCCTCTGTTGAACTGTCGGGGGGCCCTCTTGGGCTGTGTTTGGGCTATCTAGTCCGTCTGGGGCTCTTGTTGTTAGCCGTTTTGAGGGTCTTGAGGGGCCCTCTTGAGGCTTTCTTGGGGCCCTCTTGGGGGCCGAGGCCCTCTTTGGGACCCTCTTTTGGGCAGCGGGGGAGTGGATTTGAGGGCCTCTCCGACCATCTTGGGGCCTTGTGTTTTCGGGCTGTCTTGGGAGCCTCCTGGGCCGTCTTGAAGCCATCTTGCAGGAATCTTGGGATGATCAGGCCTTGGGAAGCTTGAAAAGGGGATACAAGCGCTAAAGAACATCCATTCAGTTTGGTCTCCAGAGGCCCTCTGGGAGATCCTCTTGGGGTTATCTTGGAGCGTCTTGGGGGCCCCTTTGACAGTCTTGAGGCCATCTTTGGGCGTCTTGGGGCTTTCTTGGGCTGTCTTGGTCTTTCGAGGCACTCTTCGGAGCTTCCTGGGGCCACATTCGAGGCCTCATGGGCCCTGCTGGCCGGCGCGGTGCCATCCCTCTGGGAATCTTACGACGACCTAGAGCCGCCAGGAATTTGAGGACCCTCCCCCACAGGTGGTTGCTTTTTGCGCCGCAGCTCCCAAGGAGACAGATCGGGGAGGGACAAGCGACAGCATAAAAGACATTGCAGTGACAACAGGACAGCAGTGCGGCAAACACCCTGACAGCCTGACGCCCCAAGGGGGCTGACGGATATTGCTCGCCGCGGGGCAGTGCGAATCCGGGGTCTGCGGATCAAGCGCGCGGAGGCGCGCTGAATACATTGCGGGGCACGATCCGCGTGGTGGGGGTGCCGCATTGGGCGGAGCCCGCCACGCGAACGTTTCCACTGAGGCCGTAGGTGGAACTCCCTGTGGGGCGCTATCCGTGTTAGGGGTGCTCGCATGTGAGATACGAGCGGCGGGACGCCATCCGAATTCTAGACGCCATCCGATTCTCCGCTTCTTGCCTTTCTCTTCCCTCGCGCTAATTTAGGCCGTTGCTAGCTTGCACCGCCCTTGACGCCGCCCGACCTTTCCTCGCCGCGGTCGCGATCAACAAACAAAAAAAACACCAGCCCATCCAGAAACGATGCCCAGAGGAGTTGCCTCGATCAGGGAAGTGGGCAGCACACAGAGGAAGGGTCCCCCAGTGGAGGCCTCTTGGAGCGTCTTGGGTGCCTCCTGGCGGTCCGGGGGGGCCTGTTTGAGCTTCTTGGGTGCTTCGGGGAGCCTCTTGGGGTCTCTTGGGGGTCTCTTGGGAGCCTCTTGGAGGCCTCTTGGGCGCCTCTTGGGGCCTCCTGGGCGCCTCTTGGGGCCATCTTGAGAGTCTTGGGAGCGCTCTTGGGGCCATCTTGTGGGAGATCGATCAAACAAGATGGGAGGTCCACTTACGGCCCTCCATCTTGGGGCGCTCTGGGAGCGCTCTTGGGCGCTCTTGGGGCCGTCTTGGGGCTCTCCTGGGCCTGTCTCTTCAGATCTCGGAAGGCCATCGGAAGTAAAAAGGCGAGAAGGCACAATTCATCGTTTTTCTTCAGGTATTTGAAGGGTTCTGGCCTCTTGGCGGCCTCCTGGGGAGGCTCCGTGGCCACTCGGAGCTGTCTTAGAGCGGTCTTTGGGACTCTTGGGAGCCATCTGGAGCTATCTTGGATAATCTTGGAGGTCATCTTGGGCTGTCCGAGGCCCTCCTAGCGCCATCTTGGACCATCTTGGACACTCCAACGACCCGCGACCCCTCCCCTCCAGGTCCAGGGTAGGGGGTAGGGGGAGGGGTCAAGGCACCCCCTAGATAGCAAGCCGTCTAGCTCACTCCCACCCGTCCTCCCAACACATAAGTAACACCCGAGCCGCGGTCGTCTTTGGATGGACAGCTACTGGGAACCAAAACCTACCCCATGTGCGCCACGTGCTCCGCGTGCGCCAGGTGTACCGCATACTCCAGCCGCGCCAGGTGCACCCTGTTCGGGGCACGTGTTGAGTATTTCAGGTGCGCCTGCGCACGTAGCAGCACACATCGGGAAACATGTCGGCCCCCACCATCCCTGTCGTAAACCAATGCCCATCACTGTGTCTGGTTGGCCTGCGCACAGCAGGCCATACGCTGCCACCCCCGCCGTCCCTGCCTGTCAAAAATCACTTGACAGTGATCGCGGGGTTGCCTCGCATGATCCAGATTTAGCCGCGAGGTGCATTTTGTATCGTTATTTGTTCGGGATGGTAGCCCTGCGCACAGCATGCAATATGCTGGCATCCCCGCCGTCCCTGTCAAAAACACTACAAAGTGCTCGCGGGCCTCACGAACATGACTCAAGACTTTGCCCCAAAGTGTATTTTGTAATGCTTTTTGACAGGCATGTTGGGGGGGGGGCGCGTCGGGTTGGCCGCGCATGCCCAAAATGTGGAGGCAGAGTGCGTTGCGTATTGTTTTTTGACAGGGATGGTGTGGGGGGAGCATGGTTCCTGGTTGGCTACCAGTCGCCTGGGGGAAGGGGTGTATTTTAATAGGGATCAATGATAAACCCCTACCCCAAGGGGAAGAATGAGGTTGGTTGGAAGAGAAGGTTGTCTAGACCACCTACGCCCAGAGGGCTGGTGGGACTTGCCCTCTGCGGTCGTGTGTGGATCTCCCTGCAGAACACGATGGGTGTGAGGGGTGTGCCGACATGAGCGGGGAGGCGGCCGGAGCTGTTTTCGCACACGCCCGTCCCTCCCCCCCCCAAAATTGGCACAATCGACCCCGCCGCCCGGGGAGGTGTCTGGAGAAGGGGCAGGGCTGCCCCCCACGCTGGTGCTCCTTGTCTGCTCGATAGTCGGGGCTCAAGAGACGGGGGTCAATGCGAACGGGGGTCAGCCAGGGTACCGGATCCTGCAGGATCCTGCGAAGGCCCCCTCTGGCTGACCCGGGTTGGCGAGCCGCTCGTGGCCGCGAGGCGGCCGCGCAGATTGGCTGACCCGGGTTTGCGAAGACCTGCGTTGCAGTTTTTTTCCTGCATTGCAGTTTGTTGGTTTCCTGCTGACCCGGGTCTGGATTGACCCGGGTTAGAAGATTCCCGAGATAGGGGGGCCAGCTCTTGACCCCAGGGCCTTTTTTTCGAAGGTCCTTGGGCCCGAGGGCGGCCCGCGGGGGCTCAGATCTGAGGAGGAGCGCCAAGCTTGAGAAGAGCACGCAGTGGGTAGGGGGCCACATGCGAACCCTACCCCTACCCCCCACGATTTCCGAGTCGGAGGGGGGGTTCACTTCGCTCGGGAGCTCCCGAGCGAAGTGAACCCCACCCTCCCCGTCAGAAATCGTGGGGGGTAGGGGTAGGGTTCGCATGTGGCCCCGTAGTGGGGGGTCAGGGCGTCCCTTCCCCTTCCCCTCCAGGCTCGCCGCCCTGCGGGCGACGCGCTGCTCGCGGGCCTGCAGCTGCCACTGACCAAGCGAGAGAAGAGAGAGAGAGAGAGAGAGCGCCCCGCTTGTGGCAGGAGGAATGCCAACGAAGGGCCTGCTTCGTGCCCCCTCTCCTCCCCGGACCTCGGGCAGAGTTTCTGTCTTCAGTCCCTGTGCCTCTTTCGTTCGATTTCGCCTCGAGCTTCGGGGAGAGCCCCGGGGCCTGGGACGCACTTCCCCTGCCCTGCAGGGCTTGCCACCGCGCGCGTCTTTGACGGAAGCGGGCTGCTGTGGCACCCAGCCTGCCGATCGGCAAGCATGCTGTGGCACGGGCTCGCGCTCAGGAGGTGAAGCGGTGAGCTGCAGGCGTTTTTGAAGTCCGTGCCGAGAGCACGGCATTCTCCCTCTCTTCCCCTCCTCCTCCTCCTCCTCCTCCTCCTCCTCCTCCTCCTCCTCCTCCTCCTCCTCCTCCTCCTCCTCCCCCTCATCCTCCCCCTCCTCCCACCGCGCTGCTTTCGCTTCATCCAGTCGTGGATCTAGGGAGGGAACGGCAGCCCTGGGAAAGGGGTTGAGATTCCTGTTGCCCGCGAGTGAGTTGGAGTCCAGGGGGGGGGGAAATTCAGTCCACTGCAGGCCTGTTGTCTGGCGTCGGAGCCCAGAGGCTGTCGCGCACTCTCCGGCGCAGAGCTGCGGTCGCCCAGTTTGGCAACCGCGCCGCTCATTCTCCCCAGGACCTCTTGCGCTGGTGCACTCTTTTCCGTTGGGCCGACTGGCGTGTGTGTGTGTGTGTGTGTGTGTGTGTGTGTGTGTGTCCGCGCCGAGATTCTACTCTGACGCCCTGCGGGCGGCCGCCCGCTCGCTGGGCTGTGTCGCACTCGGGCGCCCGCCCGCCGCTCCGCAGCTGGACGCACGCCGCCTCCTGGCGCCCCCGTGCGCTGCGGCCGCCCCTCGCCCCTCCGCCGCCTGCTCTCCGGCATCGCCCGTTCGGAGGTGGCCGCCGCTCCTGCCCCCACATGCCTCCTCCCCCTCCTCCTCGTTCTCCTCCTCCTCCTCCTCCTTCTCCCCCTCCTTCTCCTCCTCCTCCTCCAACTCCTCCTCCAACTCCTCCTCCCCCCTCCCCCTCCCCCTGCCCCTCCTCCTCCTCCTCCTCCTCCTCCTCCTCCACCTCCTCCTCCTCCTCCTCCTCCTCCTCCTCCCACCTCCTCCTCCTCCTCCTCCTCCCACCTCCTGTCTAGCTCTGTGAACGTGATTGCCTGTCCAACTGTCTCGGCCGCTGCACGGCAGGATGCAGGGAAGAGCCCAGGAGAGTACTGTGCTCTGTCCGCTGCCGTGCTGGCCCAAGCCTTTCAGAAAGCGGCGACCGCATGCTTCCAAGTTTTGTCACCCAGTCAGGCTTTCTCGCGGCAGGGTAATTGGCGGTTGACTGGGCTCGAGACCTCGCCAACGTGGCGCCGGACGCTGGCCAGCTGGCAGCGGTGGCGGACCAGTTCAGGGGCGCGCGATCGCTCCTCCTGCTGGTCTTCAGCATAGGCACGCTGGTGGACTGCTCTGCTGCTCGGTGTGCGCACTGGCGGGCAGCGTTGCCTGGCACGGCGCTGGTGCCGCGGGACGGAGCCTGCGCTCTGGTGCAGTGGCGGCCACAGGGGGGCTACCGAGTACGTCTTCTACTGCATCCCTCCGACGCCGCCGAGTACGTGCGCGAGTTCGAGACTCCTCCGACGAGTCCGACTAGTCCAGTGTGGATGGCAGTCTCCCCCGACGAGGACTGCGACTTCGAGGCCCGTGGCGCTACGGCGCAGGAGGCGAAGGAGGCGTCAGCGCTGTCGCCGAGGCCCGAGGACCTGACGGCGCTGGGTGGGACAGCGACTCCGCCTGAGGGCCGCGAGCACGGTTCGGGAAGGTTGCCCCCAGTGGGCAACCAGCGCTGGCTCATCACGGCTAGCACGGACGACAGCGATGGGAACGTGCTTGCCGACCTCGGGAGTTGCGAGTGGTACGCTATGAGCGGAGGACTGGCCCTCGTTAAGGCGAGGGGGAAGTGCTACGCAGTGAAGGTGGTGACGGAGAAGGAGGCTGGGAGCTCGATGTACGGCCGTGTGATGCGGGTCGCGTACGGGCTCGACGGCGTGAGGGGCCGGGTGTTCACGGATGCGGCGCGCGGCATGGCAAGGACGGCGTGGCCGGGATGGCCTGGCATGGGGCCGCACACCGCGCGGTGGTGCGTCCGCTTCCTCTCGGAGCAGAACTCGCCCTTGCGGGCCCGCCACATCCAGTGGCGCGCGGAGTGCGGTCTCGGGCCGGGCGACGGCAACGTGCCGAACTGCGGGCTGGCGAGGCGGGTGCTGGAGCTCGGCGTGGGCGTCGACCAGCTCAGCCTGACCCCGCGGTCGCTGGTGGAGCCGGTGCGCCACGCACAGCTCGCGGAGTGGCGCTACCAAGAGCGGCCGCTGAAGAGCAGCGGCGACAAGTGCCTGAAGAGTGAGTAACTGTACATGAGGGATTTTGGATACGAGGAGCGTGCTGATGGTGTGCCAGACGATCGTGGAGCACATATTGGCGGCACTCCCCAGGGGAGGGGCGCTCATGAAGGAGAAGCGGGAGCTTCGCAAGGAGGGGGTGCTGTCGCGCGGCCAGAGCTCGGTCAGCGGCGGCAACAAGGCGCTGCAGGACGAGATGGCAGCGCAGGCGGCGGAGATCAGCAAGCTCCAGGCAGTGCTGGAAGGCCTCCAGACCGGCAAACCAGACGCCGGCGGGGCCGTGGGGCGATCGCTCATGGTGGTCGCTAGAGAGAGCTGCTGCCGTGCCCTATGCCCGCGCCCGGCCATGCCTGCTGCAGCAGGGGATGTCGGGCGGTGCGCTCTCGGGCTCGGCAGCGTCAGCACGCTGCTCGGTGGCTCTCAGAGGCTTTGCACGCTACCAATTCATTGTGCGGACATGGAGTTCCACGTCAGGATCTTCAGGCTTCGTGCGCTCAACGCGCGGGCATTGACCACATCCGCGAGATCATTCAGGAGGCGGGTCCTCCACCTTTTTCAGGAGCGGCAGCTCGCGCCGAGCTGTGCGCGCACCTGCCGGGTTATGCAGGAGACACCGTGCGCCGAGCCTCTTACTCTGAAGGGCTGGTCTCCCTGCCGACCATGGGCGGCCAGTGCGTCGGCGCTGACTGCTTGACTGGTCGTGCTCTCGAGCTGTGGGTAGGATGGCAGAAGCATCTTCTACAAGAAGGAGGGCCACCTGACGGACCTCGCCTTCGCCCTTTCTCCGATCCGAAATTAGTGCATTGCAAGAAGACGTGCGCTCGCTTCGTGGCGGAGCTGCTCGTCAGGGGCCTGGTCGACCTCGGCGAGCGGACCGAGGCAACGGTGGGCATCTTCTTCGTTTTCAAGAGCGACAAGCGGTCGCTCTGCATGATTGCGGACACGCGGGTGGCGAATATGCGGTTTCGTCCTCCTGCGCATTCTGAGCTCCCGACTGCGGGGGCTTGGAGCAGCTTGACCGTGCCGGAGGGGAAGTCCCTCCACCTGGCCCAGATGGACGTGGACAACGCGTTCTACAGGGTCGCCACGCCGCCCGGGCTTCGCGACTACTTCGTGCTTCCCGCAGTCGACCTCGACGTGCTGCGGGCCGAGCGGCCCGACTTGTGCGCCCAGTTGCCGGCTTGGCGGAAGGCGTCGCCGCGGCTGGTCGTCTTGGCCATGGGCTGGAACTGGAGTCTCTTCTTTTGCCAGCAGATGGTGGAGACGCAGGTCCTCCGCAGCGGGTTGGCGTGGGGGCGGCTGGCCCGCGATCGGCGCCCCGCCCCTTCGCTCGAGGAGGGGCCCGCCGCGGCAGTCTACGTCGACGGGGCCGCCGTCATCGGTCTCGACTACGCGGAGACCATGGCGACGGCGTAGCGGGCGCGAGAGTCGCTGGAGGCGGTCGGCCTGAGGTGCAAGGGGCTGGAGGGCCCGTGCGCGGAGGCCACCTTCACGGGCCTGGTGTTCGACGAGGCGAGGGGCCGCGTCGGGCTCAGTCGCCGGCGCATGTGGCGCATCCGCCTGAGCTTGCTGCACGTTGCCGACCGCGGGTCGGCCACTGGCGACGAGATGCGGGTTCTTCTCGGCCACTTCACTTGGTGCGCTGGTGCGCCGCGAGCTGCCGTCGATCTTCTCGGCGACCTACCGCTTTGCGTCCTGGGCTGGCGGGCGGCGGCGCCGCATGTGGAGCGCCGCGGAGGCCGAGCTCCGCATCGCCGCCGCGCTCGTCGTGTTCAGCTACGTGGACTGCCGCCGCCAGCCCGACCCCGTGGTGCTGGCGACCGACGCCTGTGGGGCGACGGACGCCGACGCGGGAGGGTTTAGCGTGGTGAGCCGCGCCTGGGGCCCGCATGACGTCGGCCGGGCGTGCTCGCAGGCAGAGCGGTGGCGCTACCGCGTGTCAGAGGCGGTGGCGGCTCGGGCGCATGCCCTCGGGCTTTCGGAGCGCCTGCACGCTGCCGATCGCCTCCCGCCGCCCGTGGGGGCCGACAAAAATCCAAGTATGTGCAGCCGCGAGTCTCGCGGTTCGGCCAAGTCTACACCTCTGGCGAGGACCCGGCCCCCCGTCTCGGAGTTCGAGCGGACGTTCGGGGACATGTAATTACTCGGGGGCCGTCTCGTTCGAGCAGATCACCTCGGAACACGTCGGCCCTCTCGAGTCGTGGCAGCTTCTGGTGAAGGACAGGTTCAGCAGAGCCGAGAACATGATCCGTCTTGAAGGGCACGGGGTCGTCATCGGCATTCGGCATCATCTTCGGGTGGCTTCTCGTCGCGGGCGCAAGCTGCTCGTGCTGTGCGACAACTTGGGCCTCGTGCTGGCCCTTGGGAAGGGCCGGGCGGCCGCTCCCCGCGTGAACAAGACATGCCGCGAGGCTGCCGCGCTAAGCATCTTCGGGGACATGTCGGTCACCGTTCGGTGGATCCCTTCGGAGCTTAACCCGGCAGATCGACCCTCTCGTATGGCTGGCGCTTTGGCTCGAGATCCGCGGGCGGACCCTCGCAACGCCCGCTTCGACCCCGCAGTGGCGCCGCAGGGCGATGCGCAGACTGCGCTGGCCGCGGCGGTGGACCAGGCGCTCCTGTGTGGCGAGCTCGACGGGCTGGGGCGGCCGCTGGTGGGCGTGGCGGGTCTGGGGGCCCCCCTCCTGGACGACCCGCTGCCCGGCGGCGCGGCGCGCCTGCGCGCCGAAGCTGCAGCCGGCGGTGACGCGCTGAACGGGGGGCCCAGCAACCGTGAGCTTGCAGCCTGGCAAGGCTGCCCAGCTCAAGTGGACGAGAGTAGCTCAAGTTCAGACGAGGGATCTGACGGCAGCGAGGCCAACGACTCCTACGACCCCGAGAGCGACGGGCCGGCGTCTGACGCGGGTGCCCTTGCCGGCGCGGGGCGAGCAGCTGACGGCGCCGCAGGCAGGGGTGGCCAGGCGGATCAGCAGCCGGGCCACCCGCCGCCGCCCCGCGGCGGCGCTCGCGGCGCCCTCCAGGCGGCCCGGCCGCCGCCGCTCGCTGAGCTTCCTGGGCAGCAGGCGCGTGATGGACCAGAGCCACGACGCGCCGAGCCCCGAGGCGGGGGCGTTCAGGGCCGGGTGCCTGGAGCTGCGCAAGGACGTGGGCTTGAGGTCGATGCTCGACGAGACGCTCGTGGAGTACCTGGGCTGCTTCTACTCCGACGGCTACAACCACGAGTGGGGCGACGGCCTGCTGGCAGGCCTGGCGTTCGAGGAGCTGAGGTTCAGGCGCGGCGGCGCGAGGGATCCTGCGCGGGCCCTCGCTGCCCTCCCGGGCTTCCGCCGCCTGGCGCCTGGGCAGGCCGAGACGGCGCGGCCGAGGGCCAAGATGGCTGCGCTGCTGGGAGCTGGAGTCGTGGCGCTGGGCGTAGTCTTCGGGATCAGCCTGGCGATTGCGGGGGACAGAGGGCTGCTGCTGCCAAGCGACAGCATGAGCCGGCAGGACTGGTCGTTCGTTCCGTCCCCGCCAGGCCTCGGAGTTCAGAGCGGGGTCCTGCTGTTGTGCGCCGCCAAGACCAGCGGCCGGAGCAAGGCGGGCCGCAAGGATGTGGGGCTGCTGCTCGACGGGGTCTTCCCACAGGGCATCGATCTCCAGCTCGGGCGGCTAAAGAGGGCGGCAGGGCACGCCGCCAGCCTGTGGGCGTTCACGGCCGCGGAGTTCAGGGCGGGGTTCAAGCGAGCGGTCGCCGTGATCGGACGGCCAGCCCCGCAAACGTACCAGGTGAGGCAGGGGGCGATCGGCGACGACGCGCGGTGCCAGAGGCGGTCGCAGGGCGACAGCCGCGCGGTGCTGCTGCAGCCGCGCGACCAAGCCGCAACGGGGCGCTGAAGGCGGGGCGCCTGCAGCGGCTGGGCGACGCGCTCGTGCGGGGCAGGCCGCTGGCAGCAGCCGCAGTCCGTTGCGAGCGAGGCGTTGCGCCAGGAGCTGGGCGACCGAGCCTCGTGTTATCTTGATCTTTTTTCAGGCGCAGGCGGCGTGGCCCGCGCCATCATGCGTTTGCACGGTGTATGCCTTGAGATGGATCTCAAGCACTCAGAGTTTTTCGATCTGTCCTCGAAGGTGGTCGGACAGACCGTCGTGGGATGGGT
>CAUYUJ010022449.1:88666-101166 GCA_963575745.1 Prorocentrum cordatum
GCTCTTGGGGGGGATCTTGAGGCCCTCACTCTGCGTCAACATGCGCGTCTCATTCAAACATGCCACGCGTCGATCACGCACAGCTCGCCTCGATCCTTTCGCAACCTGTCTCAAATCGTCGATCCGCAACCTGTGTGATAGCTGCACATGAGCTGTGGTAATTCGCTGCGTGATCAAATATGTTACCACTTTGGCAAAACGTGTGTCTGACCTCAGGCCCTGGGCCACCGACCTCGTCGGGGCGAAGGCACCGCGCCGCCATGCACTGCATCAACTCCAGCCCCTTGACCTCCGCTGGGAAGTCCAGCCGCAGGACAGTCTTGCCCAGCCAGAGCCATCCGATGGAGTCGTAGAAGCTGGCGATGTCCAGCAAGCCGTGGCCATGGGCCACGCCCAAGCGCGCTGCAAGCTCCTCGTCCATCACGCGGGTGAACGCCTCCTGCAGCGCTGCATTGCCGCGGATCGCGGCATCCCACGGCGCTTCGCAGTCCTTGGTCCACGAACGCACCCAGGGCTCTCGCGCCTGGGGCCAGAGTCGCGCAACGTGGGGCAACAGGCCGATGACCCTGTCGCCCGCGATCTTCTTCGGCAACAGCGTGCCGATCGTCAAGAGCAGCTGGCGCGGCCACGCCTGACAGCTCTCACGCGCCGCGAGGACCACCGCTAGCTCCTCGAGCGCGCAGTCAGGGAGGCTGTCTGTGTCGAGCGCCGTGAGACGATCGACTCCCATGGCCGCAGTCTGCTTCGTGCGTCTGCCGGCCGCTCGTAGCTGCTTGCCTGACATAAGCGGGAGGGGCTCCTCTGCAATTTGAGCTCGTATGTCATGAAATAGATCTTGCAGCTCCTCCAGCTGCTAACCTTCAGGAGCCCGCAACTCTTGAAACTTCGCACTCTTCCGATCCATGGTGTCCAGCGGGTGCTGTATGGTTGCGTCCCCGTCGACGAGGACAGGAGAGACCTGAGAGGGTTCTCGTATCACCCGATGCAGGACCGATACAGCACTCTGAGGCTCCGTCCACTCGAAATTCAGCAAGTGTCTGACTGATGGCCCGTCGCTGGCTTCTCCGCGAGACTCGTTCACTCAAATTGACTGCTTCAGCAAGCCCCCGGTCACTCAGCGTGCCCGCTGATGATAACAGCTGAAGCCGAGATGCCCATGATATGCCGTCCTTCGGCCTGAGGACTTGATGCCTTTGCTCGGGCGCCTCCTGGCACAACTTCGTGCGTGACGAAAGTAGCAACTGCTGCTGCTTCGCTCCATTGTTCCTGGCACGGTGTTTGGAATCTGTATCTGGAGCAACATGTGTCCTGGTCCACCGCCCACTGATGTGGCCCCCCATCGGCGCAACCCTGGATGGGGTAGCCTCCAGAACAGCTTCGGTGCGAAACTTGGGCCCCTCTGCACGAGAGCGTCCAAGGCTGGCCTGGCCACGGTGCGAAACGGAACTGGCCTCCAGCGTGCGAGTCCACGCACTGAAAAGACTGCTGATGAATTCGCAATGACGCGAGCCAAGGGAGTGTGCTACGGATCGAACAACAGCCTCCGCAGGCGGATAAGTGCACGAAGGAATGAACCCGATGTTTTTCCTTTCAGCACTCCAGGTGGCCCCAGCAATGCTATATGACGTTAAATTCTCCACTGGCCCTTGGGGCGGTGGCTCGTGAAATACTTCGTGAGACAGTTGCATGGTGCTACTGAGGGGTTCCCACGCTGGGCTGAATTACTAATTGACTGTTCTGAAACAACTAGCATAGAAGAGGTGGCGGGCGGGGCGGGAGGGGGTCCGAAGTTGGGCTCGAAGGCCCACGGGTCCTCCTTCGTCCGAGCCGCAGTGCTCACCTCCCAACGGGTCGCAAACACGTGTCTCGGCTTCGCTGAGGGGGGCCTGCGACCCTTCCCCTTCCACTTCGCCAGCGCTCTCAACGGGAAACCGCTGGCGAATTCGATCATGCCTCTTCTGCGTGGCCAATTGCTGTGTGAGCCTACGTTCCACCTTCGCTGTGGTTTCCAAGGAACGTCCAGGACGGCCCTGAGCCCAATGATATAAGGTCTGGCAGCCTCAGAGCACAAAACAACCATTAAATGCGAGGGCCGATTGTCCCCCGACTTGCATGTGCACTCAGCCTCGGATGTGATTGCGATGCCCGCTACTTCTTCCACGAAGCCTGTTGAACACAACTGCGCTGGCGACTTGTTCCAGTTACCGATAGCGATCCATGGCAACTGGATGGATGCGAGTAAACTGCCAAGTCGCCTGAAACGTGAGACATTGTCGCTACCGAGGCCGATCCCCGAGTGGCCGTGCAATGATGGAACAACCTCGCATGTGGAGCAAGACTGGCAAGAACCCATCGAACGTTGCGCTCCGATCATGACGAAGCGCAGCAGGGGAATCTCGAGCAGCATCAAGAACCTGAGCAGGACGATGGTTACGCACCAACATCCACTCACCAACATCCACTCACCTCCATCATTCGCTCGAGCTTCCCGATCCGGGTGGACTTGCTTCCATCTACTTTTGGCTCTGGCGCTATTGGCCAGTAGTTGCAACCCTGCACCTCTCGCCTTGGACGTCCAGTTTGCCCAAGTCGCGCTGATGCGCGTGGGTCTCGCACGCAGAAACGCAGTGGTGTGACTTAGCAGCTTGACAGAGATACTCCCAACTCTTCTCTCCGACGCAGGTCACATTCCCTAAGAAAAGTTTCGATCTGGCCGACGATCCGTCAGACGGCGTAGTACCACACGTACTACCAGTACCCGAAGTATACGCACCAGTGCCTGAAGGACTGCTGCACCCCCCAGTCGACGTCGGAGTAGACGTCACCCACGATGGGACTGCCGCAGCCCCTAGTCACAACTCCTCTTCGCTCTCGGGCACCTTGATGTCTTTGGCGCCTTTGCCGCTCCCCTTGCCCAGCTCGACTGCCTGTGCTGCGTCGAACCTGGCCTTGGATATAGCAGCCGCCGCCTTCTCGATCATCTGCTCGTCGACCTGGGCCGCCGCCGCTGGGCCCCCCGCTGGTGCCGTGGCTGCGCAGGCTGTGCCTGGGGCCGCGGTTGCTGGGGGGGGGGGGCGCCTTGCCCGCGCCAGGGGCCGCGCCGGCGCCCCCCGCAGGGGGCCCTGTGGCTGCCGATGCGGGTGCGCCACTGCCCGCATCTCCTGCAGCCTCTCCATCAGCACCGACTGTGCGACGTTTCTTGCCCATGCGCTCCATCACCTCCTTCTCGAACTTATCGATTTTGTCGAGGCAAGCACGAACCTGGGCGTCCTTGGGCTCGAAGGCCGAGCGATGCGAATCCAACCCTTTCTTCAACTCCCTGAGCTGGATCTTGTCGTTCTCCTCGCAGTCCCAACTCTCGAACTGGTCGAAGATGGCTGAATTGTTGCGGAGCTCGAAAGCAGGCGTCTGGCCATCAGCGGCGCTGGCCGCCTGCGTGGCCTGCGCCCCTTCGGCCTTAGCCAAAGCCTCCGCAGCTCGCTTCTTGTGGATCTCGGCCAACGCCGGGTCCTCCGCCGCCTTCTGTTCCTAGGTCTCCGCCAACTGCAGCTGCCTCCTCAGGAGGAGGACCTGCGTGACCGTCTGCTAGTGGCGGCGGGACGCCGCGCGTCAAGCTCCGTCAGCTTTGCGCACCGTCTCCGCCTCTGACACCGTCTCTTCCTGCTGCGCCATGAGCTCCAGCCTTTCCTGCTGCGCTGCCAAGGCCGACCTCAGCACCTCGTCGTTGGGCGGCCTTCTTGAGCAATGCCTGCAACTCCGCAGCCTGCTGTACCTTGGCCGCTCCCCCGCTGCCCCGCTTGGGACTGCGGTGCCGACCGCGGTGCCGCTGGGTGCTCTACCCGCCTGCGTCGTCCTCGTCCTGCACCACGATCTCTTCGACCTCGACATTCTTATCGAAAGTGATGCTGGGAGACCGAGGGACAAAGAGGCGAATCTTCTTGCTTCAATTTAGAAACTTGGGGCCCGTCGCAGCCCACTTGTCATTGTACTCACATGTCTTGCAATGCACACATCTGCTCCACGGACGAGGCCGAGCTGTCGACCGCCCGCGGGTGCTGCCGCTTGATGGAGGCACTGCACTTGCTGCTGACATCCCTGCTCGTTAGCCCCGCGAGGGTGGCTGGACTCGCTGAGGCTATCCCTCAAGCACCCCGAGGAAGTTACAGGGACCGGGCTCTGGCAGAATGCTCGAGCCCAGTTGGCTTGAGGGAGGAGGAGGAGGAGGAGGAGGAGGAGGAGGAGGAGGAGGAGGAGGAGCAGGAGGAGGAGGAGGAGGAGGAGGAGGAGGAGGAGGAGGGGGATGGGGAGGGGGAGAGGGAGGGAGAGGGTCGCCCGGGGGGATGCGTATCTGTCCTCCCCCATGGTGGGAAGGGTAGGGAGGGGCTCCGCCACGACTACGATTTCCTTCTGTTGTGTGTTCGATTTGTTTTTCTTTCGGGCGACGACGATGACGACGACGGTGATCCACGCTAGACGACGACACCGGGATGCGTCTTCCACACGCCGACAGGGTCGACGGATCTTCATTGCGGGAAGGACTTCAACGCTGCGAATCAATTATATTGTTGCGTCCTGACGATTTTGAAACGTGCCCGAACACCACTCCTAGGAAAGCAGCACCGCGAATCAACATGACTGTTGCGCCCTGACAATCTTAAGTCGTGTCGAAACACCGTTTCTGGGACGTCGACCATAACAACCTTTGAAACTGTGATGAACTTCTGAGACGATTAAGCAGGGCGCCAAGGCGAGAGACACATTTCGAAGAGGTACCGCCCTCCATCTTTGAAGCTGTTGCAAACTCCTAAGACGAATGTGCGCGGCGCTAGGGCGAGAGCCCCACTTTGAAACGACCCGCCCTCCATCCGTGAAGCTTTTGCAGACTTTTGAGACGAACGTGCGCGGCGCTAAGGCGAGAGCCACATATGACCCCCCGCCCTCCATCAGTGAGACTGCTGCACATTTGAAGCTCCAGGATGACGAATGATGAGGAAGTCTCAGGCGAAACGGCCGGCTCGCCCTGCCGACACGTCTCGGGTGCAACAGGGAGGATACATGTAGAAGGAAAAGGGATGGAGGAGGAGGAGGAGGAGGAGGAGGAGGAGGAGGAGGAGGAGGAGGAGGAGGAGGAGGAGGAGGAGCAGGGGGAGGGCAAGGACACAAATATGCCCTCCTGCTTTTTTGGCTTGGGGCTTCTGAGAGCTCCTGGACGAGCGCCTCGACGCAGGGTTCGGGCCATTCTCGTTGTCCGGGTGGGCCGCCTCCAGGCCCTGGGAGCAGTCGAGAGCACGGCTTGGGACGACGAAGTTGAGTATCGTTTAATCGATCCCCATCCTCATCCCCATTCCCTTCGAGACCCCCACTAAACTACCACCCCAGTTGGGGATACACCCCTCGAAACCCGAAGGGAACGATCTATATCCCCTTAGGGGGTACATCGGCCACTGGGGCCCAGGCCACGCCGCTGGGGATGGGAATCGATTCAACGATACTCAGGCAAGCCTGGCTCGTCGAAGGTTTGGCTCCCCCTCATGGGCGGTTCTTGCCAGGCAGGCCTGGGATGAGTCGAATCAACTTTCGGAGGGCCGCGCGGATGGATTGGACCTGCGCTGGACCTCCCGGCGGCGCCTCCAGCGCTGCCTCCGGCGCGCTCCGCGCTCCAGGGAGAGGGGTCAGCGCCGATCCAACATATCCGTGCGGACGTGCGAAGCGAGCCCGTCACTCTCATTCGAAAGTCTTTCCATGAGGTTGGCCGCGGCGGCCGCTGCATCCTCCAGACCCGCCGGCTCTCAGAGCTTCGCGGCTCGTCTTTGCCCCGCCCTGTGTCCTTGTCCTGCCGTCGTCTTGCCGTGGGACCGTACGTCGACTGCGGGCTCCCCCCCTTTCCCCTTGCCCTCCAGCCCTTTCCTCCTCCAGAGGGGGAGGAGGCTGGGGGCAGGGGCACGGGAGAGGACCAGGCTTAAGTCGGGTCTGTCCCTCTACAGGAGGAATATGCAAAACTAGTCCAAAAATAGTATGGGGGACGATATTTTGCATAATTGTTTAACCATGTGGGGGTATCTTTTGATTATTTCTTACTACAATCCGCCTGTAGGGGGACACGCCCGACCTAAGACCAGGCCCTTTCTCGACCCCGTCCCTCGTCCCCGTCAGATGCTGCAGTGCGGAGCACTCCCTCTGATTTTGCAAGTGCCTTTCCAATGAGCTCGTGCGAAGAAGTACCATGTGGGCCTCCGGCGCGCACATGTCACACGTCCGAAACCATTTTTCCAGCACTGTGGATCGACACTTTCAGCACTTGTGCTTTACATCAGGAACGGCCAGGGTTCTGTTCGCGTGCACTAGCTGATCGATACGAACGCCACAATGTTCCTGTCACTTTGTTAACCGAGCCAATGCGGGCCAGACGCGCGAGCGCGCATGTCAAACTCAATCATCAGTCATCGCGCGCCCGCCAAAGCTGCAAACTAATTCTATGCGGGCTACGCGCGCGTCCTCACGCGCGCATGTCGAAATCATGGCAAAGCCATGTGGTTCGAAACATTTCAAGATATACGTGCTCATCACATAGGAAACGTCTAGCTTTGCAGCGAAATTTTGGTTAGAATCTCTGCGCGCGCACCTACTATCCTCATAAGCAACTTCGCCAGTGTCACCACTGCAAATGTTGCCGTCATGACCATCATCGTCATCACCATCACTGTCATCGTCATCGCCACCATCGCCGTCAGCGTCGTCGTTGTCATTGTCGTGGTCGTCGTCCTTGTCATCATCGCCACCACCGTCAACGTCATCGTCGTCGTCGCCGATGCCGCCACCATCATCACGCTGTCACCCGAGTCATGGATCTGCACGGTATGGGTCCTCCCATCATTGCGGCAATCGGGTTGGCAAACTATGTGTGGGTGGGTGGGGTGTTTGCCCGAGCAGTGAATTTGGCGATTCCAAGTTTCCCAACATATATTGCACCACGTATATTGCATCACTGAGGCTGCATCACAAAGCTTGCACGACATCGATTGCGCGCCGCATTGATTGCACCACGTGTATCTTTGCGCCTAAAGAAGAATTTGGCTCTGCCCCCACGCCGAGGCCAGGGGTCATCCCCTCGCCTCCGGTATTGTTTTTTCATCTCCAATCTGCACAGCCGATCACTTTTTCATTGCAGGCAGTGAACTGTCAGCGAGGCCAGTATCCGCCCCTCTAATCCTTGTCTAGTAGTGCAGTGCGGCTTCACATGTGTTGATCTAACAAGTACCCTTAGTCATAACCTTAATCGAACAACGCATTTGGGCCATCGGCGCGGGCAAATTTCGACACCCTGCAAAAACCATGGTTTTTATGAGTTTTTGGCCAATATCCAACACCAGATGCTTGAGAATCAGCAGATGCTAGGTTTCTGCGCACGCGCGCCCTCGACGAATCACACCAGGGCACTCGGTTTCTTGATGCCTCGTCAAGAGACCATGCGGGTCGAACGCGCGCGCGCATGCCAACTTGGTTTAGAAATTCTGGCGCGCCCGCCTGCTCTTTTCAACGATACCGTGTGGGCCACAAGCGCGCGTCTCCGCCCGCGCACGACGAAACCCTTTGAACACTGTATGCTTCTCAGCATTTCACCATAGAGGTCCCCAAACACAGATGTAAGCTCAATAGTCTTTCGAGCAGTCTATCATAGAACTCATAATTTCTGCGCGCGCAGTTCTCATCGTCCTCATCAGCACTGGCGTAATCATCATCACCATTTAGCGTCATCACCATCACCCTCGAAGATGGTTTCGTGCGCCGACCTTGACCGTGGCACGACTCCCGCGACTCCCGATTCCCGACGCAAGCCGCACGACTCGCGAGCGGTTCGACGGCACGACTCCCAATTTCCCGACTCTTGCGGCAGTTCTTGTCTCTCCAACCCCAGTTCTGACCTCTCCGACCCTGGCTCCGACTCCAGCTCCAACTTTTTTTCCCCCCCGACTCCAGCTCCCATCTCTCCGACTGCTGCTCCGACTCCAGCTCTCATCTTTCTGGTTCCGACTCTGGTTCCGACTCCAGCCCCGACTCCAGCTCTCATCTTTACGGCTCCAGCTCCAGCTCCAATTCCGGGTTCCATCTCTCCGACGCCAGCCTTGGCTCCAGTCTCGTGTATCCGTCTTTGGCGGCTCGTCATCGCGAACGACGTACAGTAATGAACCCATCAAGTGAGCAGTAGGCCGTATCTGGTTCCCAACTCTCCGAAGACGGTTCCAGCACCCATTCCCATCTCTCCGACTCCGGCTACCATTTCCCCGACCCCGGCTCCCAGTGTTCAGCTCCAGCTTCTGAGTCATACCGGGGCGCCCTCCCGCCGTACCCTCGTAGGTGCCTCGATGCGGGCTCTTGCTTGCTCTTACCGTCACCGTCGTCGTTACCATCCCCACCGCCGTCATCAGCATCATTGTCATCGTCATCGGCATCGCCATCGGCGTCGCCGTCGTCCTCGTCATCAGCGCCACCACTATCATCAGTATCCGCCTTAGTCAAGGATCTGCATGATAAGGGTCCTTGCGTCATTGCGCCAGTTGAGTTTTGCCAACAGCTTTTGTGTGTGCGTGTGTGTGTGTGTGATTTGCTTCAGTGTCGGAGTTGACGGCGGGCATTGATGATGGTCGCATTCGAAGTGAAACACATGTACTCAGTTCAGTGTATACCACATCATCTTGCACCAACACTCAGGTTGCATCCGATGGGCTGCACCACATGTGATCTATATCGAGAGTGCAGTAACCCACTGTATGGGGTCCACGCTCGCAAACGTACTGCCAGGCGCTCATGAGCCGAATGCGGCCTCGGCGAATGGTGCACTGAATGCCAGTGGCGATTGGCAATCGACGCTGCAGTCGTTTGCGTTGATGCCACACGTGTGAAGGCTGTCAAACTGGACAGCCAGGCAATTGTGCATAGGGTGTCGCAGGGCTCTCCCTACATTTGACGCTACCACCACCACCCCCAGGGCGCCCATCGGACGGCGACGGGCGCCCAGGGGTCCAGTCTGAGGAAACACGTCGGTCCCGATGTGTTCCGCGACACCGAGGTCTGGGACCACGTTGCGCGCTCCCAGAACTGAGAGGCGAATCCAGCCGTTGCCGCGAGAGTGCACAAGGACACTCAGAAAGGCCTCTCCAACACGTCCGACGCGTAACAAAAGGCAATGAATAACTTACAGAACCTTCCTGCAAAGAGAGTCTGCGACGACACGCGGCAGCCCCCCTCGGCGGGGAGGTCGCGACGGTCGCTTGCGCGGAGCAGGGCGCACAAGCGACCGCCGCGACGACGACGACGCCGCCGCCGACGACCGAAGACGCCGACGACGACGACGACGAGACGACGACGACGATGATGACGCCGACGACGACGGCGCCGCCAACGCCGACGCCGACGACGACGACGACGACGTCGCCGACGCCGACGCCGACGCCGATGCCGACGCCGACGCCGACGCCGACGCCGACGCCGACGCCGACGCCGACGCCAACGACGACGTCGACGCCGACGCCGACGACGACCGACGACAACGACTACGATGACGACGACGACCACATCGATCGACCCATCGACTTAGGCTCGACACGAGCGGTGCGACGAGTCGGCTCTGTTCTCCAGTGCTGGAGCCGCCGCGGCGGCGGCCGTGGCGGGCGGCGGGCCCCTCGGCGAGGAGGTCGCGGCGGTCGCCTGCGCGGTGCAGAACGCGCACCTCGTCGCGTGCCAGCTGGGCGTGGCAGCGTACTGGTCCAGCGGCGGCTGCGATGGCCCGCTGGCCACGCAGGACCGCGCCTGCCGCCGCCGACCACGACCAACGAGAACGGTCACGACCACGACGACGACCACGGCAACGACCACGACCGTCGGCAGTCGTCGTCGTCGTCGTCGTCGTCGTCGTCGTCGTCGTCGTCATTGTCGTCGTCGTCGTCGTCGGCGCCGGCGGCGTCGGCTGCGGCGGCAGTCGGCGTCGTCATCGTCGTCATTGTCGGTCGTGGTCCGTCGTCGTCCGTCGTCGACCGTCGCCGTCGCCGACGTCGTCGGCGGCGGCGGCGGCGCCGTCGTCGTCGTCGTCGTCGTCGTCGTCGTTGTTGTCGTTGTCGGCGTCGGCGTCGGCGTCTGCGTCGGCGTTGGCGTCGGCGTCGTCGTCGTCGTCGTCGTTGTCGTCGTCGTCGGCGTCGGCGTCGGCGTCGGCGTCGGCGTCGGCGTCGGCGTCGGCGTCGGCGTCGGCGTCGGCGTCGGCGTCGTCGGCGTCGGCGTCGGCGTCGGCGTCGGCGTCGGCGTCAGCGTAGGTCTCGGCGTCGGCGTCGGCGTTGGCGTCTGCGTCGGCGTCGGCTTTGTCGTCTCCAGTCGTCGTCATCGTCGTCATCGTCGTCGTCGTGGTCAGTCGTCGTCGTCTGCGTCATCGTCGTCGAAGGATTTTGCGGTTTCTCCGACTCAGGGTGAACAGCCAGTCTTGGGGAAGGGCTCGAGAGGTCCTGGGGCCCATTTTCAGAACAAATCGAGCCGCGGGGTGTCCTGGTCCCTCCCTCCCTCGCTCCCTTCCTCCTCTCTCCTCCGTCCTTCCTCCTCCGTCCCTCCTCCCTCCCCTCTCCTGTGCTGCCAGTGGGCGTCTGCTCTGGGCAAGGTAGCGAGAAATACGATGCGACAACAGGTATCTCTTTCTTCCATCCCCCACGCCATACGTGTGAATCGCCGCACCACCTGACATTGGATCGGTCTGGGCGTTTTGCCTGATGTTCGTGGCCAGAACGGTCGGGCATTCCAACAGTCAAGTGGATGAGCAACATGTGTTGAGTTTCCGATTTCTGCCTGGAACTTATTGGATTCTTCCTATGTTCTGACATGTTGTACGGCAATTCCCATTTGCTACCCCGATGCTCGTCATTTCCAGCAATTGCACAGATGGAGGGCGTGTGGCTTTACGGAGTTGGCATTCGCCTGAGATATTATTCAAGATGCCTCAAAGCATCCATCTGTTGCACCGGTGGAGGGCGGGCGGCTTTCAAACATCGGTTATCGTTTGGGATTTCCCTCGATCTAATGATGCCAAAGGGGGAGTTCGACAACTACATTGACGGATGGCGATTAATTTTCGAAACAGTGTTCTCTTTTCAGGGTCCGTCACGACCAGATAGGCCCGACTCGATATCCATTTTGGCTGGCCCGATCCGATTCGATTCTGATAGTCTTGCGATCCGGTATGGATCGATGTTCGCATGGCATTGACGTGTATCCTGGCGCGGTCGATCCGATTCGATTCCGACTCCGTGCCGATGCGGCCCGATCCGACGCACGTTTCGACCCGATCCGATTCATCGCTTCGATGCTGACTGCTCCCGCGTTTCGGCGCCACACGCATACTCTTCTCAGTCGGTCTGCCAGCTACGTGTATCGAGGGGGATTCTCGCTCAATCTCGGTGTCTGTGGTAACGTAGTGCGGGCAAGCGTTAGTCTGGTCGCTGCCACCGCAGAGCAGATCCGCTTCTCACCGTCCCAGTCTTGGGACTCCTGTGGCGTGGCCACCAGCTCAACCCTTCCCACGCCCCAAACCCAAAGCATGGCTGGAAGAGGATCACAGTCCTAGTCCTCTTAGGTCCTGAGCCAGTCCCATCCCCACAGATGGTGTGCTCCTTTTTCAGCGGACGTTAGCTGGAGAAGGAAGACACACTTGCACTGACTTATAAGAAGGGGGCCTCGGACAGAAGGGCGTACGGTGACACCAGTGATGTGTGCTGAGTTTGATGTGATGCGTCATCCTCGTCCCGCCCTGAAGAACTCTGTCAAACACCTCGTGACCTTGTGATGCTCAATTCACCTGCAACCCTCCTTCTTTCTCCTTTCTTCTTCCTCCTCCTTTCTTCTTTTGACTTCAATCTGATTGGAGTGTGCGCGTGCGGGAGACACATGCGTGGCAGATAGACAGGGGTGAAAGGCCAGTGCGTGGCGCGATCCTCGTGAAGACGACGTCGTTGCTGCATCACCTGCCCTTTGCTCGCCAGAGGTGTGATCTCCCTCCTTCCCCCTCCGTTCTTCTCCCACGGCCGTGCGGAGTAGGGCCCACGGACTTTCAGGCGGACCCCCCCGCCCGCCCGCCGCAGCTGGGACGTCGACTGGGAGAGCCGTTGGCAGCTCTCTCTATCTCCCCCCCCCTCTCTCTGTCTCCCTGTCCTTCTGTCTCTCTCTTTTTTTTGTTCCCTTCCCTCTATGCCTCTCTCTCTCTCTCTCTTAGGATCTCTTTCTCCCCCTCGACCTCGGGGCGTCATGAAACACATCGCCACGGATTCATGTTGTGTAGTCTCGGCTTTGGGAGGCGCTTCTCGTGCCCGGGGACCGAGCAAACATTCGCAGCGAAAAGCCAGCCCCCCGAGTCGGAGGCCCACGAGGTGGAAAATCACGATGCCGGATGTCTTGATCTTCCTCGGTTTCTGCTCCTTTCCCTGGCCCGCACCAGCTTGGATCGAGTTCTCCAGTAGCTGAAGGTTTAG
>CAUYUJ010022449.1:106166-123543 GCA_963575745.1 Prorocentrum cordatum
ACAAACAAACAAGCAAGCAAGCAAACAAACAAACAAACAAACAAACAAACACATAAACAAACATAGGATTGCAGCAACTTGGTGGCGATTTCCCACGGATATTTGCCCGATCTCATGTTTTCTTGTTTGTATTTTTTATTTTCTCGTTTTTTCTTGTCAGCGCTTTTCGCTCACAAAAGGAGTCCGCCACGAGGGATCCCTGAGTAATCCACTACAGAGGAAATCCTTACGTATTCCGCCACGCGAGGAATTGTTTTGTATTCTGCCACAGAGGGAATCTTTGTGTATTCCGCCACAAAGGGGACCCTTTGTATTCGGCCACGAAAAGATCCCCTTGACATTCCGCCGCACAACGGAACTTTGTAGTATTCTGCCACATAGGGAGTCCGTTGGGCTGCCGCCACAAGGGGAACCATTTTTCACCACCCACCAAACCACCCCAACCCAACCCGAAGGCTCAGATTTTCCCTCGATTTCCAGTGGGGGGGGGGGTCGGGAAACATCGAAAAAACACATGTGGAACCCTTACCCCCCCCAACCCGAAATTCGGGTCTTCGGGTTGGGTTGGGGTGGTTTGGTAGGTAGTCAATTTTGTATTCGACCACATAAGAAGGATTCCCTTTGCTTTCCGCCACGTAAGGATTTTTCAGAAGCCACAACATAAATCTTTTTGTATTCTACTACAGGAGGGGTGCTTGAATAACCCGCCGCAGAAGTAATCCCTGAGTGCCCCGCCTCACGAGGATTTCTTTTGTTGTATTCTGCCGCAGAGGGAATCCTTTTGTATTCCGCCACAAAGGATTGTATTCGGCCACGAAAGGATTCCCTGTGCATTCTGCCACACAAGGAATCTCTTGGTAATCGACCATAGAAGGATTCCTCTTGTATTCGACCACAAAAAACTCCCTGAGTAATCCACCACAAAGAGAATCCTTCTGTATCGCAAAGGCCTTACGGCTGGTGCCGCCGACCCTGAATGGCGCCGACGCCGACGCCGACGCCGACGCCGACGCCGACGCCGACGTCGACGCCGACGACGATGCCGCCGCCGCCGCCGCCGCCGCCGACGACGACGACGACGACGACGACGACAGCGAGCGCTCTCGGGGGCCTCTTGGGGGTAGTTTGGGGGACTCTTGGGAGGCTTTTGGGGGCTGCTTGGGAGCCTCGTGGGGGCTTTTGGGGCTTCCTGGGGGTCTCTTGGGTGCCTCTTGGGGCCTCTTGGGGGGATTCTTGGGGGCCTCTGGGGGCCTCCTGGGAGCTTCTTCGGCGGAGGGCTCGAAATGACCGTTCGGGTCCCCTGTCTGGGCTCCCTCTTGGAGCCGTCTTGGGGGCCTCTTCGGCTGTCTTGGAGGCCTCTTGGGCGGTCTTGGCGCCCTCTTGGCCATCTTGGGGCGGTCTTGGGGGCCTCTTGGCCTGTCTTGGAGCGTCGGGAAGCTGACAAGGCGAGAACGCCGACATTTTTCGAAAACCTAAGGGAAATCCATGATTTTTGACCTTGGGGCCCTCTTGGAGGCTTCTTCGGGCGTTCTGGAAACCTTTTTGAGCCGTCTCGAGGCTACTTTGGCGACTTCGATTTATACTTCGGCGATTCGGGGCCTTCGAGGACCGTCTTGGGGGCATCTTGGGCACTTTTGCCGCGTCTTGGGGCTTTCCTGGGCCCCCGAACTGCCCGGGGGGGAGTCGTATCTGGGTGGCGACCCCCCGGGGACCCTGGGTGGCGACCCACCGGGGACCCCCCCGGGACCCCCCCCGCCTGAGGGGAAGGGATCAAAGGGAAGGGGCTTCCCTTCGACCCAACTACTCGCTGTAGCTGGCGCGAGGAGGAGGGCCCGGTGAAAGTGGAGGGAGCGGCGACGGGCCTAGGGAAAGGGGAGGGGGTGAAGGCGACGACGACGACGACGACGACGACGACGACGACGACGACGACGATAACGATCACGACGACGACGACGAAGGAATTCTTTTGTATTCCGCCACAAAATGAATCTTTTGGTATTCGGTCACACAGGGAATCCTGCAGTATTCCGCCACAACGGAAAGCCTTATGTATTCGACCACAAGCCGCTTCTCTTTGTATTCCGCCAAAAAACAAATCCTTTTGTAATCCACCACAGAAGGATTCTCTTCTTATTTCGCCACAAGAGGAAAGCTTTTGCATTATGCCGCACAGGGAACCCTTCTGCATTCCACCACAACGGGAATCCTTTTGCATCTCGCCGCATTCGAACTCGGCGTTCCGCCGCCAAAGGAATTGGCGCAGGCGCGCTACAGAGGTATCCCCTTGGTGGTGGAATACAGAAGGATTCGTTTGGGTGGAATAGAAGAAGGTTGACTTTCAGCCGACCCTGCACCGCATCCTGGCAGGGGCCGATCCTGGACCCACAGGTCGGTGCCTGCGCCTGGCATGGCCCGAGGCCGAAAGGGCGTTGCACACCGACCCCTGGGCCCAGGATGGGCCCAGGGGCCGGTGTGCAACCGGGATGGGCCCTGCGTGGCGGATTACAAGACGATATCGTTCAATAGACAACACGTTCGTGTTGTCTACTGGACCCGCCGTGCTTACAGGAGGCTCACGTAGAGGGGGCCGCAGATTTTAAACCATTGTACTTCAGTTTGTCGTCATGGTGTACAGCATATGTTCTCCAGACTTCGCTTCGGCAGACGGTCCAAATAATAGATGTCGTTCGTTGCTTTGTTGGAAGAAGTACTGCTCAAACCGCCCAGGCCGGCATTGTGCCTGGCGCTTTCCCTCCTCCTCGGCCTGCGCAGAGACCCACCTTCCCGGTCGGCTTTCGGATCCGCGCCTGGCCCGTGGCGGTGGAAATGTCCCGCAGAGCCCCGCCAGGCTTCAGAATACGGGGTCCACATGCTTCCAGCCCCCCTTCTCTGGAGACGCTTCCTCGGCCGTGAGGCCATGGAGCGGCAGGGGGGGTCCCGCGAAGTGGCTCCCCAGCGCCTGTCGCCAGCTTCTTCCTTCCGCGGAAGCCGCGCGCCTGGGATGCGGCCGGGGAGGGGCAGCCCAGCGGAAGCAGCGCCCCCGGGGCGCGTGCCAAGGATCCTTCGCCCAGCGCGCCCGCGCCGCAAGGGCCGCCCCCGGCCGCGGCCGCCCCGAGGACGGTGTGTCCTCCTCCCTGATTTTTACATTTGGGCGAGCTCCGGGTGCTGGCCTGCAGCGCTCAACCTGCTCCCTCGTCCTGCTCTTCCCTCCCGCTTCCCATCCCGTTCCTCGGGGGCAAGGGGAGCGGGAGCACGCGCACGTGCAGCTTCTCAGCTCCCTGGCAGAGACGAGAGCGCTAGTCCCAGGCCTCGCCCGTCACAAGCGATCGAGGCCGCCTGTCTCTTCCACCGTCTGGGCCTCATGGAGGCCCGCTGTGGGCCCGGTGGCCACCACCACGAGACCCAGGATGAAAAACTAGTCAATGCCCTCGGCGAGGGAGGGGGGGAAAGTGGGAAGGAGAAGGCCCTCCCTGAAGGCGGCGGGGCTTCTCAGAAGCCCTCGCGCCTTTGAGAGTTCTTCTTGTGTCTTCGGGGAAGGCATCGGACACGTTTCAGAAGGCTGCGGGACTTCCGAGCCTTCTGAGAAGGCCCGCACCTTCTCACTCCCCCCCCGGGCTCGCCGCCGACATTGGGATGGGCTCGAGAGGCCCGGAGCCCCAGGTTCAGGGGCAGCGTCAGGGGGGGACTGGCCCAGGGCGGGAAGCATCGACCTCCCCCATCGCCCACTCATCGTCGACAGGGGCCTGATGGCCGACCCCGCTTAGGAGCGTTCGGCTTCGCTATCGGTGGCCCATCGTCGATCTATGGGCGTTGTATCGCCGTTTCAAGCTCGATGTTTCCCCCGCTGAGCTGGTCCCCTCCCATCGTTCACCCTCACATGTTACATATCATGATGTCAGATGTCTGGGACGCAAGCGGAGGACGTGAGAACGCTGCTGGAGCTGGAGGACGGGGATCGCTGCCTGGGCCTCTTCTACATCGGCATGGCGTCGGAGGACGCCCATGGTGCCTTGATGGGCTGGTCTTGCCATTCGGGTCGGATGAAGGGGGGGGGGATAGGGGCAGGGGTGTTGCGAACTGCTGCATGCAGCTGGTTTCGGTTCTGCCACTGGGCACTTCCCTCAATACATGGTGGCCTCCAGTGCCGGGAGGCGCCCCGAAAACCAGCTACGTGAGCTGATTTCCCCCTTTGCTATTCCACATTTCGTCCGATCCGAGGCATCCATAGCATGCTTACTTCTTCGGAGTCATTGCCTGCCTCAACTGTATCTTCAACAGGCTTGCGCCATTCCGCCGATCCCTAGAAGAGTATGTGTGCGGCCTCCGATCTCGTGTGTTCTGTTCCCCGCTTCCTATCGCTCAGGGCGTGTTGTGGGTCTTGGGGGCCATTCTTGTGGGGGAGAGCTCCCGGGCCCCCGCGAGCTCCTCCTCTTGGGCCCCTCCCTCTTGGGGCCATCTCGAGGGCCTCTCTGGCTGTCTTGGAGGCCTCGTGGGGCCGTCGTGGGGCCCGCCTGCGGGCTTCTGGGGCCCTCGTGGGCTGGTCTCGGGGGGGGCCTCGCGGGCCGCCTAGGGCTTGCACAAGCCGAAAGCGGGAGAACACGGAAGAGCAGCGCAACAACAGTGGACAGCTCAAGGTCTTTGCATCTTGAGGCCCTCTCGGGGATTCTCTTGGGGCACTCCTGGGGCGGCTTGGGGGCCTCCTGGATGGACCCCGCTGTGGTCATCTGGAGTGCTCTCGAGGCCTCTCTGGCGTGCTGGAGCCATTCTCGAGCCACGGCTGGTGGAGCTGGAGGCTCCCACAGCCCCTAGAAGTGCGTCGACGAGCTCGCCTCCCCCCCTCGCCACTCCTCCCCACAACAGTTCCCCCGCGCGAAAAGCGGGGCTGGGGTGGTGCCGCCCCCCTTCGAACCAGCCTCGCACATATCCCCATCCCTGAGATTGACAAGCCAAGAGGCAATGACAATCTTAGGGATGCGCCCCCTCAGAAGGTGAGGGAGCCCCCAGGATCGGCATCGAGAAAAAGGCGATGCCGAGCATATGGGACAGGGACGTGTTTCAGGCCGGTAACCTCCCCCCCGCATTCGCCGGCGGCACGCGGTGACGGGCCGTGAGGTCGCCGCGCATGCCAGGCCTGCCGCCGTTCCCCGGGGCTCCTCGGATGGCCCCCGGGGCGTCGCGCGCAGGGGCGGCTCACCGGGGCGGCAGCAGAGCTCGGCACGCCCAGCTGGGGCCCATTTCGAGCCGATCGGTCCGATCGTCGGGGTGGTCCAAGAGGCTGGTGATGATGACAGTGGGGGCGCATGCCAAGAAGCACCCTGCTTGCCTCCAGGGTGCCCTGGGTTTCTTGTTTTTTTTTTTGCGAGGGAAAGCGTGACGCTTCCACACCAAAAATCGATGGACGTCCTGGGGTCTCAGGGTTGGGTTTCTGGTAGAAGGTCTATTGTGGACTGGCCTCCACTGTGTGTGTGTGGATACCATGGCCAGGGCCATGGTATCTACACATATTGACTGGCCCCTCTTTCTTATTTCAATGCGCCCCCTGGTCTCCACCTCGTCCGTGCACATGCCTCGGGTCACGAGCTGCGACCCCCCCCCCCCCTCGTGGACGCTCCCCTCCTGGACGCCCCCGAGATTCGGCATCGATTCTGGCGGGCCCGAGCCGATTCGATTGCGTTATTCCGATGATCTTGTTCGGCCTGGCCCGCTGTTCGGGACGATCGAAATGGGTACGGAAAGAATGAGTACAATGCCCAACAGCGGTCCGCATCATTTTGAGCAGGACTCGCTGTCGGCGTCGCCGCGGCGGACTGTGTCCAGTTGAGATAGAAGGCCGCCTGCCGAACAGCGGCCGCTGTTGGTTTGGGATAACATTTGTTGTTGGGCATTGCATCCATCTTTTCCGTAACCACTTTGGGCGCCCAAATCTGTTCGCATGGCGCTGCTGTGCATCCTGGCTTGGCCGATCGGATTCGATTCCGATGCCGCGCCGGCGCAGCCCGATCCGCCGTACGGTCCGTTCCGACCCGACGGTGGTGCTGACGGATCCTGCCATCGCCCCTCTTTCCCTCCCCCCTCCCTCGCCTCCCGATTCTCACCACTCACCAAACCACCCCAACCCAACCCGAAGGCCTCAATTTGCCCTCCATTTCCAGTGTGGGGGGGGGGCTGAGGAACATTAAAAAAACACATGGAACCCGTACCCCCCCCAACCCGAAATTCGTGCCAAGTTCGGGTCTTCGGGTTGGGTTGGGGTGGTCTGGTAGGTAGTCAGATTCGAAAGAGCGTGTTCTACCGCTGCTGGCGGAAAACCGGGGGGGGTCACTACGGGTTCGAACCCCTCCCCCCCCCCCCCCCCCTGCTCATCATGAAAAGGGGGGTCACTACCGGTTCGACCCCTCCCCCCCCCCCCTGCTCACTAGGGGGGGGGGGTCACTACCGTTCGAACCCCCCCCCCCCTCCGGATCCGGAAAACCGGGGGGGGTCACTGCCGGTTCGAACCCCCCCCCCTCGAAAACCGAGTGGGGGTGCGGACAGTGGTGGGGACGGTGTTGGTGGGGACAGTGGTGAGGGGATAGCGGGACAGTGGTGGGGACAGTGGGACAGTGGGACAGTGGTGGGGACGGTAGTGGTGGGGACAGTGGTGGGGACAATGGTGGGAACAGGGGGGGACAGTGGACAGTGGTGGTGACGGTGGTGGTGGGGACAGTGGTGTGGGGACAATGGGAATGAGGTGGAAACAGTGGGACAGTGGAGGGTACGATGGTGGTGGGGACAGTGGTGAAGGCGGTGGCGAGGACGGCGGTGGGACAATGGGACAGAGGTACAGTGGGGACAGTGGTGGGGACAGTGGGGACAGTGGTGGGAACAGTGGGACAGCTCAGTGGGACAGCGGAGGAGTCAGTGGGACAGTGGGGACAGTGGGGATAGTCGGGCAGTGGTTGGGGCCGTGGAGACAGTGGGGAGAGTGGAACCGTGGTGGGAACAGTTCTGGGGACAGCGGGGACAGTGCGACAGTGGTGGGGCCACTGGTGGGGACAGTAGGGGCGGTGGTGGAACCAGTGGGGACAGCGGTGGTGAGGACAGTGGTGCTGGGAACACCAGTGGGGGATGTGATGCGGACGGTGGTGGGGACCGGGAGTCGTTTGCTGGCGGTGAGTAGGGGGGGGGGGGAAAGGGGAAGGGGGGGTGCGAACCGGTAGTGGCCCCCTCCAGTTTTCCGGATCCGGAGGGTAGGGGGGGGGGGGGGAGGGGCTCGAACCGGTAGTGACCCCCCCTCTGGTTTTCGAGGGGGGACGAGGGGGGGGGGGGGGGGAGGGGTTAGGGGAGGTGGGGGGGGGGTTTTTATGCGGGTGGGGGAAAGGGGGGGGGGGGGGTTGGGGTTCCAGGCAGGGGGGGGGGGGGGGGATTTTCGGAGGGGGGGGGGGGCGACCCCCGGGCTCCGGAGGAAAAAGTTGGCAATTTTCCACAGTAAAGCGGCGGTGGATCACGCTCTCTCGCGTCTGGAGACATACCCCCCAGCCTGTGTATAGAGACGGTAGCTGGATGACGACACCTGATGTGACTCCATACGATCCTGCTCGGAAGGAGCTGAATGCTCAGAGCGCTATACTTGATGGCAGCCCGCTGAGTCGCGGAACGAAGCCGCCGAACAGACAAGCTGACATAGCCCACTGGTCTGATGATGACGGCCAAGCGAATATGTCACAAATTCCACATGTAAGTCGCCACCGTGCCTACATAACCCCGCTTGTGCCTCGTGAGTATTCCTTCCCCTTGGATCATTCATTACCCTTTCCTCTCGCACACCATGTTCCGAATGCCACCAGTTGCAGCCAGAGTCTCAAGCGGGTGCAAGCAAAATGAGAAGCGAATCGGCACATTCCGCCGCCAGCAGCCTGCGCAGAGACAGCGTGGCCAGCATGAATGATCCCAAACCTCCTCCTCCTCCTCCTCATCATCCTCCTCCCCCTGCTCCTCCTCGTCCTCCTCTCCTCCTCCTCCTCCTCCTCCTCCTCCTCCTCCTCCTCCTCATCATCATCATCATCATCATCATCACCATACTCAGCATCATTGTGATGTCATAATCCACTCCTGCTCTTGCGACGAAGATGCATTATCATGTCACTGTCACGTAGCAAAGTATTCAAAGTCATCATCCTCATTATCCTCCTCCATCTCAAACTCCTCCGCATCCTCCCGATCATCATAGCTACTGCTCATGCTAATGGTCCTTATCCTCCTCCTCCTCATCCTACATATCCTTCTACTCCTCCCCGTCACCCATCATCGTTCAAATCGCCATCAATCCTAATTAGCGTCATCATCAATATCATCATGAACGGAATCAGCATCGTCAGCATTACCATCAATCATGTTCATCACCACCATCAGCATCACCACCACCACCATCAGCATCATCATCAGCATCATCAGCAGCATCATCAGCAGCATCAGCATCATCATCATCATCAGTATCATTACCATCAGCAGAACCAGCAGCACCAGCATCAACAGTATTATCAGAATCATCAACAGCATCAGTATCATCATCAATGTCAGCATCAGCATCGTCATCATCATCAGCAGCATCAGCAGCATCAAAATCACCATCGTCAGCAGCAGCAGCATCATCAGCAGCATCATCACCATCATCGTCGTCAGCATCGTCTTCGTCATCATCATCATCACCATCGCCAGCCCAATCATCATCATCAGCATCATCAGCATCAGCATCATCATCATCAGCAACATCAGCATCAGCATCAGCATCATCATCGTCATTGACATCATCATCAAAATCACAATCATCAGCATCTTCAGCAGGAGCATCACCATCGGAGACATCAGCATCGTCACCAGCAGCATCATCATCAGCATCAGCATCGTCATCACCAGCATCGGCATCATCATTAGCAGTGTAGTAACCGTCGTCATCATCATCATCATCATCATCATCATCATCAGCAGCAGCAGCAGCATCCTCATCATCGGCGTCGTCATCGACATCATCATCCCCATCGTGTTCAGCACCATTGCCAGCACCATCATCCGTAGTACCATCTTCATCATCAGAATCATCAACAGCAACATTATCATCAGCATCATCAGCATCATCATCGTCATCGTCATCATCACCAGAATCAGCATCGTCGTCGTCATCAGCATCGCCAGCATCATCATCAGCATCATCAGCATCAGCATCATCATCAGCAGCATCATCAGCAGAAGCAGCATTAGCATCATCAGTACCATCATCATCATCAACCGCACCATCAGCATAGGCATTGCCAGCATTATCAGCATAATCAACCACAGCATCAGCATCCTCATCATCAGCATAATCAGCTACATCATCAGCGGCATCACCAGCAGCATATAGCAGCATCAGCAGCACCATCATCAGTAGCATCATCAACATTATCATGTTCGTCATCATCATCGTCATCGTCGTCATCATCAACGTCAACATCGTCATCGCCAGCATCACCATCGTCACAATCATCAGCAGCAGCATCGTCAGCATCAGCATCACAACCATGATCAACAGCAGCACGATCATGGTCGCAACGCCATGAGTTCTGGGTTGTCTCTCCCTCCAAGCGGGCGGGCCCAGCTCTGCACCCCCCCCCCCAGGGCTTGCCGCCAGTGCGGCACCCGGCGGCGGCGGAGCCTGCCGACAGGGGGGGGGGGCAGAGGGAGAGGGACGGGGGGCCCCTGATAGGGGGCCACATGCGAACCCTACCCCTGCCCCCCACGATTTCTGAGGGGGAGGGTGGGGTTCACTTCGTTCGGGAGCTCCCGAACGAAGTGATGATGATGAGGAGGAGGAGGAGGAGGAGGAGGAGGAGGGAGAAGGGAGCTGGGGGGGGTAGGCGGACGAAAAGGATAAGGATAGGGAGGCGGAGGAGGAGAAGGAGGAGGAGGAAGAGGAGGAGGAGGAGGGGTAGGATGAGCAGGAAGAGGAGGAGGAAGGGGGATGGGGACGGGCTTTTTGGAGGCGGGATCGGGGATGGGGGAGAGCAGGAGGTCTGGCGACTGCCAGGGCACGGTACTTTTCGTCGTCATCCCCCGCTTCCTCTTCCTCCTTTCGCATGCCCTCCTTAGTCTCCCCCCTCTCTCTCTCTCGCGAATGCGCGGGCCGCCCGCCGCGCGGGAGGCCGCCGCCGCTCCTCTCTCTGCGCTCTGCTCGTCCGCCGTCCTCGTCCTCGCCGTCTCCTCTCCCCATGGGCGCGCGCGAGGCCAGCCTGGAAACCCAGGTAGGGGGCCACATGCGAACCCTACCCCTACCCCGCACGATGTCTGAGGGGGAGGGCGGGGTTCACTCCGCTCGGGAGCTCCCGAGCGGAGCGAACCCCACCCTCCCCCTCAGAAATCGTGGGGGGTAGGGGTAGGGTTCGCATGTGGCCCCCCATCTTTGGAGATGGACAAACTGGTTCAGACAGTTGGTCTCGCTGTCGGCCGAAAATGTTCAGCAGTTGCAGGAAGACGCCCAGTCCCGGGCGGAGATCACTACCTACCAGACCACCCCAACCCAACCCGAAGACCCGAATTTCGGGCTGGGGGGGGGTACGGGCTTCATACGTGTTTTTCCTATGTTCCCCGATCCCCCCCACACTGGAAATGGAGGGCAAATCGGGGCCTTCGGGTTGGGTTGGGGTGGTTTGGTGGGCGGTGAGGAGAGGGCAGACAGAAGGGCGGCTTCGGAGGCTCGGTCACGGTGGAGGGCGTGGCTCTCGGGAGGCCCTTGCGGGCTCTGCCTCTGCGGCCCCTCGGCTGCTGCAGCCTGGCGGGCCCTAGCGGGCCGAAACCCGGCCCGATGCTTCAAGGACACCAAGCCACCACTAGGGCCAGTGATCTCCTGGTTGTCGAGTCGGAGGCATGGGATGCTATCTGGAGCCAGCCCTGGAAGCTTTGGCGACCCGGAGGGTTGCTGCCCGAGCCTCTCAAATGTCCGAGCCCATCACTGCCTCCCAGGTGAGAGCGTCCTTGAAAAGGATGTCTGACCGTCATGGTAAGGGTGCAGACGGTTTGCCCCCGCGTTCGGTCAACGACGCGCCTTCGGTGGGCGTCGAGGCCCCGGCTAACCTCTTGCCGTCTATTGAACGGGAGGCGACGGTCCCTTTTCAGGACTCTTTAACATCATTGCCCTCCTTGATAAGGGGGATGGAGACCTGAGGCCCATTGCTCTCTTGAGCTTATGTTACGTGCTACTGTGTAGGATCCGCAAGCCAGTGATAGGGGCCTGGGATCGCGATGCACATGGACCTTGGAGACTGTCGGGACGTCTGCTAAACATGCAGGATGGATCGATGAACTTGAGTCCGGATTCGCACTGATACTGTAGGAGGATTTAGTGCTGCTGGTGGTCTTTTGGACATGAGGAGGCTTTATGATCTGGTATGCCTGCCTGAACTTGCCCAAGCCTCCTCCGACCTCCGATGCACCCATCCGCCTCCTCGTCTTAGACCTGGACATCTAACTAGGGTTATGTTGCTCCCATCGTACAGACGGACCACAATCCAGAAATAATTCCGAGCACCCAGAAAAGTGTCGAAACAGTGTCGAAACAGTGTCGAGCATGTGTCTCCCAGGGCCCGACACGTGAAAACCCTCGAGTTTCGGTACTTTCCTGGTGCTCGAAATTCTTTCTGGTGATTCAGGCTAAAAGTAGATTGAAACATCATCAACCTAGGGCCGAGGATGCTGACCCTGCAGCATCAAGTCCATCCAGGTCTTCTTCATGGAGGTGGGATCCTCGCGGGCTGCGGCCAGGCGGTGTCCCAGGCGAGATCCTTTGTGTATGCACCGCTGGATGCCACTAACAAGGCCGCCCCAGGACTTCGCCTCAGGGAGTGGGTGGACATTTCTTTCGCCTGCCATGCTCTGAATACTCGATCAGCGTCTCCTTCCCAGTGGTCCTGCGCGCCCTCCTCCAGGGCCTGCGAAGGAGTAAGGTTGTCCTGGCCTTGCCCAGGTGCTGTTTGCCGGCCTCCTCAGCCTCTCTCCGGCACCAGCTCGATGGATGGGCTGCGGAAGCCGGGGGTGAAGCTCCTCAGCTCGGCCAGGCACAGGCTGCTAGGGATCTCAGATACGACACCACCATGGGAGCCACTAGGTATGGGAAGGTCAGGAAAACTAGATGTTTGAAGGGCCGTCGAGCGGCTCTCAAGATTTCGGGGCTTGTGAGGACCTCCAGGCCTCTAAAGCTTTCCCGAAGGTTCATGGTCTTGCCCCGTCCATGATCAGGCAGCTTCGGGGCCAGGCGCGTTTGAGCAGCAGAGTGCCCGCAGAAGGGCACATGCGCCACTAACGCGATAAGAATTACGCTACCGAGGAACCCCACATACTTAACTTAAATTTTGAGTGTTTGCTTAAGTTTATCATATATGTGCAATTCTGCGTTCTCAGCCCTCGTCGCGAATGTTCCCCTATGTGTCATCCAACGCCATATTGCTTGAACCTCCTCCCTCTTCCTAGCCTTCTATCCTCCGTCGAGGACAGATTCGAGCCAGCCAGCGGCCGCGGTGAGGGACCACCCCCTGCGCACCCTCGATGGTGTCGAGAAAGTGCCACGCCTGCGATGCCCTGGACGACCGTCGTGCGTAGCGGCCGCGGTGAGGGACCACCCCCTGCGCAGCCTCTATGGTGTCGATAAAATGCCGCGCCCGCTATGCCCTGGACGACCGTCGTGCATAGCAGCCGCGGTGAGGGACCACCCCCTGCGCACCCTCTATGACGTCGAGAAAATGCCACGCCTGCCATTCCCTGGACGACCGTCGTGCATAGCGGCCGCGCTGAGGGACCACCCTCTGCGCACCTCCTGTGGTGCCGAGAAAGTGCCACTCCTGACACGATTTGCGAGCGTGTCACGGATAGAGGCCGCGCTGAGGGACCACCCTCTGCGCACCCCCTGTGGTGTCGAGAAAGTGCCACTCCTGCCAAGATCTGCGAGCGTGTCACGGATAGAGGCCGCGTTGAGGGACCACCCTCTGCGCACCCCCTGTGGTGTCGAGAAAGTGCCACTCTTGCCACGATCTGCGAGCGTGTCACGGATACAGGCCGCGCTGAGGGACCACCACCCCCTGCGCACCCCCTGTGGTGTCGAGACAGTGCCACTCCTGCCACGATCTGCGAGCGTGTCATGGATAGAGGCCGCGCTGAGGGACCACCCTCTGCGCACCCCCTGTGGTGTCGAGACAATGCCACTCCTGGCACGATCTGCGAGCGTGTCACGGATAGAGGCCGCGCTGAGGGACCACCCTCTGCGCACCCCCTGTGGTGTCGAGAAAGTGCCACTCCTGCCACGATCTGCGAGCGTGTCACGGATAGAGGCTGCGCTGAGGGACCACCCTCTGCGCACCCCCTGGTCGTGTCGAGAAAGTGCCACTCCTGCCACGATCTGCGAGCGTGTCACGGATAGAGGCCGCGCTGAGGGACCACCCTCTGCGCAGCCCCTGTGGTGTCAAGAAAGTGCCACTCCTGCCACGATCTGCGAGCGTGTCACGGATAGAGGCCGCGCTGAGGGACCACCCTCTGCGCACCCCCTGTAGCGTCGAGAAAGTGCCACTCCTGCCACGATCTGCGAGCGTGTCACGGATAGAGGCGAGGCCGCGCTGAGGGACCACCCTCTGCACACCCCCTGTGGTGTCGCGAAAGTGCCACTCCTGCCACGATCTGCGAGCGTGTCACGGATAGAGGCCGCGCTGAGGGACCACCCTCTGCGCACCCCCTGTGGCGTCGAGAAAGTGCCACTCCTGCCACGATCTGCGAGCGTGTCACGGATAGAGGCCGCGCTGAGGGACCACCCTCTGCGCACCCCCTGTGGTGTCGAGACAGTGCCACTCCTGCCACGATCTGCGAGCGTGTCACTGATAGAGGCCGCGCTGAGGGACCACCCTCTGCGCACCCCCTGCGGCTTCGAGAAAATGCCACTCCTGCCACGATCTGCGAGCGTGTCACGGATAGAGGCAGCGCTGAGGGACCACCCTCTGCGCACCCCCTGTGGTGTCGAGAAAGTGCCACGCCTGCCACGATCTGCGAGCGTGTCACGGATAGAGGCCGCGCTGAGGGACCACCCTCTGCGCACCCCCAACCCCTGTGGCGTCGAAGGAATGCCCTGTGTGGTATGCTGTGCTGTGCTGTGCTGTGCTGTGCTGTGCTGTGCTGTGCTGTGCTGCTGTGCGGTGAGCTGTGCTGTGCCGTGTCGTGCCGTGCCGTGCCGTGCTGTGCTGTGCTGTGCTGTGCGAGAAGGAGAAGGGGAGGGGGGAGGTGTGAGACGCGGGTGCGGCGCGGCAGGGAAGAAAACCAGAACCCCACGAAACATGTGGGGAATAAACATTGGTGCGAGCCGAGACCCGGCAGTCCTGTAGACTAGGCGTCTCATCGGCGCTTGCTCCAGCAGAGTTCTCAGGTCCCCTCAACTCGTTGCACGCACGCCTTGGTGCGCAGTGGTCGGCCTCCCTGGAACGTGTGAAGAAAAGGTTGGTATTTCGTTGGGGGGGCCTCTGGCCGCTTTTCGAGCCTCCATCATGGACCTCGGGTGGAGTTGCCCGCCCATGGTCCTCGAGGAGCCTCCGGCAGGCCCGGGGCGGAGCCGCGCACGCCTTTTGGAACGGCTGCGCCCTCGGCCCCGCGAGGCTCCCTGCGCTCTGGGCGCTGGCGCGCCTGCGCGGCCAGCCTGGGTCGGGCCTGTCCCCCTACGGGGGGATTAGGGGCGAAAATGCTACAAATACTCAAAAGAAATACTCCTGAAATTCTCAACATTGGTATTTTCTTATTTTTATTAGTTTAAATAAACACGAAAAAAAAACAAACAAACAAAAAAACAACAACAACAACAACAACAACAACAACAACAACAACAACAACAACAACAACAACAACAACAACAACAATTACTAGCACGTGGGGACACTCCGTTCTCACCAGTGCCAGGGTTTTCATAGGAGGCGGGCAATACCCCACTTTGTGGGGGGGCCGGTTCAAGCTCTACCAAATTTCCAAACGACTCTTCGCCACCACCCACACCCAGCTTCCCGCCCTATGACGTTCGGACACTTCACTTAGTGGCATGCGGACGACCGTGGCTACTATTCAGGGCCCCGCGGCCGACGACGACGGCGTGCGCGCGCGAAGAAAAAACGAATGTGTCCCGCATGGTATTATTTGACAGGGATGATGGCCCTGGCAGGTGCGCAACCGTTGTCGCAGAAGTTCGAAAAAGTTGCTCGCAAAAGCCCGTTTGACCGAAATGTTTAAAAAGTGTTGGGTTTCCTACGAATCCGCAAGAGCGCGCGGGATGAGATTTTGACATTTTTTTGTTGAAAAACCATTGGTTTTTTGATGTTTGTATGTTAAAATCGCTGCGAACACTAAGGTTTTGGAAGGATTTCGTCTTGCGCGCGCGAATGTCCACTTTACCTATTTTTTGCAAGGGATTCTTGAAGTTTGGTTATGTTAGAACAAGAAATGTCCACTTTAGCTTATTTTTTTGCAAGGGAAAGCGGGCCGTAACAAAACAACCGGATCCGGACCAACCCGTTTTGCCTGAGACTTCCTCACGAAAATGATGAAAATGTGGCTGCGGCCTAGGCGCGGCGGGGGGGCCACGCACCAGGGGCCCCAACAATAATTATTCTTAGAAGTAATAGTGTTCAACAACAACGAACAAACAACAACAACAACAACAACAACCCCAACAACAACAACAACAACAACAACAACAACAACAACAACAACAACAACAACAACAACAACAATTACTAGCACGTGGGGACACTCCGTTCTCACCAGTGCCAGGGTTTTCATAGGAGGCGGGCAATACCCCCACTTTGTGGGGGGGCCGGTTCAAGCTCTACCAAATTTCCAAACGACTATTCGCCACCACCCACACCCAGCTTCCCGCCCTATGACGTTCGGACACTTCACTGCGTGGCATGCGGACGACCGTGGCTACTATTCAGGGCCCCGCGGCCGACGACGACGGCGTGCGCGCGCGAAGAAAAAACGAATGTGTCCCGCATGGTATTTTGACAGGGATGATGGCCCTGGCAGGTGCGCAACCGTTGTTGCAGAAGTTCGAAAAAGTTGCTCGCAAAAGCCCGTTTGACAGAAATGTTTAAAAAGTGTTTGGTTTCCTACGAATCCGCAAGAGCGCGCGGGATGAGATTTTGACAATTTTTTGTTGAAAAACCATTGGTTTTTTGATGTTTTTATGTTAAAATCGCTGCGAACACTAAGGTTTTGGAAGGATTTCGTCTTGCGCGCGCGAATGTCCACTTTAACTTATTTTTTGCAAGGGATTCTTGAAATTTGATTATATTAGAACAAGAAATGTCATTTTCTATTGTTTTTTGCAAGGGAAAGCGGATTACAACAAAACAACCGGATCCTGTACACACCCTCTTTTCTGAGGCTTCCTCACGAAAATGATGAAAATGTAGCTGCGGCCTAGGCGGCGCAGGGGGGGCGCGCACCAGGGGGCCCAACAATAATTATTCTTTAGGATAAATAATGTTCAACAACAACAACAACAACAACAACAACAACAACAATCATTTAAGACTGGGGACACTCCGTTCTCACCAGTGCCAGGGTTTTCATAGGAGGCGGGCAATACCCCCACTTTGTGGGGGGGCCGGTTCAAGCTCTACCAAGTTTCCAAACGACTCTTCGCCACCACCACACCCAGCTTCCCGCCCTATGACGTTCGGACACTTCACTTCGTGGCCTGCGGACGACCTTGGCTACTACACTGGCGTGGAGTTACACACCGACAGAGTTGTGAGGTGGATTTTATGATGCGCGGTGCCAAAATTCTTAAGAACCCAATGGTTTTTGGAGATTTCGGCGTGCGCGCGCGAAGAAAAAACGAATCTGTCCCGCATGGTATTATTTGACAAGGATGATGGCCCTGGCAGGTGCGCAACCGTTGTCGCAGAAGTTCGAAAAAAGTTGCTCGCAAAAGCCCGTTTGACAGAAATGTTGAAAAAGTGTTGGGTTTCCTACGAATCCGCAAGAGCGCGCGGGATGAGATTTTGACATTTTTTTGTTGAAAAAACCATTAGTTTTTTGATGTTTTTATGTTGAAATCGTTCCGAACACTAAGCTTTTGGAAGGATTTCGTCTTGCGCGCGCGAATGTCCACTTTACCTTATTTTTTGCAAGGGATTCTTGAAATTTGATTATATTAGAACAAGAAATGTCATTTTATAGTGTTTTTTGCAAAGGGAAAGCGGGGGGGAACAAAACAACCGGATCTTGATCACATCGAATTACCTGAGGCTTCCTCACGAAAATGATGAAAAGGTAGCTGCGGCCTAGGCGCGGCGGGGGGGGCGTGCACCAGGGGGCCCAACAATAATTATTCTTTAGAATT